>CM069863.1:114972022-115572022 GCA_036172795.1 Pelodytes ibericus
GAAGATTTAACCACCAACAAATCACGTTCTATTTATTCAACGTGGCTTGATAATAATTGCCAACCAAACTATCGAAAGGTATGTAAATACTTTACGTTCATGTTTTCATTGTTTTACTGCTGAGACAGTGGGGTTATTTATACAGAAGGTGCACCCAAAACCTAATTCTATACCTGTCTGCACCCGTGTATAACGGAGGCCCCTGACTAATGTACAGCAGCAGGAATAGAGAAAAACATGTTGAATAATTCATTATTGTGGATCTGCTCTGAGTGACAGGACGTACATATAATCATATGCATGGTCCTCGAGGACCTCCAGAATGAGGCGCTAAAGGGTCAAAGTCTTCAAAATTTCATGTTATGTCATTCAGTCCTAGATTTGCTATATTGCTTTTGTAGATAAATAGGGTTTAATATATGTGACATGACACATTCATTTTTTCACAATATATTCTTATTCACATTGCAATAACCTGGCTGTAATTATTTCAAACTGTAGTACTTATTTGTATTTTATTTTTAAATATTATATTATGCGGAGCAGCAGTAGGAACAGTATTTGTTTTCATAGCTGTTCTCATTGTAAAATGAAATAGTAAGTGGATTTGATGGTAAATTGCCCACAAACAAATCAGATATGCAGTTTAATGTTTTCATAGTGTACATTAGTTATATTGGCTCTTGTGATTTGCAGAATGTGATTCCTGATGCCTCGAAATCTTGTGGACCATATAAGCCTGTGAGAGGATTACAAGATAGAAAACAGAATTCTCTTCAGAAGATAAATGTGCATAACCATGATACAATCGGTAACTAGACTTTTCGGGGAATTTTATTGGGCATATGTGTAAAATAAACACATACCCCCCAGTTTGTTTGTATAACACACAATGTTATATTTTATAATTATTCATTAGGCATGATTGCAATTGACAGAGATGGAAATGTTGCCTCAGGAACATCTACAAATGGTTTAACTCACAAAGTCCCCGGGTTAGTGATTTTCTTTTTGTGTGTTTTATTTGTTAATTTTAATGAGCACTGGTCAGTTTCATTTGAAATCTATTAAGCTGTAGCTTTTAGGCACGTCCACAGTATTTTTTGTTCATTGTTGTTTGTAGTGACAACTCCAAAAGGGTCGACCCAATGTACACATTAGAACTCTCCAGATTTTAATTGGTGAATTGAATAGAAAAGTGTAGAAGAAATGAAGTAAACCTATATTAAACACAAAAATATTAATATACAATTAGAATATATGAATGATATATATTAGTATATTTACATTAAAATAAGCTTTTTTTTAATTCTAAATAAAATTATGTTCATTTATTTTTATGTATCATATTTTGCTTTTACGGATTCTTATTCTTCAGCCATTTTGGGAGGATTTTGGCTGTAGCTGAAGTCCTCCCATTGACTTCTATGTGAAATAATTCACAGATGCATTTTGATTTTGGTGTCAGTAGATATTGGCGTGGAATCGGCTATGATTTTCGAATTGCAAACATATTGGGAGTAGCTGGATATATGTTTTTTTTTTGGGGGGGGGGGGGGGGGGTACCATTTTCCCACCACAGTGAAATAAAAATCATTTGGTATATGGAGGGTTCAAGTCTAAGGCAATGTCATGTGAGATAATGCACTGGTATTATACACATGCTGTCTGGGTTCATTGAACCATGTCAGAGCGATAAAAACACATTATCCGCTTTAAAACCGCAGTGTTATTATCCATCAAATATTGCTGGAAGGTATTACATAACCTACTTACCATTCCCAGAAATATTTCTTAGACAACATTACCAAAACCCCTCCTGCCTGTTCTAATCACCCCCTCCAGACTAGTGTATCTGGAACATCACAGGATAGTTCTTGATATGTCCTCTTTCTCTGCAGCTGTTCTGATCGCAGCTCCCCATGATGAGCTGTGTTCCTGATCCCACTGCAGGTCCCTTAGGATACCATCTGTCAGCTGAAGCCACTTTGAGTGGCCTAAACGTAGGCATACGCTCAGCCAGTACGAGCAGGAGGTCTCTACAGTCACACCTGTCAGGGTCTGATGGAACCAAGTTTTCTCTCTCTCTCTCTGATAATGTAGAGCAAGACTAATTTTTAATATAATCGTTTAAAGCAGGGCTCGACAAACCCCGGGCGCCATGGCGACCTGGAAATTAAGCCTGGCGCCCGGGTGCCGTTTCCTACATGACCCCCTTGCTGCTGCCGTTCGTGGATTTTTAGAGCGCGAGGGGGAGAAGTCTGTGCGGATCGCACAGACGGCAAGCTCCGCCCCCTCGCGCAGCGCGTGTGAGTGCTGGGTGTCGTCACTTGTCAACCCAGCACTCATCCGAAATAGCAAGGAAGATCGGCTGCAGCACGAATGTTCCCCAGCCCTGCAATGAGGTAAGGCAGCAGGGAAGGAACATTCGTGCTGCAGCCGTTCTTCCTTGCTATTTCGGATGAGTGTTGGGTTGACAAGTGACGACACCCAGCACTCACAACTTGAGACAGGTGGGAAAAAATCAACTTTTGTATGTGTGAGGTGTGTATGTGTGTGAGGTGTGCATGTGTGAGGTGTATGTGAAGTGGGGGGGGGGGTGTATATGTGAGGTGTATATGTGAAGTGGGGGGGGTGTATATGTGAAGTGGGGGGGGGGGTGTATATGTGAAGTGGGGGGGGGGGTGTATATGTGAAGTGGGGGGGGGGTGTATATGTGAAGTGGGGGGGGGGGTGTATATGTGAAGGGGGGGGGGTGTATATGTGAAGTGGGGGGGGGTGTATATGTGAAGTGGGGGGGGGGTGTATATGTGAAGTGGGGGGGGGGGTGTATATGTGAAGTGGGGGGGGGGGGTGTATATGTGAAGTGGGGGGGGGGTGTATATGTGAAGTGGGGGGGGGGTGTATATGTGAAGTGGGGGGGGGGTGTATATGTGAAGTGGGGGGGGGTGTATATGTGAAGTGGGGGGGGGTGTATATGTGAAGTGGGGGGGGGTGTATATGTGAAGTGGGGGGGGGTGTATATGTGAAGTGGGGGGGGGTGTATATGTGAAGTGGGGGGGGGGGGTGTATATGTGAAGTGGGGGGGGGGGTGTATATGTGAAGGGGGGGGTGTATATGTGAAGTGGGTTGGTGTATATGTGAAGTGGGTTGGTGGGGGTGTGTATATGTGAAGTGGGTTGGTGTGTGTGGTGTATATGTGAAGTGGGTTGGTGTGTGTGGTGTATATGTGAAGTGGGTTGGTGTGTGTGGTGTATATGTGAAGTGGGTTGGTGTGTGTGTTTATGAATTGCGTGTATGTTTGCGTGATTGTCTGGCTCGTAAAAATTTTTGCTGGCTCCTAGAATCAAATTAAATTTGTCAAGCCCTGGTTTAAAGGGAACTAATTATGGTCCCCTCTCTTGATTACACTGAAAAACAAGGTTTCCTTATTCACCCTTGGGCCAGTGAATTCTTCACCTGTGCTTCTACAAGCTGGTCAAATCATGCTGCATTAATAAATATTTTAGTATATGTTTGTAGGCAGTTATCAATATCCAAAAAAGTCTATTTAACAGTGATTTTGTTGTGTTTCTAGATGTATTCAGTGAACTTGAAATGATTTTCAAAATGTTTTAGACGTGTAGGAGATTCACCAATTATTGGTGCAGGAGCATATGCAGACAGCACAGTGGGAGGTGCGGCTGCCACAGGAGATGGTGATTCCATGATGCGGTTTTTGCCAAGGTACCGAAAGCCATCTAGGGAAAATAGATTGTAGTTTAAATAAATTACATAATGAACACATTAGCATAAGTAATTTATTTAATACATTTTTCAGGATATACTAAATATTCAACTAACAAACTATTAATGATAAATACTTCAAATATGGTAGAAAATCATCCCTAATAACTGGCTACACAAGCAAACTGTATCACTCAAATTGAATGTAATTTATTTTTTGCTAGACTTTACTTTATTATTGTATTTAAAGGGACTGTATCACCTGAACATTGTTTTTACTGTGAATGTATAGCATAAAAAATTATTGAAAATGACCAATACATTGTATTAGCCAAATTGTAAGCAAATGCCTAAATTAGGAGAAAAATGTGTTTTAAATGTGTCTGTGGAGTCTCCTGCTTATGACATCACCTGTGGTGTGGTATGGTATGCAAATTTCACATTCCCCATACTGTGCCACAGGTGATAAACAGGAGACTCCACAGACGCATTTAAAACGCATTATTCTCTTAACTTAGGTATTTGTTTGCAGTTTTGTTCATACAATGTACAGATGATTATCAATAAATTGTTATGCTCTACCTGCACAGTAAAAACAATGCTCGGGTGATACAGTCCCTTTACGATAAAAAGGTTGAACAGTGTGTTAACATTTTAATGATGGTCACATTGTTTTGTTTTAGTTACCAAGCTGTGGAATACATGCGGATGGGAGCAGATCCTAGCGTGGCATGCCAGAAAGTTATACTTAGGATGCAGAAATATATTAAAAACTTTTTTGGTGCTCTCATCTGTGCCAACACAAAAGGAAGCTATGGTATGTGTCTCTGATTTTGTGATCATTTTATGTGTTATAATAAAGAACAGTTAATGACACCATCTAAAAAAAAGTGTTTAGAACATAATTTTATTAACATTAGTACAAGTGTAAGATAGAAAATACTGATTTGTGAAATTGAGAGCAATATATTTACATTTTGTGTTTTTTGGACAGTGCAATAGATATTAAAATATACTTCCTGGTGTAAAGTGCACAAATACTATAAACACACCACTAAATATACAAAATAGAGATGTATTAGTTGACAGATCAATAATTATAAATTTTACAGATTGTATTAACTAAAATATATTGACTAAATCATACATAAAACAGAAATACAAAAATATAATGAATATATTTATATCTTATTCATATACTTAAAAATATAGACTTAAGAATGAAAATAAAATAGAAACAAAAAGGCATTAAGCAAATTATATAAAATCTATACCTTCAAACAAACACACTATCCAACAAAAAATAGTGAGCCCGGCTGGCAAATCACAGAGGCTGAAATGCTAACTGAGCAATGGGTTTCGAGCAATCCCTTTTCAAGCGAGAGCTTTGCGTGTGTTTGTTTGAAGGTATAGATTTTGTAGTATATACCATTGTTGTATTTCTGTGTTATGTATGATTTTCAGTTAATATATTTTTTAAGTCAATAAAATTACTGATATTTATCATTATTGATCAGTCAATATATCTTTATAAATTGTTTTATATTTAGTGGTGTGTTTTTAGTATTTGTAAACTTTACACTGGGATATATATTTTATAATCCACATGTTAAGCGCTGCCCACTTTTGCTGATATATGTCCAGACTGTCCCACATTTTTATCAATTGCACGATCATTTTAAATTGGGCATTAGTGTTGGACTATTTAACCAGGATATGATCCTGTTAATTTTTTCATTAATTTTTTTACACAGTAGTGTTTTCAAGTTTAGCGCTGTATTTTTTACTTTTTTAGTTTTTTTTAAGTGTTTATTCAGGAAGCACCCCAAATTTTGACACAACATTAATTCATTCACAAAGACTCATTTGAGGGCAGCATCATTCCTAGCTAGTAGCACAAATTTTATCTACTTTTATATGACCAATACACACTCAACCAGGAGACTGATTTTTTTTTTTTTAATGGTTTCAAGTCACCTTTAACAAGCAATAAATGTTTAACAAGTTCTCTTAACAAACGTTCAGAAATCCCTACTACAAATTGCTCACTATAATGATGCATAATGATAGAGCATGGTATTTAAATGTGGCTTTAGTTTGAATGAATATATAGGAAAGGTTTTTAGTTGACTATGATAACTTCAAAGCAAGCTAAGATCAGTCATTGTGCAGCATATCTCATTAGTGTGGTTTAGTTCAGTAGAGAGTACAATTTACCAATCAATAAGACTTATTAGCTTAGACTGCTTATTTCATACTTTGATCTTTTACTTCCCACAGTTTTGTGTATGTGAGATTAGTCTTGGAGAAACTCATTACTCTTTAATCGTTATTAAGATGCACTTTTTATAAGTTACATCAATAGATTTAGAGTTGCATTTTAATGGTTTTGAATGTGCTACATGCTGTAAGGTCATGGCACATATCAGGAGGGTGTTTGATTTACAGTGAATAAAGTTATTTTGGTAAATACATTTTTCTTAAGTGTAGAAATAAACTGGAGCCGTGACATCTTTTGATCTGAAAAACTATGCACGTAACATTAAATAAAAATTGTTTCAGCTTAACACTTTCTCCCCCTGATCTTTCTAGGTGCTGCGTGCAGTAAAGCATCTGGTTTTACTCAGTTTCACTATACAGTTTTCAGATCTGGAACCCAACACCCAAAAGAAGAAGTGGTGGATTGTTTATAGAATTTCAGCTAGAATTGGTACTGTATAGCGCAAAACAGAGAGGTTTGTGAACTAACCTGACAAGGGAACAAAAATAACTTATTTGGTAATATTCTCCAGTTAACCTATTTTCCAGCTTGGCTATTATTATTGTCTGTGTTTTTGCCATTCTCGTGTCAGTTTACCATAGTTCCACTCTGTATTAAGTTTACCCCAAAATTCCTAAATTAATTTAGCTCCTGAATTAAAAGCACTATAGTATTGTTTTTTTTGCCACCTTACATCACTCACTTTTTAGACCTGTTTAAAATGATCACATTTAAATGTATGATATGTAAGACTGTGAAACTCTGGTTTTCGATGGTCACATTCAGAGTGTTTGGAATACAGTTTTAATGGTTTAAATAAATGGCAATTAAAATTATTGTAAGTCTTTGGTGGTGGGATTACCTAGAATACATCTTGATACCACTGACTGAATTCACTATTTGTACATTTCTGTCCTCACACCACTAAAAGCCCAGGTATTAAAATTGCCTCTAAGAATATTTTTAATTGATCCAATGTAATAAGCCATTAACACACTTGTGTGGTGTGTTATTTCTCTAAAGTGGGTTTTGTATTTAAACTATATATTATACAGCTCATTATTTCTTAAACCACAATTACATGTGTATGGCAAATAAAAAGCTTTTATGTATTGAACATATTCACTTTGCAACCAATCTTCTGCTTGGGAACTAGTCAAGTAATTGCAATTTGTAGTTACAGGTGTGAAAGAATTATGTATATGCTGTTGTAATGTATATTGTGATTTAATGGATTTCCACACTTGACAGAAATAAAATGTTTTGACCTTTATACTGTAGTACAACACAACCATTTCAAGGACACCTTATGAATATATTAGTCAATTATGCTGCAAGGATTCCATGTTCACCTTTTAATGCAAGTGGCTAAGCTTTTATACATTTTTTTAAAGCAAACAGACGCATATACATTGCATTGAAGTATAATTATTGATAGCATGTGTGAACCAGCTGCCCCACATCCAGTTTTGTCTATCCAATTTTGAATGGGAACAAAAAAAAATCAAATACTTAAGCCATTTTTTTTTTTAAGAACTCAATTACTGTTGCTACTTCCACCCTCCCCCTTGGTTTTCATGTTACCGTCCAAATGTAACCCAAATTTTGCTCAGTTTAGAAACAAATCCTGTTTAAATACACAAATAGAATGGGTCACGCAACTGATATTTGTCCTCCGGGAGGCATAACCACCTAGCAAAGCTAGTGGGTATGCGTCAGCCTCCCGGAGAAATATGCCAGCTGAAAACGCTCGCGCTGTGCTTCTACACAGCAACAGCGTTTCAGCCAATCAGGTAATCAGGTGCTCCATGCTAAGCGCGGGGAAACCTGATTACCTCAGATTTTTTATAATGGCATTGATGGAGGACGCTATTTCTGTGTCTGCCACAGATTTAGCGGATGTCTCTCCTAGAGACAGCCCCATCAATGCTAGAAAGCTCCATAAGAGAGCTTTCCTTGCCAGGGATCTATCCTCTTCATCTTCTGAGGAGGATTGGACCCCAGTTTTATATAAAAATAACAAAGAAAGGCAGCTGGTCTCCTCTGCCAGTTCTTCATCTGAGGACAATTTCTCTGCCTTTTCATTCCCCTCACACTGGTATGTGTAAAATTAAGGGGACAGGACCCCAAAAAAGGGATAGTGTGTTTCCCTCGTTTGAGAACCAGAAACACCCTCAAGATAAAAAGACCAAATCTCGTTTGAGACTAGATGGTTTTTCCCCTTCTTCTTCTAGAGTGTTTGCTCATTATTCCTCTCAAAGCCGTCCCAGTTCCAGTTACGGCTCTCCAGTCATAGACTGGGAATCTGAAGAAGTGGTACGTTCAGCAGCTTCCACTGAGCGAGGGAAGTTAAGTAACGTCCAGATGGCTAGAGTAAGTCTCCTAGGAAAGACTCTTCCATCAAAATTATTTCACTCTAGATGGGCTATGGAGCACGATTCTGAGGTAAAGGATTTTGCTAAACTAGCCTTTAGAGCACCTTTGGTTAAGGAGGATGACCTTCTCCTCAGGAATCACATTGGTATTCCGGACATCCAGGCTTTAATGGCTCCAGAGGTAGATCCTGCCCTTTTATCCTGTATCCTCAGATCCCACAGATCAGACTTTTCGCAATATACAGTTTAAGATTGCAGATGCTGTGGGTCCACTATTATTGATGCTGGATAAGGCAGAAAAAGAAGGCAATGCCCAAAAACCTTCTGCATCATCTCTGTTGTCATCTAAGATGGCTCTTTTAAAAGCAGCTGGCAGAGCAGTGCTTATTATTGGCCAGTCATTTAACTATATTTCAAATATACGTAGGTCCCGCTGGCTCCATGCTGCAGGTCTTTCGAATCTGGCTCCCAAATCTTATGAGTTCCCAAATTTGGAGGATTCTTACCTTTTTGGTCCCTCGTTTATTCAGGAGGTTAAAGGCCGTTATAAGGCGAGGAGATCTTTCTTAGAACTTAAGAAGTCTGTTCCCTTTCGGACAGAGGGTCGCTCCTATAGCATCCCGAGAAGTCTCACACCAGGCCCAGTACCGCCACTACAGTGGAAGACACAAGTTCCAGGGCGGTGGCAGAGGTGCGCTTTCCAGAGGCGGTTCCGCTTCTAAAAGAAAACCCATGCATTCAAGTAAGTGTGCCTCCTCATTTGCCAATGTATTGGAAGGACATTTCCTCAGACAAATGGGTTCTAAAAATATTTCAAAGTGGTTTACATCTCCCCCTTTTAAGGTTCCCTGTCCAGAGATTTCCACTTCACAGAGGGGTAAACCCAGTGCTAGATGCCTCTGTTTCCCTAGCTTTAAGTCAGGGGAAGATAGAGTTGGCAGACTTGTCTATGACAGGATGGGTCAGCTCATTGTTCCCAATCCCAAAATCAGACGGTTCCTGGAGACCGGTCCTAAACGTGAGGGCACTGAACACTTTCATCAAAAGGAAAAGGTTCAGGATGGAGGGTTTATCAGATCTTCCAGGCTTAGTTCAGAAAGATTTTTTCTGCATAAAGCTAGACCTAAAAGATGCTTTCCATTCAGTCCCCATAGCCAAGAAACACAGGCGTTTTCTCAGGTTTCAGTGGAAAGGAAAGGTGTGGCAGTGGACGGTTATGGTGTTTGGCCTATCCAACGCACCTTACACTTTCTCCAGAATTATGAAATCAGTGATAGCCCACGTCGGATTAAAAGGCTTCATGTGTCTGTATTATCTAGACGACATCCTACTCTTGAATCAAGATGGGGAAGTCCTCATTTCTCAAAGAGATTACCTTGTTTCCCTTTTACAGGACCTAGGTTTTGTAATAAATCTCCAGAAATCAATCCTACTTCCCACACAAAGCATCCTTTTTCTGGGTTTCGTTCTGAACACCAGAACTATGTCTTTAGGTATTCCACAAGACAAGTGGGACAAACTACTAGAACATCTGACTTCATCCCTCAAGCACCAGAGGTGGTCTTTGAGAGACCTAGCAAAGATTATCGGGAAATTAATAGCTTTAACACCAGCATACGACAATTCCCCTTTACTTTGCAGAAGAAGTCAGCTGTTTTTAGGGAATCCACTAAGACAGGGTGGCCATTGGGAATCAAGATCTGTTCTCCCCAAAAAGGTCAGAGAAGAGTTGTTGTCCATACTGCAGTTCGAAATTCCTCTCCCTCGTCCCCTGTTACAGCATCCTGCGGCAGTTACTCTGACTTCAGATGCATCAAGTCACGGTTGGGGAGCTTTTACAGCTCAGAACGCTATAAGAGGAATTTGGTCAGACCAAGAAAGTCACCACCATATAAACATTTTGGAGTTAAGAGCCATAAAGTTAGCTCTCCAGAGTCTAGTTCCTCAGACCCAGTCACCATTGTCGGTAAAAGTCCAATCGGACAACAGGACAGCGGTGGCTTATATAAACCACAGAGGGGGCACAAGATCAAGGGATCTTTGCTTAGAGGCTCTATATCTTTGGTCCTGGGCTTTAGAAAACAATGTTCAGGTATTCACAGAATATGTTCCGGGAAAGGCGAACGAGCTGGCAGACTCTCTCTCTCGCCAGGGTTTGTCTCTGGCAACGATTCAATTGAAGATTGCTCTATTCCAACGGATAGAAAGCAATTTCGGGAAGAGACAGGTAGATCTGTTTGCATCTCAAACATCTGCTCAGACTCCCAGGTTCGTCTCCCGGACCTGGACAAAGGGAGCTTGGAAAATGGATGCAATGTCTTTCCAATGGACAGATGTTCCAGCCCCATATGCTTTTCCTCCTCCATCTTTACTGATGAGAGTTCTGGAGAAGATCCGCAGGGACAGGGTACAGAGCTTAGTTCTTGTTTACCCAGTATGGACCTCCAGACCCTGGTATCCCTTGATCCATCAGTTAATCAAGGGAACCAAGATCCCATTGGGCATGACTGTGGACTGCTTTCAGGGAACCAGCGATCTTCTGCTCAGGCTCCCGCAGCTGATGTGGATCGCTGCTCTGATAGGCTGTTAAATCATCCCCTTTTATCCGACCAGGTTTTGGATATTATTAACTCATCTCTAAGACGTAGAACTAGGGTAAGATATAGGAAAATGATTGAGGATTTTAAAGAATGGAAGGTTTCTTTTCTAACTCACAGGGATCTGATACTGTTCCATTGGCTTTAGAATTTCTTACCCTTAAGTTTCATTCTGGCTTATCTGCCAGTACAATCAAGACATATGGTTCTGCTTTAAACTTCCTGATCCCTAATCTCACTCAGGATACCCTTTACTTGAGATTAATAAAAGGGTTATCGGTTTGCCGCCCATATATTCCACGATACACATCTACTTGGGATGTAGATATCTTATTAAATTTCCTTAATTCATTGGATAATGCTAAAATTGATTTACGATGGACTGCCATTAAGTTGGCCTCTCTGCTGTCTTTGGCTCTGGCAGCTAGAGGAGCTGAGTTAACTCAAATTCATATTTCAGATCCTTGGTTGTCCAAGACTCCGGGAGGTTTCCATATTATACTTAAAGGCAGACAAAAAACATCCCATTTTTCTCCTGGTCCGGTAGAATTGGATTTGGTTCATGATCCTGCCGAACCAGGCCTATGTTTAGTCAGTTTGTTACAATCATACCTTCAACTTTCTTCGGCATTTAGAAATAATATCAGTCAATTATTCATCACATCAAGGAATCCCTTTCGTCCAGCTAAGGTTAATACAATTAGAGGCTGGATATTATCCGCTATGGCTTCAGCGGGTATTGATGTTTCTGTGTTTAAAAGCCATTCAATTAGGGGAGCTTCGGCTACCAAAGCAGCACGAAAGGGCCTTCCTCTCTCTATCATTTTGAAAGCTGCTAGATGGTTGTCTAGTAAAACCTTTGTTAGGTTTTACTGGAGACCATCGGAAGTTGAACGACTTCAGTTTCTTAGGACCACCACCAGGTGCGTGCCATTCTACCCACTAGCTTTGCTAGGTGGTTATGCCTCCCGGAGGACAAATCAGAGTTTGCAGGAATCTATGATCTGCAAACTTTCTTTGTCTTAGGGATGAGCATAACCACCTATCTATAGCGCCCGTCCCACCCTCCCCTATGTTAAGGGTTTTTGCCTGCTGGTGGTAGTTTTTGTTTCTAAACATAAGGTTAGTGGATGCTTTTTCAGCTTATTGATATCTGTCCTTTGTTTGTTTTTTACAGATTATAACCGCACTTCAAGACAGGACCAACAATCTAAGGATACTCCTAAGTAGGAAGTTGGGATGTTAATAGTTTCATCAGTATGAGATCCTCATGGTTTCCTGTTTAAAGAATTGGTTCACCGGGAATTGTTACAATGTCTATTTTCCCTGTATTGAAATCTTTTGTTTCAATTTTGGAATGTATGTTTCCAGGGTTTATTTGATACTTTCCTGGATATTCATAGTTTCTCTTTTTTCTGTTCAGCTGTTTGTTTATAAAAAAAAAAATATGTCAAGCCTATCTTTTATGTCTGTGTGACACATTAAAAGATTTTCTTGTTCACCTGTATTATTGGCCATTCGCATGGCTTTCGTTCATGTTTAAGTGTTTTAATCATATTCCTATACACTTCGGCCATTATTTATTTTTTTGGTACTTTATGGGATGTGCTAATCATCCGCAGTTTCCCAATTTAAAAAATCTGAGGTAATCAGGTTTCCCCGCGCTTAGCACGGAGCACCTGATTGGCTGAAACGCTGTTGCTGTGTAGAAGCACAGCGCAAGCGTTTTCAGCTGGCATATTTCTCCGGGAGGCTGCCGCATACCCACTAGCTTTGCTAGGTGGTTATGCTCATCCCTAAGACAAAGAAAGTTTGCAGATCATAGATTCCTGCAAACTCTGATTACTCTAATATGGAGTACAGTGTATAGTAAACTCTGCACTCCTGTGTTTGTTCTCCAACACAGGTTTATCTTTAAATGAGTCCTGGAAAATCTCTGGCTCTGTGCTCCATTCCAGTCCCATATATTACCCTCTCATCAAAACAGCCCATGCACAATGTCAGTACTTTTTACTTCTGCGTCTTCTGGGTTTTGAGGGGCTGGCCTCTCCATGCTTAGCTGCAGCAGGTGAGTCAAGATGTAAATGAAGATGAAATCCTAACTAAGTGAACTGTCACAGAGACCTTTGCCAGACAGGTGATCAGACACTCTAATTCGATTAATGCATGGGCCATCTGATGAGTTTCTGTCTGCTACTGAGAGGAAGAGCTGAGAGTAAATCCATGCCCCTCTCTAAATCTTCATGTCTAATGTAACCAGACAAGTGGCACCAGGTTTAAGTTTTTCTTAGGTCAGATGCAGGAAGATCTGATCCAAGATATCTAACCGATGAGAGACAAATGCAAGCAAAGGAGGGCTCAAAAGTACTTTATTTGTATTCTTTAATTTCTATTTAAAATGCTTACAATTGATGCATTTTGTCAATTAAACAGAACCTTCTTTTTTGCTGACAATTGTCCTTTAAAATGTTTGGATGACTTTTCAAAAAGAAAAAAAAAAAAAAACTTACCTAACAAAGTTGTGAGAAATGACTACTCATTGTTAGTTTACAAGGCTCTTAATCCAATCTTTCCCAAATGCATTATTTGCTCTTATTAGTATGTATCTAAGTTGCTACATTCATGCATTTCTCTCATTTACCTAAATAGACATTTTGCTTAGCCTTCTGGAACATTGACTCTTACAATTATCTAAAGAGACTGCATGCCTTTTCCAAATGACGTAAAGATCTGTAATATTGCTAATGAACATTTTAAATAAAATGAGTCCCAGCGCAGGTCCCCAGTGCTCTTCCTTTGAATTCATGTCATGTATTAGCAGCAGCGTCTCCTACATTTTTAACAATTGCGTGTCGTTTCAATTATTGTGTCCCATTACAAAGAGCTGTGTCAAAACCTTCCTCCTATTGACTTCCTGCTTAATTTAGCTACATTAGTTGTTAGATGGAGGTGTGGGGGAAATCAGATGTCTGTAATTTCTCTACATTTAAAGGAACTGTGCCATTTTTTTGTATTCATATCAATAACATACAATGAACAAAGTCAACACCGATGTATCTATCTACATGTAATCTCAGAAAATAAAGGACATTTTATTTTTGCAAAGGACAAAATTGACTAACAAAGAAAAAGTCGATCTACGGTTGAATATGGTTGGTAAATGTATGCACACAATGGTAGAGAGACTACTTAACTACACTTTTATTTAAGTTCTGAAGGGCTATACAATGGTCAGACATGCCAATATCGGGTTACGTCAGTCATATTTTGGAACAAAAAGGAAGGCCCTGCTCTAATGAGCTTACAGTCTGATACAACTGATTTTAAGAGTGGCATTGTGACACCATCAGGAGAAAGAATAGGCACAACAAAAAGACATACTGAAATTTTATAGACAACATATTATACCTTAGAGTACTATACTTCTTTAGGCCATACCACCAGGAGGCATTGATTTTAGAGAGGATTTCCCTCCTTGCTTGGTAACATACTGTGAACTAGGTGTCCAACTCTGGCTCTCCAGCTGCTGCTAAAATACAAATCCGATAATTCTCCACTAGATTTCCAGAATGACAGAGCATTATGGTAATTGTTGTACATAAACAGCTTGAGGGTCACAGTTGGACACATAGGTAACTATGCCATAATCTTCAGGCTTAATGAATACGATTTCTACAGGTAAGTGATATCACTGGCATTCTCTGCTGTTTTGCAGAAATTGATGCCGTTGTAGACTTATCTTTGGGGTCCATGTACACCTGCAACTGATAACAGCAGATTGCATGGTTTTGAGTGCTTTAGCTCAATTGGGTGATTGCTTTTGAGTTGCATCACACAGCAGATCAGAAGTAAACACTTAGGATTTTCCTAAATAAAACACCAAAACATGCAGGATAAAGTACTCGGTACTAGTGTTGAGCGAACTCGAACCGCACTGTTCGGGTTCGTACCCAACTTTACGGTTTTTGGACCCCGGACCCGAACAAGGACATTTCACTGTATGTCCGTGTTGGAGTTCGGCGATTACATTGTATGTAATGCTATTGGCTTTCTATAAAACAAAATAGAGTCCCCATTCATAAGAAATTCTTATGAATGGGGACTTTAGTTCGGTTTATAGAAAGCCAATAGCATTACATGTTTCCATAAGCTCGAAAGTCTATAAACCGAACGACATTCGGTTTATAGACTTTCGGTTTATAGGATAGCAATACATGTATTCTATAAAACGAAAGTCTATAAACCGAATGTTTTTTGGTTTATAGACTTTCGGTTTATGGAATACATGTAATGCTATTGCTATTCTAGAAACACTCACCCACATTTTACTTCATTTTGCAGCCCTCTAGCCCTTTCCAGGACTTTTTTAGAGGCATTTTAGTGGCCAAAGGTTCGGGACCCCATTGACTTTAATGGGGTTCGGGGTCAAGTTTGACCCCGAACCCTGACTTTTGTCCGAAGTTCGGCCGAACCCGAAAATCCAGGTGTCCGCTCAACTCTACTCGGTACACAATACAGTGAGCCGAGGTATACACTGCTGTCGTGGGGGGTTCTTGGCTTGAACAGACCCTCTAAGTTATCTGATCATATTGCATTACTCACTCTTCTAAAAGAGCTGTGAAGAACACAAGTTTAATACATAAATACTCTGGACTCCTCACTTTAAAAATAAATAAAAAGCCCCTAAACACTCCTGATTTATTGTTTTTTTATCATAACCAAATAAAGCCTCTTCTCCCCAAAAGGTGTTTGAGGGATCACATATTTGTCCTACTTGCAGCATACTTACATAACAATGCTTTCTAAGCAGTAGTCTCATCTGTTTAACAACAAGATGGGGCTAATATTTTTTAGACAACATTGGCAATTTGTTGTTAATGCTGTGATTGGGATATCAATGCTTTTTATGTTTATCAGACATACCTTACATAACCCACAAGTAAATAAGGATGCTAGATGCTGAGTAAAAGTGATTTTATAATGTGTATTTTATTGATTTTAGACATTTGTATATGGAATGATATAAAAGCTACATTTCGTAAAATAAACCTCAAAGTTCATACAGGACTGCCACTGGCTTGTCCTCTACCTCAGACCTAAATATTTTAACTAGATTTATAAAAAGCAGTGGTGATAGAAACGGTATTGATACTTTAATGTTTTTCGTATAGAAGAAAAAGGGATCAGGCTGCATTTAAGAGTGTTGAGTGCCTATTCCTGCCTCTTTCTACAGTTAAATGTTTTTTCCCAATATGATTTATCATTTAAAGTCCATTAGTGATTTTAACTACATTTCAGACTATACATATGTATATATAATGTTGGAAACATAACATGATAATAGTGTGAAAGAAGGACTAAACCCTCCTGACAAAGGTTTCTGAACAATTCTCTTACATAACAATCTTGATTTCAGTTGGAAGTCAGATACTGACTTCCAGGTTGCCATATCACATAGATGGTTCTCTGGAACCTGGCAGCACTGAATGGTGTGTAGTATTTAGGACACTGAACATACATTCAGCCAGGGTAGGTGATGATTGGCTCCGTGGCATGTGATTCACATGCCCACACATCAAGTGACAGATCAACTCTGTCACTCTCTGCAGCCAAGGAGCTATACCCCATGAAATAGAAGTCCCTTAGTATTTCCTTTTGCACAGACAAGGGGAAATATCTTTTGAATGGTCTATACCTTTTGCTTCATTAAAAGAAAAAAATAGGGTTTTCTTTCAGTCTAGGTTTCTATGTCTAGCTATACTAGATATAATCTAATTATATCTGTGAGTGGTTGCACTAACTTGTCAGAAAGGATGAATAGGATGACACTATAATTTATTTTATTTTCTAGTTCTGTTTCTGACATTAGGCAAATGTTTGCTTAGTTTCTAATGTGACTTGAAAACCTACATAGTCATTGCACTTATTTTGTTTGGTATTGCAGTTAAAAAACACATGGATTTTTTTTTTTTAAACACCAGGGTTGGTTACATTTTTGTGATAGTTACAGACAGTTATACATTGATTTTTATAAAAGTAAAAAAGGGAATGGTTAAAAAAGAAATCACTGCTCATCCCTGTAGAACATAATTCAGATTACTTTCCTTTATTGTTGTACATTTTTTGCCCACTCAAAGAAATCGCATTGCTTTGCCTTGTCCAGTGAACAAACATAAAAATTCTTGCCGTTATTTGGACCAATCTTTAATACTGTCCTCATAATGCAGCGCTTCCCATGGTTGCAGAACGGAAAGTGTAAATCTGCCCACTGTAAAACAAATATATGGGTTATGTCAAATATGCCACCTTTTGTAAATTATAAAAAATAGGATATTTATTTTGTATTAGCGAAATGACAAGCTGCAAATTATGAAATTTCCCATTTAAAGTGCCACCAAGCTTTTTTTTCCCACTTGTGCTTCTAATAAAGGAAGCGGTTGGCGAGAGACCGTAGTTTTCACATGCCATCAACACATAAAGGCCTTAACTAGCACCGCTCTGTTGGTGGTGTTCTATCAAATTTATCGAGCAAATTATACTGCACAGGCGCAGTAGAATTTGCTCATTGCGCACCACCGCGCATGCGCACACAGTTACGGCTGTGAATCAGCCGTAACTTTGGCAGAAGTGCGCCTGCGTGAAGGACACACACCACCTCACGCCCCCTCCGGATCAGCTGCGGTGACAGGTATAAGCGTATTACTGATTGTCATTTACTAGCGTAGCAAGCAATTGGTAAAACTTATATCAGTTACATGCTACGCTAGTAAGTGGAAGTTATTGACAGTCGTAACTGTGTGCGCATGCGCTGTGGTGCGCAATGAGCACATTCTACTGCGCCTGTGCAGTAGAATTTGCTCAACTTTTTTTGTCAGAACAGTGGCAATCCATAAAGAAGAACTGACAACCCTGACATACCCCGATCTGACACTAAATGAACGACAGTAACCAACGAGCTCAGCCTCAGCTGAGAGACAAGTGCTCAGAGTAAAGCCACGGGCATCTGTAAAGATACACGTTGGGTTTACTCTGGAATAATGGCACCAGGATTTTAACTATTAAAGTGCCACTTTAAAGTAATTCACCACAAAAGGTTGTCACAAACACCACACCACATATCTAGAGTATTTGGCGCATAGGAAAACATAGAATGTGTTGGCAGATAAGAACTTGTCTGCCCTATTTATTTTGTTTGTTTGCCCAGTTTATTAGTCCCTAGCCTTATCTTATATCCCTATCCCATGTTTAATTAAACTCCATCACTCTATTAATCTCTACCACATGTGCTTTAAGCCTATTCCATGCATCCACTACTCTCTCAGTAAAGTTTGCCTCTCTAATTTAAGACTGTCTTTTTGTTGTGGTAATCTTTCTTCTTTTATATATACCCTCCCCCTGTACCGTGTTGATTCCCTCTATGTACTTAAATATTTCTATCATATTTCCTCTGTCTCTTATTCCTTGCAAGCTAAACATGTTAAGATCCTTTTCCTGGTGAGTTATATCCTGCAATCCATGCACCATTTTAGTAGCTTATCTGTATAACGGCATGAACACTTTCCTCTTTCTACTGCCAATACTTCTTTCTATACTTTCAAGCATCATACTAGCATATTCTGCTGTTCTTTAAAATTGTCTACGCTGCCTTTGAAGGACAACTGTAGTCATGAAAAAATGTTTTTTTTTTCTTTAAAATAGCTTAAGTACTGATGACAACAGTGCAGAAAGTGAAGGGATACATGAAACAATTGTTTGGGGCTTCAGATGCACATCCCTGCCTGTTGCAGACATTTCGCTGATGCATGGACCATTTTGGATACTGGCTGGGTCCGCCACCTATATTTTTTGCATTATGGATGCACTCAGCTTTCTGTATGGGGAGAACGGGAGCCTGCGCAAAACATCTGTAACAAGCGGAGGCGTGCATCTGAGGTGTCCAGCTATCTCTATGGAGACAATGGGACCTAAAAAAAAAAAAAAGGATTCATGTCACCCTTCATTAGGCTTTTTCTGCATGGTTGTAGATCTCAGTGCTTAAGCTATTTAAAGAAACTTTAAATAAAACTTTTTTTTTTTTCTTGACTACAGTTGTCCATTAAATCCTCTGAAATAATTACCCCAAAATCTGTTTTCTCAGATGTTGATGTTAGGACTGTATAAAATAGGTTAAGCCCAAGATGCATTATCTTGCCACTATGTCAATTGCCACAGCTCAGACCATTTTTCTTGTTTACCCTAATCATTTTCTATATGGTTTATATTTGCTACAGGATCAACCCTGTTGAAAATCTTTGTGTCATCAGCAGTGGTGTATCTTGATTTTGTGCTGCCCTAGGCAGACAAAATCTGGGCACCCCCCTACCCAAGCTGCACACCCACGTTACACACCTAAGACATGCCCCATCATTCAGACTCACATCAAGCTCACACTCCCATCACACACTCCTACTCCCATCACGCACACTCCGACTCCCATCACACTCAGTCACGCACACTGTCTCCCATCACACACACTCTGACTCCCATCACACTCAGTCACACACACTGTCTCCCATCACACACACTCTGACTCCCATCACACTCAGTCACACACACACACACACACACTCTGACTCCCATCACTCTCAGTCACACACACACTCTGACTCCCATCACACTCAGTCACACACACTGTCTCCCATCACACACACTCTGACTCCCATCACACTCAGTCACACACACACACACTCTGACTCCCATCACTCTCAGTCACACACACACTAACTCCCATCACACTCAGTCACACACACTGTCTCCCATCACACACACTCTGACTCCCATCACACTCAGTCACACACACACACACACACTCTGACTCCCATCACTCTCAGTCACACACACACTGACTCCCATCACACTCAGTCACACACACTGTCTCCCATCACACACACTCTGACTCCCATCACACTCAGTCACACACACTGTCTCCCATCACACACACTCTGACTCCCATCACACTCAGTCACACACTGTCTCCCATCACACACACTCTGACTCCCATCACTCTCAGTCACACACACACACACAGTCTCCCATCAGCACTTACCTTTCCTTGGTGGCTAGTGGCAGGCAGCATGGTCCCTCCATGCTGCCTGTTCGGCTTCCCGGCGATTGTGCCGACAGGTCATGTGACCGGGCGCGTGTATGACGTCAGCGCGCCCGTCACGTGACTGTCGGCACTTCCGTGTCAGACTGCACAGGGAGCCGAACAGGCAGCACGGAGGTTTCTCTGTGCTGCCTGTTCGGCTCCCCGTGCAGCCTGGCAGGCAGAGCGTTAGTGAGGGGGATCTTTCGATCCCTTCTCACCTCCGTCTCTGCCTGCAAGCGTGGTCTATTTTTTTTTTTTTAAAAGGCCGGATTTTTTATTTTTTTATTTTTCAGTGCTGGGGGGCGCTGCCACCCCCCAAAATTTGCCGCCATAGGCATCCGCCTAGGATGCCTCGCGGTAAATACAGCACTGGTCATCAGTGATAAAAGCTCTTTTATTCCAAGACAAGTTCAGTTCTATCTGAATCAACACTACTGAAGCTATGTTTAATCAATTTTGACTCGCATTAGAAAGTTAATTGATTCCAAATCCAAATTTGCAATCAATTCTGCAAACAAGATTTTTTTTTTTACATTTATAATGTTCAGATGGCCTTTAAAACAAAGAATGTGATGCAGAATCACAATGCTGATCATTTTATTAAAATTCCCTTTAAAAAAAAACAAAAAACTCTTAACGTCACTGAGGCGTGCCCGAAACCAGAAGTTTGTTTAAGTTTAAGCATCCATTACATTTTCCTTGTCAGACTGAGCACACTCCACCTGACAGGTGGGGCCGCAATAAGCTATTAAATACCAGACATTCAATGCAGTCCTAAGGCTCTATATTTTAGGATGGCACAGAATGTCCTAAAATAAGGAAGGTAAATAAGGTTAAACAATATATTAATTGCATGTTTATATGAAGACCAGCTTTAACTTGTATTTAGGACACAAGTGTCAAGAACCCGTATTACGTATTGGCTACTCATTCCCCCCCTTTAAAACCTAAATGACTAAAGAAAAATATAGCAAAATATAGTAAATATGTGCAGCTTTTCCATTGCAAAGTGAGGCAAAACTCAATTAACATTTCTGCTGTGTGTACATCTGCATACACATCATTTCTTTGAAAACTTGTGCTGCTATATAACTATTGGTGTGTGCTCTGTATCAGGTTTTAAATTGAATATATAGAATTAGAACTAAATAAAAAAATATTCTACTATTTATAAATTCACATTCTTTTAAATACCATGAAAAATTAAATGTACAAAAGAAAGAAACTATTTACTTACTTCAAAGAACTCACACTGACTTTTTCTGGGTAGAGAACAACTATAAAATTGTCTCCCCTTGTTATCTCCATCTTTTTTCACAACCTGGAGTGCACAGGGACGCTGGTGTTTACTGCAGCAAGGGCTGCTAATATTTAAAGAAGTGCCACCTGTCATGTTAATGCTCGGTGAACTGTAATGACAAGTTACAAAATTGGTATCTTGTAAGGAAAAAGGATTATCACAAACAAACTGCTGACTGAGTCCATAAGTACAGTTTTGACAGCACCATCTCCACAAGATGTTTTAGGAAGATTACCAAAAAAAAGGTTCTTTCTGCTTGAGTAGCAAATGGCTCAAATCTTAAAGAACAAGATAGACCTGTATAAAAAGGACATTGTTAAAATTTGTAGATAGAGTGAGCAGGGTGCTGGTAATGACTTTACAACATAGTTGCTTCTTGAGCTGTTTAACTCTCAAATAAGACAAACTGGTGAACATCTGCATAGCTTAGTCAAATACTATATTAATATTGATCCGCCTCTAAACCTTTTTGTGTTACACAATTTTTTTTTCTTTCACTTTGGAGGGTGATGAATACCAGACTAGTTTTAAGTATTTTTAAAGTTAGGATACAGATTTATGGCCCATGTTCCATCTAAATTCGGACATCTTTGGGACAGGGTTCAATTAAAAAACAAATGATTCCATAGATACCGACAAATGTATATATCTACTGAAAGACAAATATGCACATAGTTTAAACATGTGTGCAGAGTTTTAACCCGGCTTAGCTCGCAGGTAATCATTGTATTGCTCCGCAGAGAGATTTTTCTGGTATTTTGCCTGCAAGGTAATATTCTTTCACAAAAAATAAGAATAGGATAATTTAGTATCAATAGGGAATCACAGCAACAAACAGGCCCTGATGACCAGTGAAGCTGGCTTTTTGTCCAACAGAGTTGCGGGAGAAGGGAGATGCTCTCCTTGGATTTAATGATCGAAGGAATTAATTTTTGACTTCATAGCTTGCTCTCAGTCATTACTCTGTGGAGGAATGGAAGAGAGCATGTGGCTCTTTCTGCTTCTATATACCAGAGATTGTGGTAGCCTGTCCTGTACATAATAAATGTAATATAAAGTAATATAGATGCCAAAATGTATCACGGTGAACCATAATTTGACAGGGGTCATTATTGGAAAACGATGTCTTCTGCACAGGTGGTGAGTTTTAGACATCAGTTAATCATGAAACAGAAGATATCTCCAATACACTTAATACAGGGGCATCCAAAGTGTGGTCCATCTAACCCAACTTCACATATTACATTAGGCCTATTAGCATGCAATTTTTAAATGTTTTTTAGACTGCCTTTGAATTACTGCTAAATAAACAAACATTTTTCTATGACTAAAATGCTGGTCGTCACCATTGCTATTAATAATAATAAAAAGAAACCTGCCCACCTATAAAAAAAAATCCTATATTTCTGATCATGTGGCCCACTTCAGAAAAAGCTTGGACACCTCTGCACCACTATATCATCTGCCTGTTTACAGCCAAATCATTCCAGACAAAGGATCTTTGAGTGTACAAGCTGTTTCTTCCATGGACTAACTATATTCTGAAAAATAACTTTAGCTTCTAAGAACAAGGACAGCTGTTTTTAAAGCCTAGAGGCTTCTTCGGACATGTTGTGTGAGAACTAATAAGCGGCTACAATCTGGAGATATTTATCTCCTGTGGAATGTCTTACACCATTCTCCTGAGCCACTCATTCTACCTGATGAATGGGCTACACAAAATGTCAAACATGGAATACTTTCTGACTGAAGCACTGGTTGAAATAATGTGCAATGTTAACAGCTAATACTACTGAAGCAGCAGACAAATGATTAAGCAAAGTATATAAACCATAAGTTACAATAGGGGTCATGTGCATATAGTGTAACACTAATCTCCACTGAACATTTGGTCGTGCTGTGCAGCGTTTTCCTTTTGCACCTCGGTTGTCAATTGACAGACTGGTTCAATCATGCTAATGAGACTGAACGCTCCATCTGTGTGAATGGCTCTATACACATCCTCAGGGAAACTAACAAGGAGTGTGCAAGGTATCAAATAAATTAAGAGTGTTGGCCCTGACAACCATATTCTCAGTGTATTAGCTGCCCGTAACATTAAGGGTAACAATGGCCGTTGTTATCACTGTCTGTATAAACTATTGTATATATACCCACATGCCAATTATTTAAAATCTATTGATGCTAACAAATTAAAATTAGCATGTTCGTTTAACATATGTGCCGCTCACAAAAGCTGCAATAGTGTTAGGCAGATTACCAGTCTGTAATAAACAATGTGCAAAGGTTACCTAGAACATAATATGCCAGAATTATTCATTCTCCATCACGCTTAATCACATACACATAATGGTTTCAATGCATAACATTGTCATGAATAATTAACATCTATAGGAGGTGTTATTTGGACAGACTGCAGAATATGAAAATTATTTTTAGAAATTCTGCCATTGGGAGAACAAAGTGACCTGTAACAGGCACTGCAACAAAAGCTGGACAGAAGCAAGGCTCCTTCAACAGATAATATACTTAAAGCATACTTTCATTTTAATTCATTGAATAACCAAGGTGCCATTCTTAAAGTCTAATTTCAGGTTTACTTACATTGACGTAATGAGCGTGGTTTGACTAGGCGGTTTGATGTAGATCACGTATTAAATATAGATTTTACTAAGGCTGGATTTCCTTTGTTGAAATAATATTTGTAAATGCTACAATCACGTAGGTGGCTGCTTAATTTATTGAGCAACTTAGAGAAATAGAGTTCAGATTGTGAACACCACAACCTGCTCATCTTTGCAATTTATATTATACTGTATGTATATTTTTCTTATAAATGCAGTAATGATAAAATAAGCATGGTTTTTGATAGCAAACTTAAATGGTGTCCATCACCTAAACATTATTTATACTGTAATTGTAGAGTGTAAAACATATCCAAAAGGTTCTATATAATTTGTTAGCAAAATTGCAAGTATATGCATGACTTAAAAGAAAACTGTGTTATAATCTCAAGCCACGAGCTGATGTCATAAACAGGAGACACCACAGACCCAATTAAAACAACATTTTGTTCTTAATATATACATTGCTTGCAAGCCTGCTAACCAGATATAAAGATTATCTTTCATCTTTTTTATTCTCTCCAATCATAAATCTGAATGTTTAAGTTACAGAGTCAATTTAAATGTATTATGTAGTAATATTGACAACTAGCACTAGTAAGAAAACAAATGTAAAAATATTAATGGAAATCAAGAATACCTAGCTGGTGAGCTGCTAGAAGAAGAATAGTATTTTGGGGATGTGTGTTCAGTCTTCATTTTCTTCTGTGGACGATTAAAGGAATTCCAGGTGTTGGCACCTGGGCTGTCGATCATGGAATTAAGCACATTTACACAGTTTTCACTTTCACTACCTCTTCTCTTGGTCGGCAGGTTTTGGGGGATGCCATCATTATTAGTCACTGAATTTTCTAAAGAGGGGTTATAGCCAGGACGTGGCTCATCTTTGGTATGACACAAAATGCCTTTCCTGCTAAAATCACTCAGCACCAATGTTGTGTTTCCAAATGCAGTCCTTCGGTTTAATTTTAGCTCAGATAGTGGCTTACCAAAATTATTACATGGGTATTTAATAAGGTCAGGGTTAGCATTTACAACTTCTACATTAGATGAAGCTGGGAAATAAAAAAAAAAAAAAGAGAAAAACAAAATAGTTATTGTAATTCTTGTCCAGTTATCTTGTCATTATATAGCATGTCCTTGCAAATTTGATGTAAGCAGTACTATTTAAATAAAAGCATGAAACACTGATTTTAATTATATGCAGTGCTAAAAATCATTAAAATAAAACATCACCTTACACAAACGCACTATGTGGGCAAACGTATTCGGACAGACCTCATAATTATTGAATTCAGGTGTTTCAATCAGACCCATTGCCACAGGTGTATAAAATCAAACACCTAGCCATGCATTCTGCATTTACAAAAATGGGTCATTCTGAAGTGCTCAGTGAATTCAAGCCTGGCACTGTGATAGGATGCCACCTTTCCAATAAGTCAGCTTGTGAATCTCATTCCTGCTAGATATTCCACGTTCAACTATGGTATTACTGGAAAGTGGAAGTGTTTCGGAACAGTAGCAACTCACGACACATGGCGTTAGACTATAAAAAGTCACAGAGCAGGATCATAGAGTACTTAGGTGCATTAAAGTCACTAGTGCTCTGCTGATTCCACAGCTGAAGAGTTCCAAACATCTACTGGCATTAATATCAGCACAAAAACTGTGCAGCGGGATTCTTAAAAGAATGGGTTTCATTGGCCAGCAGCTGTATGCAAGCCTCATATCACCAAGTATAATTCTAAGTGTCAGAATGAGTGATTTAAAACATGCTGCTACTGGACTCTGGAGCACTGGAAATGTTTTGTGAAGTGACAAATCACGACTCAATGGATGGCAGTCTGATGGGTGAGTCTAGGTTTGGCAGTTGCCAGGAGAATGTTACCTGTCTGACTGCATTGTGCCAACTGTAAAGTTTGGTGAAGGAGGGATTATGGTATGGGATTTTTAGGGGTTCACTCTACTTCAGTGAAGGGAAATCTTAATGCTTCAGTATACCAAGACATTTTGTACAATACTATTTTTCCAACCATGTGGGAACAGTTTGGGAAAGGCCCTTATCTAATCCATAATGACTGCCCCAATGCACAAAGCAAGGTCCATGGTTGGATGCGTTTGACTGGCCCGCACAGAGCACGAACAACAACCCCACTGAACACCATTGGGATCGACTGGAACAAAGATTGCAAGTGAGGCATTCTCGTACAACATCAGAGCCTGACCTCACAAATGCTCTATGAATGGCCAAAATTTCCCACAGAAACACTCCAAAATCTGTGTATTTAGAAAGTGATGTCATAAAAGTCCCTCTTGGTGTAATGATCAGGTGTCCCGACTTCTGTCAACATAGTGTATGTCAGGTAGACACTGGAATGGTTGAATGGGTAGAGGGAAAAAAAAAATCTAAAGTATACATCCACACACACTGCATTGTATTCTGTAGCAGTTGCTTGCCACACAATCCCTGTTTTGTTTAAAACATTCTAGTCTTAGCAATACAGTATCTGTTCATAAGTAGTTTGAACAGAAATAAGCCCATGACGTGAATTATGCATGAAAGATATTAACCTTCGTGCAAGAATGGTCTTAAGTATTAAATGTCACAGTATTAGCAAAGGTGTAGCTTTAACAGACTCATGAGCTTGCTGAGCTGCAGCAGCAATGTGTTTCACTGTTTTAAGGAATAGATATACTGTGTTTAACCATTCAATATAGGCAATAGAGACTTTCTGGAATATGACTTTATATTTTTATTTTAATGGACAATTTAATAATAGGTTAATAAATGTAGCATTACTCGCTTAGGTAACTTCTTCCCTGAAACAAAAAAAAGCTACAGATTTCAAATTTTGGCCGAATTGGGATTGAAGTATTTTTTTCTATTACATACATATGAGAACATACATACATACATACATACTTCCCAATTTCAAATTAAGCTTGGCGCTCCTTCAAGGACTCCTCAAATCCAAAAACACAAATCAAATAAAAATAGAAAGATATGTAAAGTATCTTCCTAGAAGACAAATATACACCGATCAGCCCTAACATTATGACCACCTGCCTGATATTGTGTAGGTCCCCCTTTGACACCAAAACAGCCATAACTCGTCGAGACATGGACTCCACTAGACCTCTAAAGGCAGGCTGTGACATATGGTACCAAGACATTAACAACAGATCCTATAGGTCCTGTAAGCTGTGATGTGGGGCCTCCATGGTTTTGAACTTGTTTGTCCAGTACATCCCAAAGATGCTGAATTGGATTGAAATCTGGGGAATTCGGAGGCCAAGTCAATACCTTGAACTCGTTCTTGTGTTCCTTTAACCATTTGTGAATCTTTTTTGCTTTGTGGCTGGGTGCATTATCCTTGTTAAAGAGGCCAATGCCAGCAGGAAATTTGGTTTCCATGAAAAGGTGTACAAGGTCTGCAACAATGCTTAGGTAGGTGGTACATGTCAAAGTAACATAGACATGAATGGCAGGACCTAAGGTTTCACAGTAGAACATTTCCCAAAGCATCACACTGCCTCCATCGGCTTGCCACCAGCCAGTGGTCATAATGTTATGGCTGATCAGTGTATATTGGTATTTACATGTAATGTAGTTTAAGATGTGCTTAAAGAGAAAAATAATTATTTAAATAGATGTCAGAGGCTAGCAGAACATTTATTAGCTACTTTTTTCCACACACACCTTTCCAGAACAAAAGTGTTAAAGCTTACCCTGTGGCTTTTGAGTTAGACAAGCATCACATTGTTTGTCTGAAGGCTTGTTTATGAGTGTGCACACTGCACATGCCCAGTGTTCTTCATCACTTCTTGCTACATCTTCATTTACTTGGGATTCTTGTCTGCAAGCCCATCCAATAAGGCTATTTCTTGTTGGCAGTTTACTTTGGAGAAAAAAAGAAAGAAAAAAAAAAAACATCATTCCAAAAACACATAAAAAACGCAATATATTGA
The DNA here is from genome assembly GCA_036172795.1 of Pelodytes ibericus. Classification (NCBI taxonomy): domain Eukaryota; kingdom Metazoa; phylum Chordata; class Amphibia; order Anura; family Pelodytidae; genus Pelodytes; species Pelodytes ibericus. The sequence continues at coordinate 115,000,001 of CM069863.1, forward strand.
GTAATTAACATGCAGTAGAAAAAGTAACCGTGCAAACTCCTACTCAAGCAATGCTAGAGCAGTATTGATCCTGCAGAATAGATCACCCAAAAGATAAACAATGAGGATATAAATGTGTTATTTACTTTTTAAACATATGTATTTTTGCCTTGTAACACGTTTGAATACAAAATAATTTTTAATATTTTAAACCAAATGTTCATGAAATTTTACATACATATTCCAACATTACATTAAACAGTCAGATCTAGTTGCAGAGGGATGATGTGACTGTATGAGGGTCCATGAGAAATCTGAGTGAAAGAGGGGAAAAAAAATAAAACACATGGAAGAATGTGGGAGGAGATTTCAAGTTGCATAAACCACAGAGCATAGTATCCAAATATTGTAGGGAGATAAGCATAATGTCCAAATTTAAATGTTTTCTGGCTGTATACCTCAGGACATGTATGGGACAGTCAGATCTAGTTGCAGAGGGATGATGTGAGTGTATGTGGATCCAGGAGATATCTCAGAAACATATATACATACACACACACACTATACATATAGTATTAATATAATGAACACATACCAAATCCCAAAAGGGCAGATTGTAATGTCTAAAAAACACACTGGCCTTAAAATCAGAGGGAAGATGATATACACAAAAATAAGCAACAAAGGTTAATGCAAGAGCACACTGGGGATAAATGGAGATAAGGGAGATGAGGGCTTGTTGGAGCGGTGTTATGGATATATGTGAAACATTTATCATGTATTTTTTGTGTTACTACAACAACAAAAAAATTACTAAGTTACAGAAATAGTTCCCAGCTAAAATTGACTTTTTTTTAGCCCAACTTAGCAGCAGGGAAGAACCATTTTTTTTTCAGGACCTGACAGGAGAAAACAGGGTCTGCCAGGTATAGTGGCAGGAGAAAAGTTTTCTTCCCCCAGACAGTAGCAGGGGAAGACAGTAGGCTTTCTATGGAGATAATTAATTTATTACAATGTAGAGCTACTTTAACTACACAGAGCTGCCCTTTATGCAACTCCTGGCAGGCTGGTCTGTGGTGTAGGCCTAGGAACGAACAAACTAACTATCTCTCTTTCTGTGTTTGTGGGTGTTTGCTAATTTTTCTTGTGTCCTTTACCAAAATTGTTAGTGTGAGCTTTACTGCATGCTACTTCGCTTGTACACAGCCTGAATCTTTTGTTAGTATATTAGTGCAGACTCCATTTTGGAGCAGAGCACATGGGCTGATGTTGGAACTCTCAACACCACATGGCCTAATGCTATCTTGGAAAACCCAACAAAAACTAAATTTTGGATGGGTTTGCAGTTCTTTTCACACTCACATTTAGATTTAACTTTAACACAGCGGTTATTGTGAAGCCCTTTGTGCAAATTCATCCAAAACCCACGAACCACAACAAGGGGTAAACGCCAATACCTCAGTACAATGTAACTGTAGCAAATGTAGAAAGCACATAGGTATTTGGCAACATAGTCGACAATTTGAGGATTAAAGCAGCAGACAAAGCTAGGTGGATTAATACATGCTGGAAAACCTACACACTAAAAGTGAAGGGGATGTCTCCGCAGCTTTGTGCATCAACACCAAAGTAGAACTTGCGAGATGGGGGGGAGGGGGGTGAATCTAGCTCCACTTTCCTCACTAGTGTATACCTGGAAGAATATATATTTTTATTGATTTCTGTATTTTCTACCGTCGCACTATATGTTTTTTTGAATTAAGCATATATTTTTTTTATTAGTTGAGGATTTTTATATTTGTCATATTATATTTGCGCAGGCAATTTTTTTTTAGATATTTATTATAGTATTTACCGAAATGACACATGGCAGCTGCTAAATGTGATTTGTATGAGCTTCTGGAAAAATATATATCTATATGCAGCCAGGACATATCTCCACAAGCACCAATTGCAAGTCAGTTGAATTTAAAGGGACACTAAACTTTATTTTCACTTATGCTTCTGTTATAGTATATTGACTGAGACTGTAACAAAGGATTTTCCTCATAAGACAGTCAGTAGTTTTACACAATTTATTGGATGTCCAGCATATTTTCGAACTCCAAACTTCTTCACTGCAACACTGGTTCTAGGAAGAGATAACTTCATATGGTATTCCTATGATACCTTTGATAGAACAGGTATGTATTATTTAAGACACATTTATACATTAAGTCAATAAAAAAAAAAAAAATCAAGTCACATAAGGGAGTGGCAGTGACCAATAGTAGATCTACTAGAGAGATACTAGAATAAAAGTGTATCAGATCCAGCTTATCAATCAATCAGCTGCTGGGAGAATCACGTTTGACTTGCATAACGCTGGCACAGGAGGATAATCTACATACATAAACTGGCAACACATTGCCAAGTCCATTACAGGGTACCTAATTAAAAGTACATTAAAATGCTATTTTTGATTAAGGAATTTATTAGAAGATAAAGGACATATTTGAAATTATAAAATGGTTATTTAATATCAAGTCATATTGTACCAAAAAATCCCATCAAAAACAAAACAATTGGTGAAATAAAAAGTATAATAAAAATTGCCTTATTGCAGTTTCTTATTTGCTGGTATTATTACTGTGTGCTACAGATCAAGTAAAAGTACAGTCAGTTGACACATTACCAAATCATTTAAGGCTTAATACTTGTATTTTAAAATTTGTACGAGTTTTAGTACTGATAAGCATACAAATCACACATCTCTGTGCAATTTCATACCTTATGTCAACATGCTGAGATTTATCTTTCTGACATTTAGAACAAAAGTAGGTCATTCGATTGTGTTCTCCCAGGCGACATACTGTAATCTTTGTAGAGCACTGGCCACAATTAGGTTTTTTGTAGACTTTGTAGTGTTTGTAGAGTGCTGAACCAGATTTCCGACACTGAAAAGATATTTAATGAAAATAAAAATGAAGCAGAATTGAAACAACAGTCTATCTCACTAATCATCTTTTTAAGAGGGATTATACATTTTTAAATCAGACAGAAAGCCAATGACTAAATCTGCATTTTGAGAGGTGCTCCATTCAAAAATATTTTTTTTCTATAGACATCCAAGCTGCCATGTCACAGAGCTGCAGCCAATATTGTATCTGCATTTGACGTGCTGAATGCACCACTACATTTGAGTAAATGCTGATCTCTTCTGCAGCTGTTGGTTGTGTCCAGTGCAACTGACACACCGACATAACAGTCGTAGAGAGAGCACCTTAGGCTTTGTTTTATCAAAGACTATGTAACACTGATAAGCACAGCATTTAAAAGGCAGTTTCAGAAGTGGCTTTAAACAGGTTATTGTTAATGTAGAAATCTTACGTTCATTAATATTTCTTTTTCTTTACCTTATAGAACAGAAGAGTGAAATCACGTGTCATTTTCACCAAATGAGCAACTTGTCCATCTGCTAGAGTACTTGCCTGATAAAAAAAAAAAAAAAAAACGCTTGTTTTCCACTGTTCATTTAAATAAAAGTATAAGAACATATCTAGTAATAAAGGGGGGTCCCACTAATTCTTCATATACTAAAAACTAAATGGATAGTACATAACTTTTTTACATACATAAGTGCAATTGAACATTTTCATTTATCCGTCACTCCAGACGCTACAGTGGCAGGAAGCATAGTAGGATTATCGAACAAGGTTAAAAATGTCTCACTAATTTCCCTTACCAGTCTTATCTTTTAACATTGAATTGAAGTGTTTTAAAAGTACTGTAGTAGAATTAACATACCTGTACAGCAGGGTGTAGACCGCTATCAAAGAGAGCTTCATTTTTAATAATGTTCCCCACTCCAGGTAGCACAGCCTGATCAAGCAAAACATCACAAAGCATTCGGGTTCCTTGCTTCTTAACTTCAAACTCAGCTCTAGAAAAGCTGAATTTGGAAGAGCAAACGTCTAAATCCCCAAATAATCTTACTTTTTGTTGACAATCAAATGTGTTCCTGATGGAAAAAAAGGACAACATTTTAGCAATAGTGGTAATTTATAATTACTGTTTTGTGTTCAGTGGGTTTGTAATGGATTAATAGGAATATACACCGATTGTTTGGCTCTGTGTACATTTCAAAGACATTATATACATTGTGGGAAAACAAATCTATAACTAAACAGTAAGATTCACCTTTAGCAATGCCTTGCTAGTGATCCCATAATTTTATGTGTGCCCTCAATGCATGCAGTATATACTATTTATACTATTTGTAATTATGAGTGTCTCTCTGGTTACATCACTTTATCTGTAATATCCAAACTATAGCTACTACTAGTGTTTAATCTTCAGTCTTCATGACTGTTATATAATGTTTCATAGTCATGGAGAATATATATATTATACATCTCCAGCTGGAGGCCGGAATGTGTGTATACACATTCTGCTCCGGAAGCCATCTTTGGTTTTTAGTGCTGTATATTTGGCATAAAGGCGATCTGTTCTTCTTTACTTAAGAAATCTTTACTTGTTTTCTATAAATAGATATCATGTAATGTGTGTGTGTGTGTAATTTACATAGATATATATATAATATATATATATATATATATATATATATATCGCTATTTATCTATATATCTTATACACCAGACCTGGGCATCTTACGGCCCGTGGGCCACATCCGGCCCTTTGTGCGTCCCTGTCCGGCCCCGGCCCGCGTGAGGCAGGGCCGATCGTGGGCGGGTGCACGGGGTGCACCGCGCCCAGGCGCAAGGGAGGAGAGGCGCTGTAGCAGGGAGACACCATAGACACCACAGAGAACGTCCTCCTCTCTGCAGCCAATCAAAGAACGCAACGGGGGCGGAGCTTTCCCCCGTTGTACTGTGCTTGGATTAACAAGGAGGATTAGGTAATAACAGTTTGGGGGGGGGGGGGGGGGGGGGGTTAAAATAAAAAAAGAAAGGAAGTGTCTGTGGAAGTGTGTGTAAGTGTGTATGTGTGTATCAATGTGTATAACTATGTGTGTGTTACTGTCTGTGTAAGTGTATGTACATGAGTGTCTGTGCAAGTGTATCCTGTGTGTAAAGGTGGCTGTGTGTGTATTTATGTATGTGTGACAGTGTGTATAAGGGTGTCTGTGTAAATGTATGTCTGTGAGGGTGACTAAGTGTGTAATTGTGTTTGTGTGACTGTGTGTATTTATGTATGACTGTGTGTATTTATGTATGTGTGACAGTGTGTATAAGGGTGTTTGTGTAAATGGATGTCTGTGAGGGTGACTAAGTGTGTAACTGTGTTTGTGTGACTGTGTGTGTTTTGTATGACTGTGTGTACAAGAGACCAGCATGGGGAACAGAAAGATAGAGATGGAAAAATATATAAGGGATTAGGGGAGAGACAGACATGGGGTATGAGTGGCGATAGAGAGACAGACATGGGGTATGAGTGGCGAGAGAGAGACAGACATGGGGTATGAGTGGCGAGAGAGAGACAGACATGGGGTATGAGTGGCGAGAGAGAGACAGACATGGGGTATGAGTGGCGAGAGAGAGACATACATGGGGTATGAGTGGCGAGAGAGAGACAGACATGGAGCATGAATGGAAAGAGAGAGAGACATGGAGCATGAGTGGAGAGAGACATGGAGCATGAGTGGAGAGAGAGACAGACATGAGGGAATGGGGAGAGAGAGAGACAGACATGAGGGTACGGGGAGAGACAGATATTGAGCAAAATTTTATTGAAATATTGTCGATGTGGCCCTCCAGCAGTGCTCGGGTTGCTCATGCAGCCTCTGGTAAAAATGAATTGCCCACCCCTGTTATACACTTACATTACATGATATCTATTTATAGAAAACAAGTAAAGATTTCTTAAGAAAAGAAGAACAGACCACCGTTATGCCAAATAAACAATGCTTTGGGATCATTTAAAAAAATAAACCAATTTTACCGAATTTCTATTGTGGAATCATAGAAGCAAATCAAATCCTTGGTAAGCTTTACTTCCAGAGCTAAAACGGCTCCACTTTTGTCTTTTCTTTCAGTCGAATTAATCCGCATTGACCCATTCATGCCAAAATGTACCCTGAAATGTAAAATAAAAATATAGAACTTGAAATAAAAAAATGCATGTTTTCATGCTGAAAACAGGATTTCCCCAATGCATAACAACAGTTTACAATCAGAAAACCCCAATAATGTGCAACCCAACACCTATATATCTGTTAGAAATGTGACTATAGTGACATGAAGTGATGGGTGTATTTCAATTAAGTGGACAACATGAACTAACATGAACTTAGAGCCAACAAGAAATAGTGCATCTAAAAATGTACAACCATGTAGAAAGAATAAAGAGTTAGGTTTACATAGATACTCACGAGGGTAAAATGGCATGTCCGTAACAAACATGCTTGAAGCATGCAGGTTAATTAGATCACCTGTGGTCACTCACTGTTCTCGCAGTGAGTGGCATCCTGTTTAGGCTTAATCGGTGATAGGAATTAGAAGAACCCCTTGTAAAGATTAAATTTTAAAAGCTAGGGTCTCTCACTGCAGAAGTAGCAGCTATAGAATGTCTCTGCTGTTGGTTGCCCACGATCACTGTAGCCGATTGGCTGCAGGGGTTGCACTGAAAACCATGCCGCTTTTCTCCCAGGCTAGAGCCAACATAAAATAAATGTTGCTTCTATTAGAACAAAACGTTTTATCAAAAGTTATTCTTTAAAGTTTAGTAAGTATTTAAGTTGCCTTTTCTCTTCCTGCTGTTTGCACAGATAATAAAAGCAATATATTTTATTTGTTGCATACACATTTGTAAAAAAAAATAAAAAAAATGCTTTTAGCAACAACATACAGATAGTATAAGGATGATAAACATTTTATGAAAGGGACTTTCTAGAACTTTTAAGTATTTGCCTCTGGTTTCCTTCAAAACATGAAACACAAGGATTATATTGAGGCTTTGTTTGTTTCTACCTCTCTAAATTATTTACAATTAAATTATCTAGCATTGTGTATATTTAAATATTCATTCGAGGTCATTTTAGAGATTGTCAAGCTATCAATATCCTTAAGAAGTACTGTTTGTTTTAGGAAAGAATGAATTTGCTGTAGACGGTGCTTTTGACAGTTGCATTTGTCTTACGCTTAAGGGGATATTGCCATCAATAAAAATGCTAACATGTTTAAAGTGGTACTCACACCATCTGAACAACATGTAACTTTGTGAAACCATAAGTTCTGTAAAAGTTCGGAAAAGTGCACGCATCTTTGATTTTTGAAATCACAAAAGTAGTTATTATAAGCAAACGACTGGCTCTAGCATGCTTATATACACTGATTGCTAGCTATAAAGAATACAAATTCATATATAAAGTGGTTATTAAAATAACATTTTCCTAGGTCACATTCGGATGGTTTAGAATAATATTTTCTACAATAAATCTTTAATCTATACCAGACCTTTTTTTCAGGTTATATAGAACTCTCTGGATCCACTTCTTCTGTCTGTTCAACTCCTAAAAATTATACAAATACCTGTCCCTTGATTCCAAGGAATCATCACATGCTTGAAAATTGGGCTTCTACTTTATGTATGTTATATTAAGTCCATAGCTTAGTCTTATATTTAATTTGCATTGAATGAGAATTTGGGATCAAATGATCAATACATTGTATAAGCACAAGAGCTCTTACCGTAATGATTTTGTTCCAAAATACAGAAATAGCTCCTTCCCCAAGGTCTCTACACCAGTGTAGATGGATCCAACAAGCGACAATAAAACACTGTGACCAGAGGCAGACGGCTCAGCTCTTGATGACTTCTTAGAAAGAAATATTAAGAAGTGATGGTAAGATAGTGAAGCAACCAGGAATCTATCAAATATAGAACACTTATCAGAACTACAGATATATGTAGACGGTTACCAGTTGTTTATGTATATGGATTATTCACAAAACTGAAGAGCGTTAAAAAGGTCAATTTCAAGCTGAACATTTTTTGGGGTTTTATTACTTGCACCCTAATTTTCTTCATTGCTACTTCTGATTCCATCCATACGTATGCATATTTTATTTTTGCGATGCATACAACTTTTACATGCTGCTCTGTAGAATGTATTATTCGTGTGTTCAAAGGTTAGATACATGTATTAATCAAGGTGGTTCCTATGGGATCCCCTTTTTAACTAAGTAAATGGCTCTACCTGGATACACTTGAATTCTGCAGGGGAGAAAAGATATAGCTGTTAAAAAAATAAAAAAAAGACTGACCTGGCAACCGAAGCTATACAACTGGTGGAAAAAAACCTGCAGAAATGTGTGTGAGTATATATGTCAGGGGTGTCCAAGTTTTTTTTGCAGTGGGCCACTTCACATAAAATGTATGTGTTCGTGGGCCACATTCTTTTTTCATTGAGAAAAAATTATAAACACACACATATATATATATATATATTTTTTTTGTCATTTATATATATATTTATCTTATATATATATATATATTTTTTTTTTTTTTGTGTGTGTGCAGTGTTAGGGCATCACAGACTGTACAGCAATACAACCCATACATACACAGCCACACACAAATACACATACATACAGTCACTCTTACACACACACAGTATCACACTTACACACACATAGAGGCACATTTACATACAGTTACATTTACACACACACAGTGACACACACACACAGAGTCACTTACATGCACACAGTCACTTACACACACACAGTCACTTACACACACACAGTCACTTACACATACACACACAGTCACTTACACATACACACACAGTCACTTACACATACACACACAGTCACTTACACATACACACACAGTCACTTACACATACACACAGTCACTTACACATACACACAGAGTCACTTACACATACACACACAGTCACTTACACATACACACACAGTCACTTACATGCACAGAGTCACTTACACACACACACAGAGTCACTTACACACACACAGAGTCACTTACATACTTAGACTTCTTAATTTTCTTAATACCGGGCATATGGGCTGCTTCATCATGCAAGTAGTGGTTCCTTTTTTAATCTTCCCTCCCTCTGACCCGTGCGCATGACCTCACGTGCAGGGCAGAGGAGGGATTATGTGCTGGGCACGCACTGCAGCGTTCTGCCGGGGAACTTAGTAACGTGCGGTTGGAGGTGCGGTTACAGCTGTCATGCGGGCCGCATCTCAATGTCCCGCGGGCCGCACGTTGGACGCCCCTGGTATATGTATATATATATACACATACACATACACACAGTGGCACAGCAGCGCTCTCTACCTCATGTATCAGTCTGTCTCTGTTCATCTAATTCCTTTCTTTGCTCTGTTCCAAGGGCTACATAAATTGTTGGTGCTGTATAAATAAATGTAATGTACACCTTTCTAGATATCTGTTCCTCCCACCTATAACTGTCTGACTCATAAATAACATATACGCCCAGCCCAAATAAAAAAAAGTATATGACAAAGCTGTCTTGATATTCATAGTGACATGAGGAGCGGATACATATATTAAAGCACAACTGTCCTTATTAAGTTACGTGTAATTTAAAGATTGCATAAAGTGTAGCCACTTCACATAGAAATGTTTTAATGAAAGAATACACATAATGTCAGGTGGTGGACATGTTTGTTTGGATTCATGATTTTGATGGGTCAGACCTTGCTTCATCTGACCCAAGAATCTAAACAAAAATGTCTGCCCCTGAAAGAGCTACACTGAGCACAGAAATTTTAAACAGACTACACTTAACGCAATCTTTAAATTAACCATAACATTTTTGTCTGTAGTTGTCATTTAAAGCAACTAAAACTTTATTTTACCTATCTAACTCGTAACCTGAATTGTAAACTACCTTTGCATATTGCAGTAAAGCACAGCACCCTGAATGTACTCAGATAGCTAGAAAAAAAAAACAAACGCAAGATAAATTGCACCAAGGGACAAATGTCACAACCCACTTTATCTACCTAAATAGGCCGCCTTGTTAACATTCCAAATATTAGTAATGGATGTAAAAGATACAGCACAGTGCGGCAGTATTTTTTTTGCATAAGCTAACAAGGTCCCTAAGTTCTCCCCATGGTCCTGACATTGGTAAATTAAAGGTATCCTAATAGGCATCACAGGAGTAACTGATCTCAGGTTGCAGCCTTATTCAGTTACCAGCTCTTCTTGTTTATCCCATCATTCCTCAAACAAAATGTGTGCTGCGCAACAATATTGATGACTACCACGCCATTCCTATTGAGAGCCATTTCACTCTGAAATTACCCTTTTTCAGCTTTAGCCATTATCCTATATGGTGCTGCTGGAATATTTGTTTTAATAATTTAATGTAATGAAATGCCCAAGAAATCACGACCTGTAGTCCTGTGAGTGCAAAATACTTCCTAAGTATACAAAAGGGATTCACTGGTGTGCATTTATAAATCATATTTTGTGTTTCCTTCAAGATGAGTGCAATTTAAAACTCCGTGTAGCAGATGTATCTAAAACAGATAGTGAGCAGTCCAAAACAGAGAACAAGGCAGAATATTATGTACAAGAAGCCTTTGTTTGTTCTAATGAACTACCATACTCATCTGCTTTCTTTCATCCAAGTCCGATAATTACAAATGCACTATTGGCATATGCTTCGGTATGCATCACAGCCAATTACTCCCTCTCAAGGCTAAGCACAAACCAGTAATTAAAGATGAAGTCAGATTCACTTTGAATGGCATTTTTAAAAGTAGAAATACAGATATAAAAAGAACATTTTTTATATCACTTTGTAATGTACTAAATGTACTAAGATATTTTGTCATATTCTAGAATATGCAATAACAGTAGTAATAGGAGCCAGAGAACATGTTGTTCTCGCCCATGATGTTTGGTTTTTACACAAATGTTTATTCAGCTCTTTTTTTGTAAATTGCAAAGGCACACAGCTACAATGTATTGATGCCCTGTGCAGCATCCCCACAAAGAGGATATTTGGACAGATTATATTTTTTTAGGGTATAGCATATGAAATACCACACAAAACATGCACAATTAGTTTTACCTATAGGCCTTAAGTGAGATAATTGGGTCTATACTATTTAAAACTTAAATTCAACCTCCCAACTTGGACTACCATGAACTATTCACTAAAACAACATTTCCCTACCTCTCCACCTTGGACGTTTCTTATTTTCTATTAAAATTAAAACAAAACATGTTTTTTTTGTGCTCTGAACATGAAAATTGTTTTTGTTTTAATGTATTCCTATTTTCAATTATTTGTACTTGTATGTTATTTGTTTTTTTCTGTGTATTTCAGTCATGTGTTTTAACCCTATCAAATAAATGATTTTATGTTATGTTATGATCACAAATCACTGTAAGCCCCAGCATGGGGTGAAACATGTCAGGTTTCATTGTGGTATTTTATCATTAGGAACAATTTCCTCAAAGTGTGAGGATTAAGTGAACTAATTGCCCCAATTGTGATGTCATTTTTATCCTTATCAAAAATGTGTCTGTATTTTAAATATACTGTGAATCTGTTTTAGACATTGTTAGGTGCATGCACCATTTTCCACTCATTGCTGGCCTTTCCAAGAGTCAGCCAATCTAATGCATCCTTAGGCATTTGAAATTCCAGCCCTACTGGGCTGAGATTCCAGTGTACGTTCATCCTCCAATTATTATTATTTTTTGGATGGCCCCCTTTCCTGGGCTAAAGATGAGGATCTTCATGCAACATTAATTTAAGGTATATCTTGTATTTATTTATTACAGGGAACCCTTTTGTGTGGCAGTGATTTTCACTGGTCAACATCGCTCCCCTTCATTTCACATGCCATCTCCACATCACAAACTCGCAAAAATGCTTAGTGAATATCATTTTGCAAACTCATTATGAGGGCGTGCAGGGGTGGCTGAATCTGCAGTTCAGATAAGCTCTCATCTCGAACTCCAAATTTGGAATTTAGTGAATAGACAAAAAAGGATCGACGGGGAGAGAAGGGCTAATGCACAATAATTCTGATAAATAAATACCTAACCAATCTGCAGAACAATTGTATAACTACTTGTGAATATTGAATGGCATGGTTACAGTTCCAAGACTCTAGGAGTGTCATAGCTGATCTGTCTACCTTCTAAACATATAAAGAATAAATTATCAATAGAAATATACCCTTTGTGGTTAGAGATTTATTTTTTGCCCCCAGAGGTATGGTGTCTGACAACATCTTCCTGCACCAATGAGTAATACATTCTATAAATTATTTTCTATCTTTTTTTGGAGTGGAAATCTAGGTTTTATGACACACTAATCCAATTTGTTATTGACTGTGTGTTCAGCTGGTTTTATTAGGGTTACTATATCCTGGTGACCAAAAAATAAAAAGAGGGCACTCATCTGCATCCCTTGCCACTGCACCCATATAACTTGCCCCAGCACCCAATGCACTCACAGGACTTAGCCCTGGAACATATCTCTCTTTCTCTTCCTCCTCCTCCCTTAACCTAACAATATATTCTGAGGTTACAATATACCGTATTCTGTCAGTAGTAACTCAGGGCACACATCCAGACAGGGGATCCACCTCACTACCCAGAAGTGACATTGCGCCAGAAGAGGGACGTCAGCGGTGGACGCGGCATAAAGAATAATGATTTGGGTTTCAAGCAGCGTTTTTTTTAAAAAGATTAACATGCAGCATGTCAATCTTTAAAAAAAAAAAACGGTACCCATAAACCAGGACATTATCAGAAATAAAAAAAATTAAAAACAAACTAAAAACCTGGATGGAGTAAACGATCTTCAAAAAGTGGACATGTCTGGGAGAGAGAGTACATTTGGTAACCCTACTTTTATAGTTGTCCTTGCATTCTTGGTATTAGTGCATTGTTCTATTGTATCATTTACACATTTTCCAATAACCTTAATTTGGTGATTTGTTGAATTGTAACAGAGGCAAGTCTTTTAATAACTTGTTCAGTGTTATATCCAGGGGTAGGTACCATTATGGTTCACAAAGTGATTTTGAGGACTGTGTGAAAGACAGTTTTAATGAGCTTCTATGGACCTCGTCATTGACACTGGTGTCCTTTTACGTACATTTTGATAATCCCAGGTTATATCGTAATTGGTCATGAGAGGCATTTATGAAATATTAATATCAAATGTAATTATTATTACCTGTATTAGTAACAGATGTTTCAGTGAATATGCCGACTTAACATAATGAACATGTGTACAAAACTGTGATTGCTAAATTCATTGTGTTTGCACACATTAAGTATTTTAGTACCAAAATATTCTTGTAATTTTAGTACAGTAGTGCATATAATTGATACTTTTTTGGCTTTTTTAACAAATTGCATGCTAAAAATGAATCAACAGATTCTGATATTTTAAGTTTGCAAAGCATTTAGGTTTACATTTTCCATTATACCAATTCTAAATATTTCTCACATACAAAACATTCCCATCTTCCATATACAATTTATTTGGACAATATTGGGAAAGAATGCAACATCTGACCAAAGTTCATTGTCAGCTGGCTTTGGAATGCATCACTAGCTTCTGTTTCCTTTTACTAGCAGCTTGTGTATTATTATTGCAGTATGATGCAGAGTGCCTGCAAGATTTCCCTCTCATACATCTTCTATGCTTAAAAAAAAATTCTAATCTCTACCATTTGGTGAACATCTTAAAAAGCACATACCTAATGCTTACATATTAGAATATATGGAAGACCTACACAGATTACCATCTGGCACTACTACATTTATTTATGTTCTAAAACGTATGTCTGAGTCTCACTGAGATCTAATCCACAAAAAGTATTGTGCCAAAAGTTAGCGAGGCATCACTGATTTTACCATTGGAGACTCTCATTTAAACCAGACCATAATGCCATTAACCCTTTCCGTGCTAGAGCTGTGTGATCTGCAATCTACTGCAGCGCTCATATCTCCTGCATATAAATATACAGATACACAGCTTATACATCAATTCTGCTAAACTACCTCGAAGTAAGTTCCAATACTAACGAGTTAAGATCCCTTTATACTACACCAGTGATAAGCATAAACTATCGATCGCGTTACAGCAGAACAGCTGTTGTGGAGCATATCACTCCCATAATGCTCAGTCGACAACTGGCCCAGCAATATCGACACCGTATTCCACAACAGGCTACTGCTTCAGTTAATGTCACCTGGGTCAGTGCACTTCCTTGCAGATTCTTCACAGCCTGACCCGATGGAATGCGAGCCCGGATCTTCTCTCCATTGAGTGTGCAGCCCGGACCTTCAACCATGATTCTCTAGGGATAGACCTGTGAAGGTGTAAAAATGCGGAGAGTTACATTAAAAATCATCAATGGGAAATTATACAATGTCAGAGATTCAAATCTGGCGGTAACTCTTACTTTAATCAACGGAGAAAGAGACGCATTTCCTGATTGGCCAGGAACTAGGAAGAGGAAATGTAAGCAGACTCTCTATGGGTTACTGGTCTGGAGCCAAAATCTGACAAACAACCTGCGTGAAGGTTCTGGGTGGGTCAGAGGCAGAGCATTGTATGATTTTGTTTTAAGAATTGCAAAATGTTTGACAGTATTTTAATGACCCCTCCCTATGCGATGACCATATCGCTATTTTTTTTTATTATTAATGCATCTAAAAAGTAAATATGTAGGACGATGGGGAACTAAAGGCATTTGAAACACGTAAAATGGTTAAATGATCTGCACATTGTGTTAGCAGTAAGGGAAGCGAATTTAAAATAAGGAGGAAAATGTTTTAAACATATCTGCGGTGTCATGTCACCCTGTGACTTCATATGCAGATTACATGTTAGACTCCACAGACGGTTATAAAAAAAAGTTATTTTTATTTTCTTGCATTTGCTTTCAATGCTGCTAACAATGTGTAGGTCATTTTTATTCTCTGCATTTACAGTATAAACAGTGTTGAGATTGATAGTCTATTTAAGCTGTGTAATTTTTTTATAACATTTTCTAGTTGGAATTCCAATTGTTTGCAACTGTGTAGTATATTGTTTCAAAATGTGTTAATGGAATAGTTTTTACCTTTTGGCTTTCAAAAGGCATACTGTAGAACAATTTAGAAAGTTTTGCATGAGAAGACCCAGTTAAAATAAATTGGGATAATGACCAAGTTTTTTTCATAAATGTGATATGTTTTCATTCTCCCCATTTAGTATCCCCAATTTCTGGAAACAAAAATCTGAATACTTTCATTAGCTCTTATCTTATATCTGGGATAGCCTCTTGCCTATCCTATGCATGCTTAAACTGGATTGTTTTAACCTCTACTGGAAGCCTATTCCATTGCAATCTAATATTGTACTTAGCATATTTATCTACATTCAAGATCATATATTTATAGTTTATGTATATTTTCATATATTTTAAGGTTCTGTAGTAATGATCTCTGTTCACTAATTACCTGCACTATTTCTCTTGTAACATGCTACAAATGTTTAGTAAAAAGTTATAAAAAAAAAAAAAAAATCTATATAATGAGTGAAGGTCGTACGCTTGACAGCATCATTTTGGACATATTGGGGGTTATGTATAAAAACTCCAGCACTGCAACGTGTCGGGAGTTATAAGAAAAGGCGCAATAGCCATTTGTTATGTATAAAACACACATTGCAGTGCAGGAACAAGACCTCCGCCAAACAATGTTTGGCTTGGGTTCTCTGACAATAATGAGGTGCTTTTAAGCGCTGATTTTTTTATTTTTTTTTTACATCGGCTGCGACGGCACACTGAGCTCTGTCAATACCGAGAATGCCTTTGTGGCAAGGGAGGCGCAGACTCACAAAATTTGTTGGGAGTCTGCTTTTTACATAGGCGCACACACCAATAGCGCCACTGCAGTTGCATACAGGTGAATGAGAACACTATAAGGTGGAGGTTTACGTTTTTAACACAGAAGATAATATCTAACTTCAGGGTATGGATTTAGTGAGAATGTGACTGAAAAGAGGTAGATGAACGTAAGAACAATCAAATCCTTGTGCTAGAGATATTTAACATAATGATAGCAAATACAAGAGCAAGTGGATGAAACTCCTTGTAACATGGGACAGGAGAGAGAAAAAAAGGTAAATATTGTTCTTGTCAGCCTTGAAATTGAAGACTGTCTAGTGCCCAAAAGGCATCTTCCAAATATTAATGCATATTAATGTGCTTTCAAAGTACTTTAAAATGCATATCTTACATTTTGCATTGCTTAAAATATAAAATACATACAGCTATAAGAAATTGTGAAATTACAGCAGTTTTTAAGAAAGAAGGACCCACACTAGATGAGTAAAAGTCATTTTTTTTTTTTGCTGCAGGAACCAATGAGAATAATGCTATTCAAATGAATGGAATATCCTGTCTCTCTAGTAATGTCAGACGATGTGTTGTACTGTTAAGAGATCCCACTCTGTACAAGAGCAAGGTCACTCATAGGCCACTCAATAGACCAGGGCTTGACAAATTTGATTTAAATCTAGGAGCCAGCTGAAAACTTTAGGAGCCAGTACCAAACGCTGTGTCACAAAGAAAAATGCTTGAGTCCCAGTCCATAAACCTATATAAATGTCATACACTTATGGATACACCCCATTTTCACACATACTAATGCACACACAAGCTAACACACATACATGCACAAAACACTTGCTCACCCACAAATAAACACACATACCTAAATGCTGACATACACTAACACATGATTTCACTCTTACATACATGCACAAACACATTCATATCCACTTAAATGCCAACACACACCTACACAGGTCACACACACACTGAGATACACTAACACATGCTGTCACAATTATAAACACACTCTAATATGCTGATACACACACTAACATGCAGAAACAAATACATACATACACACTAACATGCTGTCACACAGATTCTGACATTCATAAAAACAAGTGCTGAACACACACTATTTACTTACTAGACTTACAGTGGGAAGTTGGAGACAGACCCTGTATCACTGCTGAACCGGGCAGTTTGAAGTTTTCCCTCCATTTTGAGGCAGCAGTAGGAGTTCCCATCACCTCTCACACACATCTCCTCACTGCTACAGCTACTGCCCGGTGAGCAACAGGAAGCCGGGGGGAGGAGCTAATATGCCGGGGGAGGAGCTAATTGCTGACTGTTCTGTACTGCTTCTCCCACACTCTGCTCCTTATCTGATCGGTAGGTAAGGGATAGCAGAGTGTGGGACCGGGACATTGCACTGTGCTCAAAGAGTCTTCCAGGAGCCAGAATCTAGTCGCCATGGCGACCTGGCGCCCAGTATTTGTCGAGCCCTGCAATAGACTTAATTTGAGGAGGACAGGAAGTGACTATATGAAACAAAACTTTATATCCTCAGTGTCTATAGAATCAGTGCTGCCGCACCTACAGTAAACAGGCAGAGTAATCACTGGGGAGGGCTTGAGTCAAATATTAAAAATGTGATTTATACAGAATGCCTGCATCAAATCACACAGGGATAAAAGCCTGTGCATTATACAAGCAGTGATCTTCATCTTGTACCAAAGTAAGTTTGGGGACTACACTGTCCCTTTAAGCTGCCACTGGAAAGAGAAAGTGGAGAAGACTGGTATGACGTTGTTACTATAGGTATTTATATACATATTTATTGTAGTAATTTAGGTTTGGCAGTATTTCACAATTATGTCTTTTGTTTGAATTTAGCAATTACATATACATACCCTAATGACTGTAGATTAAAAGGACAATTAAATTACTTATTTAACCCTTGCTTCCCTGAAGGGAGCAAGAATTAAAAAATATTTCCTTCATCTCCCAAGTAAACCAGACTTGTATCTTAATAGATACACGCAGGTTTACTCAATGCTGTGGCTTGACGGATTGGGGTCTGCAGATTGCGGGGTATTTTTCTGCTAGCGCAGAGGGGGAACTTGAGTATCTCTCTCTAAACTAGCAGAAAGAGCCAGTTGCCGACCAGTCCGGGCTGCCTGCTATCCACTGAAGTATAAGCTGCCAGTTAGAAGATAAAAAAGAAGATAAACTGGCATGCACTGTCAAAAGTACATGATAATTTATACTCGGACTAAAGACAATTATTTTTTCACTTGTCCTTCTATGTTAGAAGTACAAGTCAAAGATAAAGTTTAGTTGTCCTTTAACAATATGTATGATGGATGCAACATGTTACAATAATCTTTGACCACTTTAATATAGACAATTAGATAATTCTAAACTGCTATCAGGTATAATCTAAATCATTTGGCAGACAAAAGTGCTGTTATGTAGAGGTACCCTTGCTCTCCAATCAATTCCTTATCGGCCAATGGAGGATAAAGTCTATTATTATTTATAGTGAATAATTGCAGATTTTAATGTCATCGGCAATTATGAATTCTCAATGGCTTTTTAATACCATTTATGTAGTGCTGTTATACAACATTATACTTATGGCTTTAATTTTGCATGGCCCATAACTTTAGGAAATAGATACGCTGGTAACCAGGGGCGCATTTTCCTACCGAAGAACATTCCAACATGCTTAAATAAATGCAGATGTCTTTATTAAATGAGCAGTACAACATTGATAACATTTGCAATTTGTGTTCCAATCACAAATTGTTGTGTTTTTGTGTTAGAACAATAGTTAAGCATAAAACCATCCTGGTGAAACATGTATAACATTACATTTAAATTTACAAAATAA
Source organism: Pelodytes ibericus (assembly GCA_036172795.1). Lineage (NCBI taxonomy): Eukaryota > Metazoa > Chordata > Amphibia > Anura > Pelodytidae > Pelodytes > Pelodytes ibericus. The sequence goes on from CM069863.1 coordinate 115,018,733, forward strand.
TTTAACGGATAACATTACCACAAATGGGTCACATATTGTAATATGTAGTATTTGATTATTCATCCTGCATTCTAAAAGAATATGTAATATATATTGATGTAATTGATTGGGTGTCCAAATAAATGATGCAAATAAAATGATGCAAATATCAGTTCTGCACTCGCTTGCAATTAACAATGTTTGCAGTAATGGCAAATATTATAGTGGTTTGCTGTGATTATTTGTAGTCTGTACTGTTTTAAACTGTAAGATTGCTGACTCCTAACTTAGCCATATCATTAGTGTTTATTTCTTTGACAAGTTAACCTTTAGAAATTGCGTATATGTACTAGCACTATTTTTAGACTGTTTTAAGCCAGTACAATTCCAACTTACGTCCTCTTGTCTAATTTTCTTGCAAATGCTGCATAATTACCAGTTATGAGTACCATCCTTTGACTTTTCGATAGAGGCATATTACCTTTTATCTAGTAAAATGTCTTTGCAAAGTTTCCTGTGGAAAATTAAGTAAATTAATTATATTGTTTAATATTATAACCCACAAGTGGTGTATATAATTGTGTGCTGTCTAAAACCCCAGTAGGTATATTGCATGAGTGTCATGGAACTAGGGTTGCCACCTGGCCAGTATTTTACCATTGGGCTGGTAAAAAAAAATTGGCTTGACCTCAATGTTAAGTCTATGGAGGTATTAGCATGGCCGGTATTTTCTTTGAAAAAAAGGTGGCAACTAGACATGTGCATTAGTTTTCGGACGAATGCATTTTCGTCCATTCTTCCGAAAAACGAATAACGAAAATGCTAGACTAACGAAAGCGGAATGAACAAATGGTTAATAAACGAAAATCATTCGTCCATTTGTGCTATTGGCATTCTATAAACCGAAATAGAGTCGGATTATAGAATACCAATAGCATTACATACATTCCATAAACCGACTTAATGAACGACTTTCGGTTTATGGAATGCGTGTAATGCTATTGGTATTCTATAAACCGACTCTATTTCGGTTTATAGAAAGCCAATAGCATTACATACATTCCATAAACCGAAAGTCGTTCATTATGTTGGTTTATGGAATGTATGTAATGCTGTTGGCTTTCTATCAACCGAAATAGAGTTGGTTTATAGAATACCAATAGCATTACATGCATTCCATAAACCAAAATGTATGTAATGCTATTGGTATTCTATAAACTGACTCTCTTTCGGTTTATAGAAAGCCAACAGCATTACATACATTCCAAAAACCGACATAATGAACGACTTTCGGTTTCTGGAATGTATGTAATGCTATTGGTATTCTATAAACCGAAATAGAGTTGAAATAGGTCAATTCGTATGAATGGGGACTCGATTTTGGTTTATAGAATACCAATAGCATTACATGCATCCCATAAACCGAAAGTCTATCAACCGATAGAGAGGTTAAAATAGGTAATTTCGTACGAATGAATAAAACGAAAATAATGAACGAATTTCGTCTGAAACGAATGCAGTAATGAATGGACGAAAACGAAACAAAAATTTTAGTTTTGCACATGTCTAGTGGAAACCCTACATGGAACATGAAGTGTACAACACAGCTTAGGTAATGAAGTATACCATACCTGCAATCACAACAGAGACTCATTAATCATTCTATTTCCCATATTTCGCCTACTTTTTCAAGTTTCATTTCTAGCCCCTAAACCATTATACAGGTCGACCCAATATGCGCTGATAATTGGTACTGAAATAGTTCCTCTAAATTATGGATGGATTCTGGGCATGTCGAATGTCGAGGTACCCGGTAGCTCTGATGTGCCTCCGAGTTTGGACAACATAGCCAATTCCACATTGAAAGCAAATGCATTTAAAACATATCCGAAATGCACCAAACCAATCTGGTAGCCTCTATTCTCCCCATAGCTTTCTATGGGGAGGATAAAAAATGATGTCTGGTGCTGAACAAGAGATACAAAAATATGGTTTCTGGTATTCAGGTTTTCATATTTGTCGTCTTAGCCATTCTACTCTTTATGGAAAATGCACAGCAGCAGTGGAAATAGAACATTTATTTTCTGAGTGCTACAGAATCCTAGAAAGAAAACAATAAAAACAGATTGTCACACTGGTCATTTTAACTAGGCTTAATACATGTGTTTGGTTCTCTCTATAGGGTTACCGATATGAGCTTGAGCCCTGGACAATGGCAATGACAGATGTAGATGCTAACTGTAAGAGCCAGAGCTATCAGAAAAGGAAGTAAAGAGATGATAACACGGTCTTTCATTTAAGATGAGAGAAATAACATTTACTTTTTTTCTCTTCATAGCATCAATGAACTAGAGATCAGTTCACTTTTCAACCAATTTAGATTAAATTAGGATTAAGTGGATCAATTTGAGTTCTCATTTACTATAAATAGTTTTTATGGGGATCAAACTAAAATATCTACATTTATTGAAATTAGAAATTCACCTGTGATAAAATCTGAAAGAGAAAGACGTGGTTATGATCCAAAAGCAGGCCTAAGGTTTCCATACAACTCCTTTGAATAATACCTTGACATAATAATTCTAAAGAGTTGTGCAGTGCACTTGGTTATAAGCTAATCCACAATCCAATTACAACAGTACCTTGTGTTGTAGATTGTCCTATTTTGGACGAATAGAAGCACTACAGAATTGAAGCTTTTTAAAGTGCTGCCTAACAGTTTATTGAAGTCATAGTTAACCAGAGTTAAGGGAATTAATTAATCACTGTAGGGACTCCCTATGAACTATATGAATTCATTATCACTAACAATAGTTGATTAGGAACCTTCCCAAATCAATTATTTCATAATTAGTATCATGCCATCATGAGTAAGGGTTGATCTCTAATCTTTTTATTCATTAATCACCGCTTTACATCCTGAATTCTTGAAAACAGGATACATAAATAATATATTGCCTACTGTTCTATTTGCTCTGCTATGGTAAAATATATATACCATACTCTTTGGTATAATAAATATGTTTTCGTTCAAAATGAAAGGCAACTAAGATTGAAAACCTGCCTCCAATATTACAACCACATTGCCATTCTATTTAGGTACATTAAGCTCCAGGGCTTTCATCAGTATAACTTAGACAGTCCAAAGGTGTCAAACTGCGGTGCCACCTCAGCTGCTGATGACTTACATTTCCCATAATGCTGAGAGGCTGGAAAGGTAGTTTGCAGGATGTACCGTATTTGCTCGAATATAAGACTACCCTATAGGAAAAAAGTTTAACTTGTATATATTCACATGTAAATTCATTTTTCATTTTTAAGAAAAAAAATGATCATATTGAAAAATGCATTTCTTGTTTTTATTTACCTTTATGTGCCAATGCTGCCCCTAGCCCCCAGACTTACCCAATGCTCACCCCAACAGTGTCTGTCTCTCTCCTCCACCCTCACTCCCCCCCAACATTGTCTGTTTATGTCTCCCCCCTCCCTCCCCCCAACGTTGTCTATCTCCCCCCCTCCCACCAATGTTATCTGTCTCCCCCCTCCATCCCTCCCTTCCAACGTTGCCTCCCGGGTGGCTAGTGGGGGCAGCTGGGGGATGTCTACATGCAGACATCCACCATGCTGTCCGACCCTTCCGTCTATTATGACGGACAGTCGGACCTCCTAGCTTCCGTCATAATAGACGGAAGTGTCGTGCAGACATCCCGCGGCTGGCCAAATCTCCCTGTTAGCTAGTGGGGGCAGCCGGAGGATTTCTGCACAGTACGGGCAGACATCCTCCGTTTGCTGCCCGGTACTTCCACCGAGACTTTTATGATAAAGCCGGAAGGTAACGGCTTCATCGTAGAAGTCCCGAGGACGTGCCGTGCGGCAGCGGAGGATGTCTGCGTTCTTTGCGCAGACATCCACTGGCTGTTAGCGAGGGGGATCCAGGTCTCCTGCAGCTCTGCGCGGGACCTGGATCCCAGTCTTATAGACTATAAGACGACCTCGAATATAAGACGATTTTGCTCATCTTATATTCGAGCAAATACGGTATTCTGCAACTGACAGCCAACTCTAATCTATAGGCTTCCTTTTTACCACATATAAACCTGATGTATGCAAGGTTTAAAAGAATCACTAGTTAAAACAGCTCTGTGGTCACTGCATCCTACATATATAAATGTGTTTATTCCTTTTTACCCATCTGATCTCACAAACCGGTTTTACTAAGCAAAAGACATCAGTAGCCTATAGTGTTAATTCACTTATGAAACCCATTCCACCCACTCGACATCTGTCTGCTTTTGCAGCAGAAAAAAGCAATAATGCATTTGGCAATTTGTGAAGATGCTCGTTTGAATAAGCTTGTTAGGTTTCTGTATGACAACCTTTGGCATATTAAATCAGTAATATATCAAATTACCTTTCAAACATTGACATTTTTGTATCCTAGAGAGACAACATTGCTAAATAACTTACTTTCTTTTCCAATGTGTATGCATTGTATATAGACTTGGAAGCAACATTCATTAAATTGGTTATATATACTCCCACAGATTCTTCAGAGATTATTACAGTTTTAGAAAAATAATTTACAAACCAATGTAGATTTATACCTTGTCATTTTCACTTAGGCATATTTATTGCAAGGACCTTGGGTTTTCTGTAGAATTAATTCTCAAAACAGTACATGACATTAACATTTTTTTATATAGCACCAACAAATTTATGTTGCACTTGGTACAAAAGGAAACTACATACTACGTTATTCATAGAAGGGAACTATATACTGCAATAGACAAACTGATACATGAGGTAGAGCCCTGCTGGAAAGATTACTATCTAGAGCAGTGGTTCTCAATCTGTCTAACCTCAGGACCAACATTTGCCCATGGTCCTGAAGTCGCTACCCAAACAGAATTAATTAAAAAAAACATCATTTATGCCGAAAAAACAATTTGTACAGTATTCCAAAATGTATATATGCACTGTTCAAAACATAAACAAACAAAAAGCAGTGTATCCCCAAAGTAAACGCTGAAACCTCAGCTGTTTCCTAATCCTAAAGGGGTTATCGGAAGAGTTGTCCGTGTCACCTCTGAAACAATGCCATTCTTTCCCCTTAATCAAAAATGCGACTTTTTGACAAAGCCAAAACACACATCCGCGACCCACACCAGCTCGCAACCCACTTTTGGGCCAGGACCCACCAGTTGAGAAAGACTGATCTAGAGGGAGTAGGGGAGACAAATAAGGTGAGTAAAAAAGTTAAATTTAAATTGGTGGTAATAAGAATATTTGAGAACAGTTGGAGCAAGGTGGGTTTGACCAGAGGCTGATTAATGGGTGGTCTAGTTCTCTAGTTTGATAAATTGTATGCTTCAATATTCTTAACAGTATTTGGGGACAATGAGAGCTAGATTGGTTTGGCTAGAGGTTAATTAATGGGTTTTCTAGTAGGGGAAAAAAATTAACATCCTTAAAGGGACAGCCTAGTCACCTATATGACTTTGATGGAATTTCTATGCACCGAAGTGTGAACTAGATCGTGATGTGAGTTGAGTGATGGATGTGTGTGAGTGAACTGTGTAATGTGAATGGAGTGTGTGATGTATGTGTGATTGGAGTGTGTGTGGTACTTAAATGGGGGACTGCACTGCCTATCATGCTCAGCCAAGGTTGCATTTATGGGGGACTGCACTGTCTATCTCTCTGCCAGCTGGCATATATATACATGAGTGATATTATGATGTGATGTAGATTGTAGACACTAGGATCTTTAATGCAACACATCGCTAAACAGGAAAGCACATTCCAATTCTTATTGGCTGCTATAGGGAAAAGAAATCATTTAGAAGCCTAGAACAGAGGAAGTGAAACGGGACAGTCCTAAACCTCTGCAAATGTGCAATTTCATCTAAGTGTAAGATCTTCATTTTTTAAGTAATGTAAAATATGCATTTTAAAGTAATTTAATATGCATTCAAATTTGGAGCAGGCATTTCGGGCACTGGACATTCCCTTTAAAGAGGTGAGTTTTGAGGGACTTTTTGAAAATGGAGAATGAGGAACAGAGGTGTATGCTCTGCCATATTGAGTTCCAGAGAAAGGGGGCAGCTCGAGTAAAGTTTTGCAGGAGTTAATGGAAAGAGGTTGGAGGAGCGACGTGGTCCACTTGAGGAACGCAGTAGTCGTGCAAGTAGTATCAGTTAATGAGTGAGAAAATGTAGGGAGGAAATGAGGACTGGAGGGCTTGACAAGTTAATGATAGCATTTTCTATTTTATCCTAGATCACCAGAATGAGTGAGAAAGATGAGCATGGCAGCCAAATTATTTATAGATTGCAGGAGAGAGAGATGAACCAGAGGCCAGTTAAGTGAGTATTAAAGTAGTTGAGACAAGAGAGCACAAGCGAGTACACTAAGATTTTGGCAGTCTCTTCACAAGCGAATGTTTGTAATTTTCCTTAGGTGTAAACGATAGGAATTGGCCAGGGACTGAACAGAGAGAGCTGAGTCAAAGACAGGCACAAGACATCAGGCTTAGTCAGTGGGGACAATTGTGCTATCTTCAATGGTAATTTTGAAGTGAGCTAAAGGGATGGAATCGAGGAGATCATCAGCTTTGTTTTTGGTACCAATCAGACATTCAGGCAGAGATGGTCAACAGACATTCCCCAATACACGACTTGACCAATGGAGAGAGGTCAGGGAACGAGAAGTAGGGTGTCATCTGCATACAGGTGAAATTAGAAGCAAAAAGAGTCTTTGAATTGTCCTGAAGAGGATGTGACCAGGGGCGTATCGTGCCCCTGAGTGACAGACGTGCTTCCAGCCCTGAGCATGCCTGTCACTCGGAGGCACCTCATCTCTTGTGTATTTCCGGGGGTTTGTGTGCTGAGAACTGCCAGCACACAAACCCCCAGAAATACCCGAGAGACGTCGTTACATACGAAAGAAATGATCTTAGTCAGGAAAGGAGAATTAAAGGATGGCTTTAACCGCTGTAATCAGTTGTTGAATTATGTTTATCATATCTTATAATTTATTACTAAAAAATCATAAAATATGATAAAAAATCAACACTTTTTCGAAATAGTTTCTAAATTTTGTCCCGAGTTTAGAAATATGCTTGTTTCCATGTTTTTCTTCTTTTTTTTCAAGTTATAGGGCAATAACAGTAGGGTGTCATCTGCATACAGGTGAAATTAGAAGCAAAAAGAGTCTTTGAATTGTCCTGAAGAGGATGTGACCAGGGGCGTATCGTGCCCCTGAGTGACAGACGTGCTTCCAGCCCTGAGCATGCCTGTCACTCGGAGGCACCTCATCTCTTGTGTATTTCCGGGGGTTTGTGTGCTGAGAACTGCCAGCACACAAACCCCCAGAAATACCCGAGAGACGTCGTTACATACGAAAGAAATGATCTTAGTCAGGAAAGGAGAATTAAAGGATGGCTTTAACCGCTGTAATCAGTTGTTGAATTATGTTTATCATATCTTATAATTTATTACTAAAAAATCATAAAATATGATAAAAAATCAACACTTTTTCGAAATAGTTTCTAAATTTTGTCCCGAGTTTAGAAATATGCTTGTTTCCATGTTTTTCTTCTTTTTTTTCAAGTTATAGGGCAATAACAAAAAAATAGTGTTTTTTTGTTTTTTTAGCCATTTTTACTTATAGTGACATTTTGACCCCAATCAAACCCTAAATTTAACCCTAACTCTAACCCTTAGTTTATTCTAATTTTAATTTAATTGTAACCCCAGGGCCGCTTTAAACAATGGGAAAACTGGGCACTTTCCCAGGGCCCACTGGTTAAGGGGCCCCCCACTGGCCACGAGTGTCACCCAGTGGGGGTGACACCCTGTGGTGCCGGCATCTGCCTCGCAGCAACTCGCACTGCTCAGAGGTTTTTTTTCTTGGCAGCCGCATCCGCTGGAAAAAAATCATTGCCACCAGATATGACAGTACGCCATATCCGGTGACTGTATTTCCCTGTGTAGGAGGGAAGACTGCAAGGAGGAGATGACCAGGGACATGATGCAGCCATGAGGTGAGTACTGGGGAAGGGGGAAAGGAGGGTGGCATATTATTGGGCAAATTGGTTGTGGTTTATTAATGGCAAAATAATACTGGCATATTATTGGGCAAATTAACTGTGGCTTATTAATGGCAAAATTAATACTGGGATATTATTGGGCAAATTGGCTGTGGCTTATTAATGAAAAAATAATTCTGGCATATTAATGGCAAACAATACTGGCATATTAATGGCAAAAGTAATACTGGCATACTAATGGGCAAATTGGCTGTTGCATATTAATGGCAAAATAATACTGGCATATTAATGAGCAAATTGGCTGTGGCATATTAATGGGCAATCTGTGGCATATTTGATGGACAAACGGTGGCATATTTTAATAGGCAAGCTGACTGTTGCATATATTAATATCAAAGTGACTGTGGCATGTTAATTTGTACCTGACAGTGGCTTATTTTAATTGGCAAAGTGATGCTGTGGCATGTTCTGTAGGGCAAAATAACCTGTACTATGGGGGAAAGTTACACTGTGGCTTGTTCTGCAGGGGCAGTTCTGTGGGACAAAGTGACACCGTGGTATGTTCTATGGTTCAAATTGACACTGTGGCATGCCAAATTGTGTGGGTGCAATATGGGTGCAAGCCAAGTGCTGTGGGTACTGTATGGTGTTGTGTTAAGTCCTTTAGGTGGAATGTGGGTGCAGAAAAAGGGAATAAAAACAAGAAATGCAATTTTTCAATAACATTTTTATTACAAATACAAATAGTTGAATGTGATATGAAAATAGTTGCATATAATATTAAAAAGTTCATTTACATACAGTTTTTTTACAATGTGACTTTAGAAAAATTGGGTTGAGGTGGCCCCACTACCAAAGACTTTTCCCAGGGCCCAGTAGGGTCTTAAAGCTGCCGTGTGACCCTACCTTTAATTTAATTGTAACCCTAACCATTATTCTAACCCTAACCCTAGATGTTCAGCTAATTAAGCCTTTTTGTTTTTCATTGCAATGTTGGTGACTGCCTCTAGTAGCAGTCTAGCAACAGGATCAGAGCGACGGAAGTGAAATTATTTTCACTTCCGACGCTCTTCCCACAAGAGGGTACCAGCCATATTGGAGTAGCATGTTGCTCCCCAATATGGCGCCCGTGATTCACCCTGTGGAGCGATCGCAGGTGCCCTAGGCACCAAATTTCGCTGATGTTTCATGCCTCGACCTAGTAGATAATATAAAAATAGCAGCAAGTATGAATTTTGCTGGAAGAATTACACACAAGCATAAATATTTTAATTCGAAAATGTGTAATTTGCATATAACGCCTCAAGGTGATTGCATGAACAGGAAACACCACAACCACATTTAAAACACATTTATAAACAAAGTTTAGGCAGAATCTGTTTAACCGCTTCCAAACAATGGACATACCGGGTACAGGAAAAACATGTTGCTTAGTGACAATAGACGTACCTGATATGTCCTGTGGTAAAATCGACGATTACTTCCTATGCTTTCATGGTGTTACTATGATGTCTCTATGTGGAGGCATCATGTAGAACCAAAATATGCCCCCCCGAGCATTGCAGTCACACCATGCAGTGATTCCAGGCGACATAATGGAGAGCTAATATGGTGCTTGCCCCATATCAGAAATCACTTCCGTTGCTCATTTACTGTTGCTTGGATGCCCCTAGAGGCAATCAGCAACATTGCATTGAAAATAAAAAATGGACAAAACTAACCCTAGATCTATTAAACCTAGAGCTACGGTTAGTAGACAGATAGTTTATGGTTAGAAATAGGAGAAAAGGTCACTTTAGGAGAAAATGGTTAGGACACAGACAATACAACTTTTGGTTATTGCCCTATGACTTGCAGAAACAACTGAAAAACATGTAAACATGCATATTTCTAAACTCAGGACAAAGTTTAGAAACTATTTGGATGGGGTCTTTTTTACTGTTTGTAATTGTGTAAAATATTTTTTAGGTGAAAGTTAGAAAAAGTGTTTTTATTTTAAATGTTTCATCATATTTTATGATTTTGTTTTAGTAAATTATAGGCTATGATAAAAAATAATGGAAATGTTAAAATAAAAAATAAAAAAAGGAAAGATAGGAGACTCAGCACACCGTTTAAGGGAGTTTAATCCACCAACAAATAACAACGTTTCAGCCCAGCACTGAGCTTTTTTCAAGTCTCTTGAAAAAGCTCAGTGCTGGGCTGAAACTTTGTTATTTGTTGGTGGATTAAACTCCCTTAAACGGTGTGCTGAGTCTCCTATCTTTCCTTTTGCTTTATGGGCGTGAATGTAGCTCCCTCGTGGCACCCAATACTTGTAAGTGTGCAGACCCATTAATACTTTTCAGGAAATGTTAAAATAGCCATTGTCACAAAGGGTACACATATTTAAAAACCGTTTTGTCACTAAGTTAATGTCCAACCCATAGCCATAACTTCAAACAAATGCTATAGGTTTCACAGATAGATTCATAAATCCCTGCTCACTGCAATGGAATGTTATTCCTCTGAGTTTAATCTTTTTATTTTTTTAAATGAAATCTTAATTTGTTTTTCAAATTTATGAAATAATATATATTATATAACCTAACTAAAAGTATACTTGCACTGAACTGTGCGGTAATTGCCGCATTAACAGTGTTTCAATGACTAACGTTACGCATTAACAGGCAAAGAAAACACCATTTGCCCATAACTTAAAGTAGGCGATATCCTGAGAAGGTTAACCTTACATTTGCATGAAAAAGATGGGGCAGTCAGCTGCTCTCCCGCTCCCTGCAAATTGCAGCACTGGAGGCTGTCGAAACGGGCCCCCCGACCTCACAAAAGAATATCCTCATGCCCAGTTTCCGAGGGAAAGGGGTTAGAGAGTGTGTCCCGGAATACTTTTGGGCGGGAAGAACATGATGCCTGAGCCCCCTTAATGTAACTGGGGCCAGGTGTTGGACATGAAGACATCATTTTGGTAACTGGTTTCCAATAAGTAACTTTCTTTTCAATAAGCCTTACGATTCCTAACTTTAATTGCATGGTAATTCCTAATTATCTGCAGAAGACAATGATAATCCTAAAATTTGATGCGCAATTAAGGTGGCAGGTAGCTGTGATCCAAAATTGAGTTATTTAATTGTGAGTAGGCGTTCCAAGATATGCAGAAGAAACATATCACTGCAAGCTACACTTTATGCTTGTATGATTATGTGTGCAGCCAATCTAAAAATAATCATCTCTAGTGTGGAAATTATACTCCACAAATCAAATATGTTGGATTGTGTTTTATAATACATGAAACATTTATTGCCATTCAGTGTTGACAGTTACTTTGCCCAAATATTGATACTGTGTACCTGCTCGAACACTTATTGTGTAGACAGTATAGTTTTGTTTATAGTTTTAACTATGCTTGTAGCTCAATAAACAGAGTTTTCCTTTGTTTTCAAATTCAAAACAATGATAATTTTAAGTAAATATAAATAAAATCAATACTGGCGCCAATCAGCTGAAGAAGATCCAAAACATTTGCTGTGTTGCATCTAGTCTTCCAGCTCAAATACATTTGTCTAATATACAAGATATACTTGGCAAGTGGACATTTTTTCTTTAATGGTAAACAATATAATTTTTACTATATACAGTTTTTGCCTATTACCGTATTTGCTTGATTATAAGACGACCCTGATTATAAGACGACCCCCCCCAAATTTGTACATTCCTTTAGGAAAAAAACTAAAAGCCTGATTATAAGACTACCCTATAGGAAAAAAAATTAACTTGTATATATGTAAATTGATTTTTAATATTTAATAAAAACTTTATATAATACAAATGCATTTCTTGTTTTTATTTCCTTTTATGTGCCAATGCACCCTGGTGCCTAGTGGGGCAGCAGAGGACGTCTGCACGATGAGCGCAGACCTCCCCTGCTGCCGCCCGGCACGATCGCCGGGACTTCTGTGACGAAGCCGGAAGTACCCGGCTTCTTCATAGAAGCCCCGGCGGTCGTGCCGGGCGGAAGCAGGGGAGTCTGCGCTCATCGCGCAGACATCCCCTGCTGTTAGAGAGGGGGATCCAGGTCCCCTGCAGCTCTGCTGGGGACCTGGATCCATGTCTTATAGTCTGACCTCAATTTGAGGTCAGATTATAAGACGACCTCGAATGTAAGACGAGGGGGATTTTTCAGAGCATTTGCTCTGAAAAAAACCTTGTCTTATATTCGAGCAAATACGGTATACTTGGTCCCTATACTTGCTGTTTGCTGGGGGATTTTGAAAAAAAAGCCAGTGAAGAAGCTTGATTGAAGGCATCGAATACAGTTCCTGTGTCTCTAGGCCCTATGTCTCCATCTTTGCAATGTGACTCCTGAAAACCATCTAGGAGTGCTATGGGTCCCATGTCACCTGGACCTCATCGTAACAGTGTGTCATTCAAGAGAGAATACAGTTACATTATTGATGCTATGTATTGTTACGTTTGAAGGGACTCTACCACTTGTATAAGATATAACTAGATTATCTGTGCATTTAAAACAAACAAGTATAATATAAGTGGCATATAATATGCCACAGTTTTTTTTCTATGTTTGAATTAATTGCATATAAAGGTAAAGAGCAGCCATTTTGAGAATTTTACCGATGATGCAACATTCTCCAAAATCTTCCAGCAAGTCTCACTTTACAACTGTGGCCAGAGTCTACATGATGATGTCATAGGCCGGAGAGCTAGGGAGGCTTGTTCTGGGCTTGTTCACCCAAACATCTTTGCCAGATTGCTGGGAGATTAGCTCAGAAGAGGCATTTCTGGGGCAGGTTGACTCTCCTAGCAGCCAGGTAAGTAGCCTCCCCAGCACAGTTGGTAGCCAGGACACTAGGAAGGCTAGACAGGTACTGGTGGTAGGGGATTCTATTATTAGGAATACCGAACTGTTTGTTGTCTCCCAGGTGCTCGGGTTTGGCATGTTGCGGTCCGGGTAGGCAGATTGTTGGGAGGGGCTGGGGATGATCCAGCGGTCTTAGAACACATTGGTACTAATGACAAAGTTAATGGTAGGTGGATTTCCTTAAAATGATTTTAGGGGACTAGGAAATAATCTGAAGGAAAGGACCTCCAAGATAATGTTCTCTGAAATATTACCAGTACCACGCACTACATCAGGGAAAAACGGGAGCTTAGGGACATTATTGTGTGACTGCGAAAGTGGTGTAAGCAAGAGGGATTTGGGTTCTTGGAGCACTGGGCAGACTTTGCAGTCTGCTACAGACTCTATGGATGGGATGGACTGCACCTCAATGATGAGTGGGCTGCAGTATTAGGGGAGAGGATGGCTAGAGGGTTGGATGAGCTTTTAAACTAGTCTCTGGGGGGGAGAGTCAAGATCAAAATGAAGCAATGGTAGCAAGATTAGATTAGAAGGTGGATCTAGCTATGGGAAAGGAGGATGAAAGCAGTGGTGGGGTTATCATAGGGAGGTACATACAATTAAATCTGCTGACATTAAGTGTTTGTCAACTAAACAGAAAATGGGAAGTAATCTTAAATGTCTTTTAGCAAATGCAAGAATCTTGACAAACAAAATGGGTGAACTGGAGATACTGGTAAGTGCTGTACAGTATAATTCAATCGGAATCGCAGAAACATGATGCGACCCATGACTGGTCAGGTAATTTACAAGGCTACTCACTTTTTAGAAAGGACAGAGTAAATAGAAAAGGGGGAGGGATTTGTCTATAAGTAAATCCTAAATTACATATAAAGCACACATTACAAAAGTACACATTACAATATATACCTTTCGGAAACAAATACAAAAGACACAAATCAAAATCGATGTGGCTAACTGGTTACATGAAACAGGAAATACAAAACAAGAAAATGCCACAAAGCCTACAAAAAGGCAATTAAAATGGCTAAATTGGAAAATTAGTAAAACTAACCACAACAGTTTTAGTATATAAATGGAAAAAAGCTAAAGGCAGAAAATGTTGGGCTCTTTTTATCCCAAATGGAAAATTTTGGTTAGTGAGGACAGAGAGAAAGCCGACATTTTAAATACTTTTTTTCTTCTGTTTATACTAAGGAAAAACCGATAGATAAGCCCCTGCTACCCGGAAGTTATGGAACAGTCACCGCAAACATGGGATTGGCTGACAAAGGAAAAAGTGCTTAAGCAATAAACTCTGTTAAGATAGGTAAGGCCCCAGGGCCAGATGGTATACACCCAAGGGTCCTTAGAGAGTTAAGCATAATTCTGGCCAGACCACTGTTTTTGATGTTTAGGGATTCTTTCAGTTCAGGTACAGTGCCGACAGACTGGCGAAAGGCGGATACCATTCCAATATTTAAAAGGGATAAAAATCTCTGCCGGGTAATTATAGGCCAGTCAGCTTGACATCTGTAGTGGGGAAATTATTTGAAGGATTGATAAAGGTATACACTCAAGAATACATCTTGAATCAGAATATAATTAGTAAAAGTCAAAATGGTTTTGTAAAAGACAGGTCTTGTCAAACAAACTTAATAACATTCTATGAAGAAGTCAGTAAAAATATAGATCTAGGTGTGGCAGTTGATGTGATCTATTTAGACTTTGCTAAAGCATGTGATACAGTTCCACACAAAAGGTTACTCTACAAATTGAAAGAAATAGGTTTGGGGGCAAATGTATGTATTTGGATTGAAAATTGGCTAAAAATAGAATGCAGAGGGTTGTTGTAAATGGACAATCCTCAAATTGCACCACGGTATTGAGCGGAGTACCTCAGGGGTCTGTTTTAGGCCCTCTTTTTTTTAATTTGTTTATTAATGATCTTCCAAGTTGTGCTTAGAGCCATGTCTCAGTGTTTGCTGGTGACACTAAATTAGGTAAGGCAATACAGACTAATCTTGATGTATGTTCTTTACAGAAACATTTGGACAGAATGGGGGACTGGGCAATTAAGTGGCAAATGAGGTTCAATACAGACAAATGTAAAGGTATGCATTATGGGAAAAAATAATAAAAAAGCAACATATACTTTAAATGGAATTTCCCTGGGAAAAACTACTAATGAAATGAATTTAGGAATAATTGTAGATAACAGACTTCGCAACGGTGCTCAATGCCAGTCAGCAGCTGCAAGGGCCAATAAGATAGGTGTAAAAGGAGGTATAGATTCACAGGAGGAGGATATAATCTTGCCTCTTTAAAAGTCAATGGTAAGACCTCACCTTGAATATGCAGTACAATTCTGGGCAGCAGTCCTTAAAAAGGATATTATGGAACTAGAAAAAGGGATCAGAGAATCTTAGTTATGTAAAGAGACTTTAAAAATTGCATTTATATACGTTAGAAAAAAGGTGTCTCAGATGGGATATGATAACATAATATAAATTTGTGCAGGTCCAATATAAAGAGCTCTCCAGTGACCTGTTCATTAACAGTAATTTACAAAGAACAAGATGTCACCCTATGAGACTGGACTAGCAAAGATTTCATAGATGACAAAGGAAGGGATTCTTTACTGTAAGGATAATAAAGTTATGGAACTCACTGCCAAGAGAGGTAGTTCTATCAACTACAATAGATGCATGTAAAAATTTAGAAAAGCAGAACATACATGGCTATTAATAGAATTAGAATTAATAATAGAGCTTATTGATCCAATGAGAAATCTGATCTGCCATTTGGAGTCAAGAAGGAATCCCCGCCCCATCAAAATATCTTCCTTAGGGGGATTTTGCCTTCTTTTGGATCAACAGCTGGAATGATAGGTAGAAGGTTTGAACTTTTTTACCCGTCTTCCAAAACAAGAGAGAGCAGTTTTACCTGATCAAACAAGATCATACCTCTGCCCCCTTGCGATGTAATAGTTTCATTACCCTCCCATTCAGTGCAAGTCTATGGTCAGAATTCAGACTTATAGACCGCATTCTGTGTCCCCAGCCCCAAAGTGAGATACCAGTGCTGTAAAGTCACTGGGGGGCGGCACGTAAAAACCACTATATTTCACAAAATGGTGGCATCCAGTCACCCTTGTTTAGTAAAATATTTAATAAAATAAACTCAGATCACAAAAACAAAAAACATATCTGAAATGAACAATTTCAATTTAAAGTGTATCATCTCCCTAATTATCCACTTTTTCTTACTGATCAGATGTCATATAAACTAACAAGAGTCTGTCCTGTCACCATATATGCCCACTACCAGTTTTTTTTTTTTTTTTTTACCAGGTTACTATTTTATACAGCTACAAAGATTAATTAAGATTCAGGGATCTCTAAGCTATCTTTATCCCGTTGTATATGCTGTGTTTTAGAAATTATCATACATTTGTATCTAGTACAGTAAGACATCTTCTTTTTATTCTTTCTCCTCATTTTTCACTATCTTTTTCTCTAGGACATATTATTCAACCCACTGAAGACACTCAAGAGGTGAAATACCCATCATTAGGGCTCTCTAAAAAAACAGAAAAAAAACTGCGCGCTCACTTTGTAGATCATTAATGTAGTACTCCTCGGACTGGTGCTCACACCTGTGAAACTCTCCAAAACACAGCATGCAAAGAGGCAGGCACTTCAATTCCAGAGGTAAACGTAGAAAAATGTTTCCTTTTTATTCTTGGTCCTTGGACCATTTAAAAGCAAATAAAATCAAAATAACAATCAAAAAGTGATACTCAGCAAACAGAGAGAGAAAACCTAAGTTGGAGGCACGCTTAACATGTTTCACACATACGTGCGTTGTCAAAAGCTGTCCACCTTTGCCTTTAATTGGTCCAAGGACCAAGAATAAAAGGAAACAATTTTCCACGTTTACCTCTGGAATTGAAGTGCCTGCCCCTTTGCATGCTTTCTCTCTTTAATACCATAATCAAATATTTTATCTCTTGAGTAACTGTATACCGTATTTGCTTGAATATAAGACAAGATTTTTTTCAAATCACATGCTCTGAAAAATTCCCCTGGACTTACATTCGAGGTTTGTCTTATAATCAGACCTCCAATAGAGATCTGACTATAAGATTGGTATTCAGGTCTCCCGCAGAGCTTCAGGGGACATGGATCGCCCTCACAAGCAGTCAGTGGATATCTATGCAATGTGTGCAGACACCCTCTGGTGCTGCCCGACACTTCTATGATGGAAGCCGGGAAGTCACATGACATTTCAGCAGTCCATCATAGAAAATGGAAGTGTCAGGCAGCACCAGAGGATGTCTGTGCATATCGTGCAGATATTCACCGGCTGCACCCACTAACCACCAGGGAGATTGGGGCAGCCGGTGGATATCTGCACATACATACAGTCATCCTCCGGAGTTGCCCAGCACTTCTGTTGAGACTTCTATGACGGGGTCATCTTATAATCAGGGTTGTCTTATATTCAAGCAAATTTATGTGTAGACTATTGCAATTTAATCCATTATTTTCTTAAATACATTTTTATTATAAATCATTTGTTCTATCTGCTTTCTATTTTCTGTAAGGTGCTTATACCAATTTACTGTATAGCATTGTTCTCCATGAGAAAGTCGGGAAAGTTCCATGGCTGCCATTTCTTTTTCCTCCTTCAACTTTTTCTCTTACCTTCCCTCCTGGCGCAGTACGGAATTCCCGAATGCATTCCAACCTACAACATTTTATTACATCTTCTTCTATGTGTTTTGGTCAAATGCCTTAAACTAATGTGTGCCAATTTCATTTCAGTCAGAGCATAAAAAAAAAACCCACAACAACAATTAATTAGCTGTTTACAAGCATCTTATGCTAACTGGCTCCTTTGGGTGCCAAAGAAAAACCTACAAACAGATGTGTTGCTTCATCTGTCCCAGCAACTGAATTTAAATCTATTATTTAATTTTTTGGGGTTTGATGAAAATCTTTTCAATGTATTCATTTACACTTTTGTTCTTTGAGATGATGATATTCACAATATCTGGTAACTCTTTTTTAGCTCAAGCATACTACAAAGTAGTCAAGTGCCCTCACTTCAATTTAACTTATTAAGTAGCATCTATTTCTCTGATAGGTTTCTGTTTTCCTATATCAGCTGTTTATCTTTGCAGCAAAATTGTAAGTGTGTTTGAATACTGGATTTTCAATAATTAACCTACCACAATATATAGTAGTCCCCAAAGATCCAAAAAGCAATAAACTTTACAAGAACACTCCACTCAGATTTTATTGATGCATACGATGGAGAAAGCTGAATTATGTTGTTTTATTATTTTATCCATGTTTTGTTTGTTTTTTACATTCTGAAATATCTATTTTTGAAACGGAATTATTGGAACCGCTCTCTAAATTCAATATACATAGGCAGTGTTTTTGCATGTTTGGAAATAAGGGCTTTGTTTTGTGATTTCACCCGTTTACAAATGTGTGGCAAGTACCACATATTGTGATTGTCCATTCCTATGAATTTTATCTATCCTTTAGTTAGGTGGTAAATAATATAATTTATTTTTTAATTCAGAATTGATTGTTAAGTCTACTAAATAGATAAAGTGTGTTTTATGTGTTATAATACACCTTACTCTAAAACAATAACCGGTAGATGCAGTTCACCACTGAACATTTTTGATACTGCAGTGCACTCTGGTGTTACAAAACATTATTGCATGAGTTTGGAATATTGAAAGATACTGGTATGGAGCTGAAGCAAATAAAATTTACATTGAGAAGAACAGTATTTTCATCACTTAGTAAATAAACAGAAATGGGAAAAATAGTTTAGACAGCACCATCTTCCTCACTATCATGCAGTGAGGGCTATGATATTGGAGGACAGAGAGGATTTGGAACTGTGATGCAGGGATAGAGATGACTCTGATGATAGAGGGAGATGAGATTTGGCCATGAAGTGAGAGTGGACACTCAAGAGACTTCAGGTAAGGAAAAGTGAACAAGGGGATTGGAATATATGGACAAGGGGAATGAGGTGTAGGAGGTTAGTAGAATTTGACGGAGAAGGCTCACAGAGCCCAAATAATATTACGGCTTTAGATAAATGTATTCATTAGTTAATAGCAAAATAGAAGCACAAGTGAAAAACTAGTTGTCCTTTGTGTGAGGAATAACTGGCATGTATTTTTGACAGTACAAGTCAGTTTATCCACTGACCAGCAACTGCCATGCTTCTATGGGAAGCAGGAGGCCTGGTCTGGTCAGAGCAGGTTTACTCCAAAGAAGCAGGACATGCTTTTTAACCTTTGCTTCCTTTAAGGATAAGCAGGACATTTTTTGCATCATTTAAGGAACTAAAGGTAAAAAAAAATGTTTTAATTAACATGTTTCTTCAGAAGATCACCTGGCATGTCTACCCACATGCATATCACACTTTTCACTGATTTGGGCTTCATACTTTTTGGGTAACTTTTTCATTTTCATTAATAAAATGGGTCTCTATTTATGAACCAAAACATTTTTCATAGTTTTACCTTCATCATTTATAGTTCTAGAACACTAGGGTTTCTTAAACAGAGAATGAAGGTGAAACATAATTATTGTTAAAATCAATTTTCAACATTAAGCCACTTAAATACTTTTTGCATATTTATTCTGTAATCTGTGGTTTCCAAGGTATGACAAAAGTAATTCAGAATTACCTTTAGACTTGGGTTCCGGCATTTTAGTAGTGCAGTTCTTGGAGTGAATCTAATGATTGATAATGCTTCTCCAGCACTGGTCAATCATCCTATCAATCCTTGTGTGACATCATCATTTTTGGTGTCAGGGATGGTGTTCTCAGAAATATCATGGGCTGAGCAGGATAGGAATTGCATTCCTGATCTTTTGCAAGGGAAAGCAGGGATGTTCTGTCTTTTAGAACGGCGGCTTATATGATGTACCTTTGCTGGAGTTCAAGACTTCAACTCCTATCACGTTCACTGTTCTCTACCGTTCAAAAGTTTTAGGTCATCTAAGAATTCCATTGTTTTCTATGAAAACAAACATCAAAAGAGCTGCATAATGAATAGGAAATACAGCCAAGATATTGACTTTGAAAATGATAATCTTATCTTAGCTAACATAACATGCCACTGGAACACAGAAGTGATGTTTGCTAATAATGGGCCTCTTTATGTCATTAAAAATCAGAGATTTTATTTTAAAAAAGAAGTATCTAAGTGACCCCAAACATTTAAACCAGGGGTGGGCAATTAATTTTTACCGGGGGCTGCATGAGCAACCCGAGCACTGCTGGAGGGCCACATCGACAATATTTCAATTCAATTTTGCTCAATATCTGTCTCTCCCCCTACCGTCATGTCTCTCTCTCTCCCCATTCCCTCATGTCTGTCTCTCTCTCCACTCATGCTCCATGTCTCTCTCCACTCATGCTCCATGTCTCTCTCTCTTTCCATTCATGCTCCATGTCTGTCTCTCTCTCGCCACTCATACCCCATGTCTGTCTATCTCTCGCCACTCATACCCCATGTCTGAGTCTCTCTTGCCACTCATACCCCATGTCTGTCTCTCTCTCGCCACTCATACCCCATGTCTGTCTCTCCCCTCATCCCTTATATCTTTTTCCATCTCTATCTTTCTGTTCCCCATGCTGCTCTCTTGTACACACAGTCATACATAAACACACACAGTCACAAAAACACAGTTACTCACTTAGTCACCCTCACAGACATACATTTACACAAACACCCTTATACACACTGTCACACATACATAAATACACACAGTCATACATAAATACACACAGTCACACAAACACAATTACACACTTAGTCACCCTCACAGACATGCATTTACACAGACACCCTTATACATACTGTCACACATACATAAATACACACACAGCCACCTTTACACACAGGATACACTTGCACAGACACTCATGTACATACACTTACACAGACAGTAACACACACATAGTTATACACATTGACACACACATACACACTTATACACATTCACAGACACTTCCTTTTTTTTTTATTTTAACCCCCCCCCCCCCCAAACTGTTATTACCTAATCCTCCTTGTTAATCCAAGCACAGCACAACGGGGGAAAGCTCCGCCCCCATCGCGTTCTGTGATTGGCTGCAGGGAGGAGGACGTTCTCTATGGTGTCTTGGCAGATACCCTAGAGAACGTCCTCCTCCCTGAAGCAGCCAATCACAGAACGCGACGGGGGCGAAGCTTACTCCCGTCGCGCTGTGCTTGGATTAACAAGGAGGAGGATGGCAGGGAGAGAGCTCCCTGCTACAGCGCCTCTCCTCCCTTGCGCCTGGGTTCGGTGCACCCGCCCAGGATCGGCCCTGCCTCACGCGGGCCGGACAGGGACGCACAAAGGGCCGGATGTGGGCCGCGGGCCGTAAGATGCCCAGGTCTGATAAACAGTAGTGTATGTATTGTGATGATAGGAGCTGCAATGAACAGTAACACATTGTCAGAAAGTCAAATTGGTATACAAGTGAGATGAGGTATGCAATAGCAGCTCCAATTCTAAAGTAAGTATAATTTCTTCAGGCAAAATGGTACTTGGCATGTGTTTCAGGTCCTTTAAAAAAGGGACCCAGACCAACAGTATGTATTAGGACCATACTTTAATTACATTAAATGTTTTGGGGGGTGGCTTGCCCTTACTTACGTTAATTAGTTTCACTCAAATACCGAAGAGAAAGTCAGTGAATTATAACGTGTAAATTGTTGAGTTTTATTCAGAGCCTTTGAGGAAAAACAATCTTCTTTGAAGGCAAAATCAGTGAAGCCTCATCCTTTACATCTTTCATTTGTAAGTTACAAGACACATAAAGAGCCACAAACAAAAAAACAGTATCTAATAATAGATTGCATACAACTGCAAAAACTATCAAGAAGATAAATGGGAACAACACAGAGACAAAAATTAACAACAACAGGGATAAACAGCCCAGAACTTGAGCAATCTCATTAAAGCGACTAATGTTACAACTTTTGGACACATTTGTCTTTCCCTCTCAGCAGCAGTTGTGGAGGTTGTTAGTAAAATGTCTGCTTACATTGCATTTATGTTGTGTATAAAACTACATGAATAAAACTACATAGTATATAGAAATACATTACACACTGTGTATCACGAACATAATAATTTTCATGCATATATCTTCTTGCATAGCTGTAGCTTACAATATATTTATAAATTGTGTATATTTGTGATTTATAGGAGATGCTTGTATGAATGAGACTTACAACCCTACTCTATATCATATAACACATACAGGTAAATAATTTGCTCTGGGCAGTAGAGTTCTAATGTCTCTCAGATATTCGAGTAGAAGAAAACTAATAAAATAAAATTAACTATTTCCTCCTTGTGATGCAGAAGAAGAACAAGGAATACTGACCATTTTGCTCTTGTGGTGAGATGCATTTCATGTTGGGTTGTATTAAAAAAAAAAAAAGATTTCTAATATATCCTTCATTTTATAGTTTAATAGTTTAATAGTTTAGTCTTTGAAAATATTATTATCCTACTTAATCACAAATGTAAGCATTGTACATTAAATAATAAATCTAACACGTAATGCTGAGATATAACTTATCCAGTTTTAAAATGACATTAAAGAAGCAATAGATATAGCTTATAGACTCTTCCATCACCAGTATCCCACTAGATACTTTTCTACAGACTCACTCTGTTAGTTGTGTCACAGCATATAAACTAAATACCTAGGGTGACAGAGATAAATGTCTGAGAATCAAAGACTTGCTTATTATTATTACCATTGTTATCTTGTTGGTAAGGTACATCTACAACACAATAGCGATTTTAAAGGAAAATAATAGTTAAAAACTAACTTTGTATTTAATTGAAAGGTTGCATCATGTGTAGACATTTTACATATAAATACTTTAATTAAAGAATACAAATAAAGTCCTGTTTGGAGCCTTATATGTTGCCATATGGATTCCTCATCCTGAACTTGTTTATACCTGTAGGATTTAGAAACTCTATGTTGCATATTCAGCAGTAGTCCACAGAGGATGTTATTCTTTGTTGCTTCCCACCAAAAGGTTCAAGAAGGCTTCCATGTGGGCAAAAGTTCAAATTCAAAATAAACATTTTCATGTTTCAATACTGCCAGATGTCGAATATATCTCACAAATGATCAATCAAAATAAACTACTGAAAAATAAAAGAATAGAAAGTTGTATTACACTATGTAAACACCATAATACAGAAACTGTATTTAAGTGTCCTTAAAGGGACCGTCAAGTGCCCAAAATGCATTGTCACTTGTGCTTAAATGTTTTACATTTTCCATTGCTTAAAATATAAATTATAACTCGATGAAATTGTGAAATTACAGCCGTTTGCAAGAAACCAGAACTGCCCACACTAGCTGAGTAAAAGTAATTTCCTTTTTTTTTTTTGCTACAGGAACTAATGAGAATAATTTCGTTCATATTAATGGCATTTCCTGGACTCCACATAATGTATTCGATTCATGGAGCACAGGAAGTGACTAAATGAAACAAATATGTCTGTATATGTCAGTGTCTGTATAATCAGTGCTGCTGCACTTGCAGTAAACATTTAGAGAAATCACTGGGGTGGGCTTGAGTCAAATATTAAAAATATAATTTATGCAGAATGACTGCTTCAAATCACACTGGAAAAAGGCTGTGTACTATACAAACAGTAATCTTCATCTTGCACCAAAGTGAGTTTGGGCACTAGACTGTCCCTTTAAGATTGGATTGAAATAATGAAAGTGAAATGGAAATAGCCAAACAAGTCATAGATCTATTCGCCCAAAAGGTAGTTTATTTTTCAGAGTGAATAAAATAGATTGCTATGTTTTCATCCTAATTCACTGTGGATTAAACCTTAGCACTGGTGGCTTTCTATGCTAGGCTTTCACTTATACCTAGTCACTGTGGTTGAGCAATGATATTCTTTTGTATTCTCTATGATCTGTTTGTCCAAAAGCTTGTATGGTATCACCTGCACCGACACCTGTCTGTAGTTAGGGCCAGCCTTAAGGGTGTGCAACCTGTGCAATCACAAAGGGTGCAACACACTGGGGGCAACAGAGGTGCTGGCTGGGGAAATCAAAATATCTTCCATTACCAGCCTTCTTTGTGCAGACGACAATTGTGAATAAAAACAGTCAAGTTTGTGAACATTTTTTCTACCTCTGTATAAAAATAAAAGGAATAGGCACAAATCAGGGGGGAAATTGCTAAATGTTACAAATAATTACAAATTGCTCCTTTCTCGTGTTTTATCTACTTTTTTTCCCCACTGCAGTTGTTTAGTAGATGACCCCAATTGCCTCCTGCCTAGTACTTTTTCATCTGATTTACTGGATTGTTATGTTACCTGATTTATCATATGTCAGGAGTACAACCACTGTGGCATATGGCTCTCTTGCTTGATCTAATTACCCCCTCTGGACATGAGAGGTTTTCAATTGAAGATTCCTGTTAAAAAAAACTATGAAGCATTTTAGATGTAGTAAACCTTCAAGGTAAATAATTCCATTTCTTTTCATGCAACATCATTTTTTATATGCATGAACATGACCATTGCCCAGTCAAAATAGTCTCAGAAAAAAGGTCCAAAGACCCAACAGATCCAAATATGCCAAATTGATACAACACTTACCCCCCTAATTTGATTTAGGGAAAAGGTATTTAATCAGGGGTTTAAATGTTCCTCTATTAAGGATGGCCGAGTGGGGAGCGGCATTGTGCCACGAGTGCACAAACAGACTGTGAAGATTAAGCAGAGCATTCATGCATTTTATCTACTTTTATCTAGAAATATTTGGGATTTCTTTGGGAAATGCAGGTCTTTGGACTTGCTTGGTGTTTGTAGATATGTATTTAATAATGTGAGTAAACGATGGGTGCACAATAAAGAGCAAAATTCAAACGGAGGTTGCTCCAGAAAACATGCTTTTAGTCGACGTCCAAGCCGCAGGATACATAGTAGAGATCAGAGGATATAACCTTTTGTCTCTGCTTAGGCCATGATTAAGTGCTTGTTTGAAGCATGAATGTGTAAGGCTTTGCGTCCCATGCCATATCTTCCTGTTTTTCCACTGTTTTGTCCTGGTGATGGAATAAAAACACGAATCAAAGAGAGTCACTGAATGCCTTTTATTGCTCGTTAAATGGAGACAAGTTATTATATCCTCTGATCTCTTCTGAACATAAATTTAATAATACCTTTGCTACCCACTTAAATTTAAGTGGAGAGCATTTTACATCAGTGTACTTTTTGAATGTGCAGCAAATATTGTGTGACATTATGAAAAATAACCTTTGTTAATGCAACATTTGACTAGTTAAGTCATTGCGTTACCATTTTGAATAATATGGAATGTTGATATTAGAGTTTGTTTCGACAAGGAGTATCGTAATGAAATTATTGTTCATAAATACAAAATCTTTGGCACATACATTTATCACTTGATTGATATATTTTGATTTGCATTATTAATCTGAGTGGGACTGCTTTACAAGAGCCATTGTCTGTGATGCATTATATAAATACATATTTGGGTCTACTTCATAAAGAGGGAATTGGGACGGGAATGTCAAACTCAAGGCCAAAAATTCTCCTATTCTGCTGCATTAGAGATATTTTTGTCTACTTTGGCGTTCAGTTCTCAATTCCTTGCCATTATCTCTTTATTCAGTAGACCATATTATGTATCAGTTTGTCTCTGCCTATCAAACGTCTACATAGTAAATAGGAATTACATGTGAAGGTTATAATGTATACTGATATGCATAATAATAAGCTTGGTATGGCTTCTCTTCACATCACGACTGACATATGCTTTTTACATACACTGTAGAGTACAGTTACTAGATGGATGAATTCTAAATTGGAGAAAATCTTTTATAACTTATGGTGTGATCTGATGTCTGTATTTTCTCCTACTAACATCTAAATAAGGTCTAATAGTGGGACAATTTGACCATTGTGTTATTTTCACATCATGCAATAAAATGGTATATGTCATTAGCTGAATAACGGGATACAGATTAGAGTGCCTCTTTACATCTGTGAATGACTATAATCCTCATTATTTATAGAGATAAACAAAACCTCACATCAGAGTATGTTTACCCTATTATTTTCCAAATTGTTAAGTTTCAATATTCCTCCCTATTATTTTTGTAGGACTTTGTTGACTATTAAAATGGCATAAAATCCAATCAACCTTTGAATCTACCTTAGAGGAATGTAGATGTTGATGTCCCTCACTGCCTGTTGTTGTCCCTAATTACATTTTAATAATGCATGTATTTAGATGGCATTATTTCCATGGAAACAATCATTGCTATCTATTATTTTTATGCCATTCTTGCTATTGACACATTGTTAAAAGAATAGCATTACACCCATGCAATGCGATTGATGCCTCTGAGTAAAGAATAACATTTTAGGTTTGCTCTCTTATGAGTGCTGCTGATCCAAGGTACACTGGTATCTTTCATGACAGGTGTGGGTTGAATTCACAGCACAATCAAGTATCAACATTTATGATGGATGTCACTGTAGATATATTGGCCTAGATTCAATAGCCCGTGTTAAATACCACTACAATTAAAATGTAATTACTACACGTCATTTAACATGGCATTCAATGGCAATGTGGACTGCAGAAATGGCGTACGCTAAATCACCAGAATTGTGATAAAACCTCTGTTTTTCGCTTAAAAAATTGTTACATGAATTCTTGTGGGCTGGGTAATAGTCACCCAAGTCCCTTAGCATTCTCGGCCAAACCAAAATTAAAAACCTAAACTTAAAAACAAAAAAGAGACCGGATCTCCAGAAGGATATTGATACTTTGGAGAAAGTTCAGAAAAGGGCTACTAAACTGGTTTATGGTT
Organism: Pelodytes ibericus; assembly: GCA_036172795.1. Lineage (NCBI taxonomy): Eukaryota > Metazoa > Chordata > Amphibia > Anura > Pelodytidae > Pelodytes > Pelodytes ibericus. The sequence continues at coordinate 115,045,595 of CM069863.1, forward strand.
TGAAGGATACAACTTAACAAGAAAGGTTAAAGCATCTTAACATGTATAGCTTGGAGGTAAGACACAACAGGGGGAAATGATAGAAACATTTAAATACATAAAGGGAATCAACACAGTAAAGGAAAAGAGTATATTTAAAAGAAGAAAAACTACCACAAGGCCATAATCTTAAATTAGAGTGGAAAAGATTTAAAAGTAATATCAGGAAGTATTACTTTACTGACAGGGTAGTGGATGTATGGAATAGCCTTCCAGCGGAAGTGGTAGAGGTAAACACAGTCAAGGAGTTTAAGCATGCATGGGATAGGCACAAGGCTATCCTAGATATACGATAGGGACCTGGGGACTAATAAAAATAAAAGTATTTAGAAAACTGGGCAGACCAGGTGGACCGAATGGTTCTTATATGCTGACACATTCTATGTTTCTATGTTTAGTAATATTATGATAGTAAACAACAGACAAGGTCTACTCTTTATGCACAGATTCGTTCCTAGAGTAGCACATTATTATGTTGTTGATATTATATATTTGTCCTTGCTACTCTAACAATGTTATATAAATTCCTAGAGTAGCACATTATTATGTTGTTGATATTATATATTTGTCCTTGCTACTCTAACAATGTTAAATAAATGTTGACTTGCCCATGCAGGTACAAATAAATAGGTTGAACTGCCCGACAACTACACCTAAGGGTAGAAGAACACAATAATAATATACGTAATGGGTAGCTGAAACATAGCGAGTATGAACATTTTCTAAAATATCATAAGAAAGATCCTTCCCAGTTAGAATTTATGGGCCTTAAATATATTAAAAAGCTGTTTCATGGTGGAGACTTTATTAAACAGCTGAGCCAAGAAGAAATGAGAATGATAAAAAAAATCGAAAAACCTTAAAGCCTATGGGCCTTAACCATGACTTTGATGTATAATTTCCTGTAGAGTTCCCTGTGGCCTGACTCTAAGTTGGGATGTGTATTTTTATATTGTTATGTTTCCTTTTTTTTCTCCATTTAGATATAATATATATCAAACGTCTGCACTTTATTAAATACTGTTTGCCCAAATGATTTCTGTTCAAAATGTGCAATACTGGTAGGCAATTTGTACTGTTTGTTTAAGGTTCTTTAAATACATGTTTGTATGCTTTTGTTTTTTTAAAATAGGTGTCTTTTGTGTATAGTTTCTATTTTGTATTTAATACTGTAAGGCTCTAGAGAGGAGTGGTTGCCTAGCACATACATTTTTTAACATATCCAGCATACGGATCTGTAATGAGCTTTGGTACATACAGACATGATAGTGTTAAAAGTCACCAGCTTCATTAAAAATAGTATAATTTCTCAGCGAAACACATATTATCCATGACATAATAACACTATGAAAGGGGGATGGGCCTGAATCGCGGAAGTATTTACAGAGCTAGTGGCATCTAAAAACTCAGTTTTGCATATGCTGGACGTCTTCTACTGTAAATGTAAGTGGATTTTACCTTTTTGATATTAACTATTGCTTTTTAATAAATCTGTTGTGTGTACCTCTCCTGTCTGAATCGTTTCTGTGCACGCTATTTCTGATGCCATACCTGAGTTCATTTCACGCGCAAATCATTGAGCATGAAGTGCTCATGAGCAAGGCTGTCTTTAATATTTATTGGACCCAGGGCAAGAATTTTCTTGGGCCCCCTGGATAACCCCTCCAATGCCTGCCATGTAATCACACCCTCCAGCCCAAACCTCCCCACCCCAAGCCCCCCAGAATTTCTGCCTACAATATGCTCGCTACTATCCAGGTACACTTGTGTAATGAGTGCTTTTATTGCAATGTATAAAATGTGTAAGTTAAGTGTATAATGGCAGTGTAATGCAGTAACTGTATATATGGATCAAAATGTATATATGGCTGCAAATTGTATACCTCCTTATTATACAACACTGCAATAAAAGTACTCAATGCATATATTACAAAAGTATACAATGATATTAGAGAACACTCACATATGGTAGGCAGCAACTAACATTAAAATACAGCTATGTTACAGTAATGATATATCGCACAGATTTTACACAGGGCAAATATTATACAGTAAGGCAGGGGTGAACAACCTTTTTCCCACCCAGGGGGTCAGAAGCAATTATACATATATCACATGCCTATATACACACACATACATCTCCATCTCTCTCTCTCTCTGGCGAGGGGAGATTTTCTGATCACCCCAGCAAGTGCCTCTGTGGCAAGCTTTTTTTTCTTCTTTTCTTCGGCCGGATTAAGGCATTATCTTGCTTATGTTTTCTTCTCTCCTCCATAGTTCTGTCTTAGAAACCTGCATTCTGTATTCTGTTCTGTTCTGCCTCAGTTCCTACTTTGGGCCCCAGAAGTGACAGGGCCAGTGAACATACGACTGTCTTCTGTTAACTATTGCACTGCTAAGAATTGTCATTTAGAACATACTACACTATAAGATTGTTTCTGTGTTTTTTTATTTTTTTTTCTCTTTTCTTCTACAATCAATTGGAGCAAACCCTAGTTGAGAAGTATAACTTATTTTTGTCTTAGATGTGTGCTACACTTTCACTTGTTGTATATGGGGCAGTTGTAAAGATTAGGCCCAGTGTGAGCTGCACCCACTTAATATTGCTCTTATCAGCAGTTATTGATACGTAGGTATGAGAGGCTACATGAATCTCTACTTGAATGTACCGTATGAAGAATATATAAGGAATGATTAGAAACTATATGTAAATAATGATTTGCATAGTCTAAGTCATTAAGACGTTTATAATGGCCTACTTTTCTTCCACTATGTGGAACAATCAAAAATAGGTAATTTAATGTATTCAGTCCTGGCTGCATGATTAGTGATCAAAAAACATCCTGAGAATTCAAATACAACCATTTTAGGAACTACTTATGTTGTGCTTGTTTTCTTTTATTGAGTGCACAATGGTATGTCTAGGGAAATTTACTGTCTATGGCATTTGGCAATACAAAATATACAATTGCAGCTGTTGTACATCATTAAATAGGATGGACCCAAATCAGTGTTAATAAATTATAAACGTTAAAGCACATCATAAATTGTAAATATTTCCCTTAGGCACGAGACATACTTCTCGGTGTTTGTAATGAAACTCAGGTCAACACATGCTTAAGTTTGGTGGTGCTCATTGCCAAGTGATTTTACAAAGAAACATATTCAAAATGCCATCAAACAAAGGATATCATAACAATGAATCTAGTATGGGGTAATATGGCATCTACTTTAAAATATATACCTTATTTCCCCCCTTACTGAGAACCCATATGCTATAATCTGAAACATGTAGTCTGATCTGGTGGCTAACCATGACTCATGGCTCCTATAGTGAGAAATCCTTGTTTTTAGATTAAATTGATAGAGGGAATGCACCATGTGCCATTGACATTAAGAGGTTAATAAAATGATATCAGTGTACCACAGAGCTATACAGCAATACAACGCACAGTAATGTGTGAGTATATGAAAGAGCTCTACAGCAGTAAATATTGTCTGATGGCAGCCCTGGTCTCACACATAGCTAAACTATAATACTAAATTCTAAAGCTTAAATCCAGAGTGTTCCACTATGTGCTCACAATGATCTCCAAATGTCAGTATTCTCCTCAATTTGCCCTATTATTATTATTAAAATATTGTTTTTTATTGAATCTTTAACTACATTTTCAAAGAAAAAATACAGATAATCAGTATACTTGATATCATGGTCTTGTTCTGACTACAATATTATGAAGTATAACCTGGCATTATTTCATATTTTCCTTTTTGAGGGGAAGGAGGAGATTCCTCTAAATGTAAGTTGCTAGTACATTAATAGATACATCTATCAGCCATAACATTATGACCACTGACAGGTGGCAAGCCGGCAGAGTCAGTTTGATGCTTTGGAAAATGTTTTGCTGGGAAAGCTTGGGTCCAGCCATTTATGAGGATGTTACTTTGACAGGTGACAGGTTACAGACCATATTCTCTGATGGTATTGGCCTCTTTTTAACCCCTTTGTGACATGATTTTTTGGTCTTGTCTTGGCTGTTTTAACATTTCTGCAGTGTTTGTGTTTATCTTATATTTTTTTCTTTCTTATTTACCGTACCCACACTAATTATATATTGTTTTTATCCGCATAAGAAGGGCTTTCCACTGATACATTTATTTTGATCAAATAATTTTATAAATAAAAAAATATTAAAATATGGTGAAACATTTAAAAAAGAAAAAGCTTTTCTGACTTTTATTTGAAAATTCGTATATTCATCTACAAAAGCTAATTAAAAGAACCTGGTAAATAGTTTCTAATATTTGTCATGAGTTTAGAAATAGCCCATTTCTTATGCTTTTTGCTTTTTTGTTACACATTACAGTGCAAAAAGTATAAGTAGTACAATGCTATTTGACTTTTTTTTTCTTCAAAATTAGCGATAGTGAAATTTTAACATTGCTATCAGTCATGAATCCCTGAACCACCCCACATGTACATATTTTTCAATACAAACAACTAAGTGTATTTAACTGTATTTTTACACTTTTCATGTAGCCATTTTACCACCAAACTGTGCCAAAATTTGCAGAGATAAAAAAAAAGTGATGATTTTTTCACACTGATGCAATTCAGGTATAAACGGACTGAAAATGTAAATGGGGTACCACTAAACAACACCTCAATATAAGTTCAGAAACATCTCCTGAGTACAAGGATACTACCCATGCATAGGTTTGTTGGATTGTTTGGGGGTAAAAAGCCATATTTGTGAGGTGCGCATTCAGGATTTCCAACTTGGACTTTTGACATGTAGTTAGCCTGCTCCCTATGTTCCATTTGGGACATTTTTGAAGCCGGCCAATGTATTTTACCCCCATAAAACCATATATGTTTGAAAACTAGACACCCTAGGGTATTTCAAACAGTGGTATTTTAACACTTTCCATGTACTAATTCCACCACCAGTCTTTGTCAAACATTTGGGTACTAGTTTTTTTCCACAGACATTGTAATTCAGGCATGAATTCAAAGAACCTGTTATGTGTCACTGCCAAACAATACCTCAATATGTGTTCAGAAACATCTCCTGGGTACAGGGATACCACTGATGCATAGGTTTGTTGGGTTGTTTTGGGGCTAAAAGGCTTCATTGGAGAGGTGCACATTACCAACTTGGAATTTTGACATGTAGTCATCCTGTGCCCATGTGTCCATTTGGGACACTTTTGAAGCCAGTCAATGTATTGTACCCCATCAAACCATATATTTTGTTTGTTGGGTTGTTTGGGGGTAAAGGGCCACATTTGGGAGGTGCGCATTTCAGTGTTCCAACTTGGAAATTTGACATGTAGTCAACCTGCACCCATGTACTCTTTGGGATATCCTTGTCAGCCAATGTAATTTACTCCCACCAAACCATACATTTTTTTAAAAGTAGACACCCATGACTCCTTGTGGCAAGGGCTCAGCAGATACATCACTTGATAATCCATCTGAAAGCTCACCAGGGTCAAAATCGGACCCTGAGTCAGCAGCCTCAGAATCAGTGCCTAAGCAGTGATCTACAACAAAGGGGTTAATAACGGTTACAAAGATACTTTGTAGTACTGTAAAAAATTGCAGTACAAAGAAATGAATCCCTAAAAAATGCAGACAGCAAAAATGTTTTATACAGTGATCATTGGCAGAGAATTGCTTTTTCAAAAGTTTTTATAACATTTTATTTTAACACTAATACTGATCTGTCTCTTTCAGGAGAGGGAGGCAGATCCAAATTGGTCAAATCAATATTCACAAACAGGGGCGTTACTAGGTCTCCAAAACATCTGGGGCTGGAGCCCATGATAGATTTTATAGAAGTGGAGGAAATAAAATCACATGCTTAGGCGGCATACACACTGATATAATTGACGCCAATGAGCAATAGGTAGATATGGGTATGTGTGTGTGACTGTATGTCTGACTGTGACCGAATGTATATGTGTGTGTCTGTGACTGACTGTGTGTTTGTCTGTTACTGACTATATGCGTGTGTGTGTGTGACTGACTGCATGTCTGCCTGTGACCGACTATATGTGTGTATCTGTTTGTATGTGTGTGTATGTGTCTACCTCCACAGCAATAAAAGTCACAGTAATGTGCAAGTATGAACATAACACAGACTCCACAGCAATAAAACGTGCAGTGTGTGAGTGTATCACACACTCATGCTGCACATTACTGTACCACAGTACACCATAAGACTCGCAGCACACAAAAAACCTCACATTACTCAAAGTTACACTTATACACAAAAATACACAGCCGCAAATACACACACATGCAGCCACACATACACACACATTCACACTTGCACAGTCACACATGCACAGTCACACATACATACACACACCCTTACACACAGAGACACACAATCCCACTTACACACACCAACTTACATCACACACACACACTTGTATGTGAGCAAATTCCCATGATTTCAAAATAACTGAGCATATAACAATGACTCAACCCTGACCCCCCCACCCCCCCCCCCACATAGATACCCTTACATAGACAACCTTACACTCACACACACATCCAGACAACCTTACACACAGAAACCCTTATACACACAGATGGCCTTTCCCACACAGACATTCTGCCACGCAGACATGTGTGTAAACCTGCAACTCTCACACGCACATCACAAATATTTTTTATTTTTTAATAAAAAGGGGTCAAAAACCTGGGGAGAATAGGCTGAGGTATGAAGGTATGCTCCTTCTACCAACCTAATAAAAGAGAGAAGTGCAGGAAATTGAGATGGGAATTCAACTGAATGCGAGAATTTTTCCAGCTCTGCTACTTTAGCCTTAATTTTGAAATTCCCATCTCACTTCCCTGCAATTCTCTCTTTCATAAGTAAAGCCTATAATATAATGAGCAGCACATTCACTCATAATGTACGGGTTTAATAGTATAACCAGGTACATGGGATGTTTAATGCCATGTGTATGGACTCATTGCCATCAACATAAAGACTATATATAAAGATGAATCACTATTATTCATATTGAATGTGATAATCAGGTGTGAAAATAAAAATGGTATGAGCACTGTTTCACACTTGATTATCACATTCAATATGATTAATAGTAATTAATCACATTTTCTCCTAGTAATCTCACTGCCACTGACACACACTCTGCCACTCACGCTTTCACTCTCGAAGACTTACACTCTGCCACTCACACACACTCATAACTCTGCTGCTCACGCTTACACTCACACACTCTGCCACTCACACACGCACACTCATAACTCTGCCACTCACGCTTACACTCACTCACACGCACACTCATATCTCTGCTGCTCACACTTATACACTCCAAAACTCTGCCACTCACACACACTTACACTCTGCCACACACATACACGCACACTCATAACTCACACTCTTCCAAACACTCACACTCTGCACACTCACTCATACAATCACACTCTGCCACTTACACACACTTACATTCTGCCACTCACACACATACACACTCATAACTCTTCCACTCATGCTTACACTCACTCACACACATTCTCTTCCAATCACACTCTGCCACACTCACACACATACACTTACTTACACTCTGCCACTCACACTCTGCCACTCATATACATACACATGCACACTCATAACTCTGCCACTCACACCCACTTACACTCTGCCACTTACATACATACACATGCACACTTATAACTCTGCCACTCACACCCACTTATAGTCTGCAAATTACATTCTGCCACTCACATACATACACATGCACACTAATAACTCTGCCACTCACAGTCTGCTACTTACATACACATGCAGACTCATAACTCTGCCACTCACACCCACTTACACTCTGCCACTTACCTCACATACATACACCTGCACACTAATAACTCTGCCACTCACACTCTGCCAAACACTCACCTGCAAAACTGGAGGGGGCGGAGTTAAGCACGAGGGGCGGAGCCTATCGTGAGGGGATGGAGTCTGCTGCTGTTCAGCATACAGCATGCAGGAGGCGGGGTCGAACGTGAGGGGGCGGAGCCGAGCGCGAAGGGGGCGTGGTCAGAGTCTCCATTCGGGGCTATGGAGAGGAGATCCGGGGCTTCAGCCCCAGTAGCCCCCCCTAGCGACGCCTCTGTTCACAAATGAATTGAGAGACCGGTCAGCAACACTTACAGAGCAATAGGAAGCAATTAAATTTGCTTCCAATGCTCGTTTAAACTGTCAATTTAAATTGCTCTTTGGAGCAATCGAAATGCCGTTGGTGGTTTTTTGTTTTTAGTATTGCACAATGCCTCCACACAGAGGCATCGTAACAATACCTGTGGAGCACTGAAAGCAGGATAATGCACCCTGTCAGAAAGCAAAAAATGGTTCAGGAATGGTTTGAATAGCACAACAGTAAGTTTAAGGTGTTGAATCGAGCATTTGTGGGATGTGCAGGACAAACAAGTCTGATCTATTGAAGCTCCACCTCACAATTTACAGAATTTAAAGGATCTGCTGCTAATGTCTTGGTGCCAAACAGAGGCGTCGCTAGGGGGTGGCTATTGGGGCTGAAGCCCCGAATCTCGCGATCATAGCCCCGAATGGAGACAGCCCCGAGTCTCCGATTTTTGTTTCTCCCTACACGCCGGATATGATGTAAGTTCATATCCGGCGTGTTGATCAAGCCCTCACGCAGCCCTGTATGTTTTTGGCTGCGTGTAGGGCAAAGGCATCGGACATGTGACCAGAGCCGGAACTAGTAATTCCACTTCATGCCGCCCTCACTGTTTTCTATTTGCGTGCGGTCGCGCTGTTCTCCTGGACCGCACGCTTTTCCTTTTAGAATGAGGACAGCGCTGCGGGTGAAAGTAGAATCCCCATGGATGGAGCCCTGATGTTCACATAAAATAAAAAAAAATCTGCTTATGTGTCACTGCCTGCTGAGTGTGGTGAGTATGTCTGTGAGTGAGTGTGCTGGCTGAGTATGCATATAAGTGAGTGGGCTGGCTGAGTGTCCATGTGAGTGTGTGTGTGCTGGCTGAGTGTCCATGTAGTGTGTGTGTGTGCTGGCTGAGTGTCCATATAGTGTGTGTGTGTGTGTGTGCTGGCTGAGTGTCCATGTAGTGTGTGTGTGCTGGCTGAGTGTCCATGTAGTGTGTGTGTGCTGGCTGAGTGTCCATGTAGTGTGTGTGTGTGTGCTGGCTGAGTGTCCATGTAGTGTGTGTGTGTGCTGTCTGAGTGTCCATGTAGTGTGTGTGTGTGCTGGCTGATTGTCCATGTGAATGTGTGTGTGCTGGCTGAGTGTCCATGTAGTGTGTGTGTGTGCTGGCTGAGTGTCCATGTAGTGTGTGTGTGCTGGCTGAGTGTCCATGTAGTGTGTGTGTGTGCTGGCTGAGTGTCCATGTGAATGTGTGTGTGCTGGCTGAGTGTCCATGTGAATGTGTGTGTGCTGGCTGAGTGTCCATGTGAATGTGTGTGTGCTGGCTGAGTGTCCATGTGAATGTGTGTGTGCTGGCTGAGTGTCCATGTGAGTGTATGTGTGCTGGCTGAGTGTCCATGTGAGTGTGTGCTGGCTGCACGCAACCTAAACTAATAATGGGAGCGTTTTGCAAGCTGCCCTATGACACAAAAAAAGCCAGGTGAAGTGCTTTCCCAAAAGCACTGTACAGCCAGTGGGCGCACGCACCTCTCTCCTCACCCCCTGTAGGCTATACTTGCAATCTTTGTTTTTTTTATGGCCTCGCGGGACCACGTGCAACGTTTTCCAGATCACACCCAGCGAGCCCATACGGTTATCAGGTAAGGTATTTTCCCTATTTTTTTTATCAGCTATTTTAGTGGTCTATAGATAGTGTTTTATATATCTATGTATTTGGATGGTCTGTTGGTAATCTATGTATTTGCTAGTACATTTATGCCAGAGAACATATGTTTATTTAATTGTTCGTCGAATTTTTGTGTATATTTTTAGTTATCTTTTATTTATATGTATTAAATTATTATATGCACACTTGAATCATTAGAAATTGTGTATATTTAAGTTCTGTCTGCAGTTTTTTTATTCACTTACAGGCCTTATCTTTTTTAAGCAGGGATTCTGTTGCAGCACTAGCAGCTTTAATTGTTAGTTTATTTAACCCTCTCTATACTGTTCGGTACTTTATAAACACAATATTGATGAATTAATTTTTTTATTTACACACTTATTATATAGTGCTGTATATCTTAAATATTACAATTTTAAGAACACACTGCTGGCTTGTGTGTTTCTTTGTGATTCTATCTGTGTGTGTGTTTTATGTAGGTGCGTGCATGATTGTGTGTGCGCGCATGGGGGAGAGGAGGCAGCATTTCAATTCTTGACCCTGGCAGCACAATGTCTTGGACCGACCCTGGTGAGAAACTGTTGGCGACAGTGTGTGAGATATGTGTGTGTGTTGAGAGAGCAACCTCGTGTGTGTGTGAGACAGTGTTCTTGTTATGTGTCTGTGTGAGACAGCTTGCTTGTGTGTGTATCTGTGAGAGACAGCGTGCTTGCTGTGCATGTCCATGCGAGACAGCGTGCTTGTTAGGTTTGTCTGTGTGAGACAGTGTGTGGTAGAGAGACAATGTGTGACACTGCGTGTAGGTGCTAATGTTACTGAACTCTTAGGAACATCCAGTGCTAGCAGAGGCACAGTTAGAAACTGCTGGACCCCTTATTACATACCCCTAATCATTTAGATATTTATTTTTGCATTGTATATACAATAGTATAGCTATTATATATACCTATTGCTCATTGGCATAATCATATCGATCATATAAATAGGCATTTATTGTTAATATTCCTTATAACAGGGCTTGACAAGTTTAACTAAGTTTAAGGAGCCAGTAAAAAAAAATCTTGGTGCCAGACAACAACACACACACACAATCACATGAAGTTACATACACAGTCAGTCACAGACAGACAGACAGACAGACAGACACATATAGTCAGACACATATAGTCAGTCACAGACAGACACATATAGTCAGTCACAGACAGACACATATAGTCAGTCACAGACAGACACATATAGTCAGTCACAGACAGACACATATAGTCAGTCACAGACAGACAGACAGGCATACACATATAGTCAGTCACAGACAGACAGACACAGCAGACACATAGTCAAAGATAGACAGACAGACACGTGCGGTCACAGACAGATACACATGCAGTCACACACACAGACACACAGATGCAGTCAGCCACATACACAGACACACACATGCAGTCAGCCACATACACAGACAGACACACACATACAGTCAGCCACATACACAGACAGACACACACATGCAGTCAGCCACATACACAGACAGACACACACGTGCAGTCAGCCACATACACAGACAGACACACACATGCAGTCAGTCAGACACACACATGCAGTCAGACAGATACACATGCAGTCAGTCACATACACAGACAGACACACAGATGCAGTCAGCCACATACACAGACAGACACACAGATGCAGTCAGCCACATACACAGACAGACACACAGATGCAGTCAGCCACATACACAGACAGACACACAGATGCAGTCAGCCACATACACACAGATGCAGTCAGCCACATACACACAGATGCAGTCAGCCACATACACAGACAGACACACAGATGCAGTCAGCCACATACACAGACAGACACACAGATGCAGTCAGCCACATTCACTTACACACAAGTCAGCAGTTTTTTTTTTTTTTTTTTTATTGTCAAAGTATGGAAAATACAATCATAAATAATAATTCCATCAATGCGAAATTTCAAATGCGGATTTACATGTAGCATCTTATTTTTTGATTGGCATTCATATACGTAACATTAATAGCCGGGTTTCGTATAGTGCTTGGTAGCAAATATAAAGATACAAAGATACAGATACAAAGATACAAAGGAGAGTACAGAGTATACAATAAACAGAGATCAACAGGTTGGCGATCCTCTCTGTTCTACTGTTTTACAGATTAGCCATTTTTGTTACAAAGCATCAACTATCTCTCCATTGCAACATCGATCCCTCTCCCCTCTATGGATCTCCTTAGCATCTAGTATTACTAGTTATATGTATATATTTTCTATCTGCCATATACATATCCGCTTATATACAAACATGTATTTCCATGCTTTGCAATTTTTGCTTATATATATCTGTGTCTTCTTTCATTCACACATTCATAACATTCATTCTTGACCCCCAGAGCCGACGATTCTTACATCCCAGTCATATCTGATTACTATACCTGTCCAGCCACGGCGACCATATCTCATAATACTTTTCGATTTTATCATAGTTGTTTATATAATACCCCTTCTCCATTTGACATTGGTACCCAAGCTGGTCAATCAGTTTACCTATATCTAGTTGGCCCGGTGTTTTCCATGATCTGGTGATTATGATTTTTGCGGCTAATAAGATTTGAGTCATAAGTGTTCTTTTCCCCATTTCCCATTTTTCTAAACCTAAGTGGAATAACATCAATGCTGGGTCGCACATAGTCTCAACCCCGATAATGATAGAGATTAATGAGGATACTGATGTCCAGAAATTCTTTATATATGGACATTCCCACCAGAGATGTACCAGCGTTCCCCTATTACTTTGGCATCTCCAACATTTATCCTTGTAATCCGTATACATTTTTTTCAATCTTACCGGCGGGAGGTGCCATCTATATATCACTTTATAGTATGTCTCCAGTAGGTTCAGAGAATGAGTAGACCCTCTTGTTATTTGAATTGCTTTAAGCCAGTCTTTCTCTTCCCTGGATATATTTAATTCATTACACCATTTTTTAATTATTGGTAGAGTATTAAATTCTTCCACATGGTCTAATGCTGCATACGCTTTTTTTCCCCATTTATTTTTCCAAGCTGCCAAGAAAAAGTCGTCCATATCCTGATTATTTATATGTACAAGAGGAGCTATCTCTTTTTCATAGAAGTGCTTCAATCTAAGATATGGAAAAATTTCTCTTGGCCGCAGAGAGAAGCAGCTGGTTATTACTGAGAATTGTTGAAATTTACCATCTACAATTAATTGGTTTATTGAGCTTATTCCTGCCTCTTTCCATGGTTTTAAGTCTATATCCTGGATACGCTTTTCCACTGCATCCAAGGACAAAAATCTATTAGTAGAATATGAAGATAGATATTTTTTCCTAATTTTTTTCCATATACAAGACAAATCATCTACAATAGGGTTTGCAAAGCTTTTTTTATTTATTGGAAATAAATTATCTATTAATAAGGATCCGTCTTGTTCCATCATTATCCACGGATGTTTTTTACTGTCTGTGCGGGTCCATTTTGCGAGATGAGTAAGCATGACTGTATCATATATTTTACATACATCTGGCATCCTAATTCCTCCCTGCGCCTGTGTTCTAGCTAAAATCTTAAACGAGACTCTCGAGGTTTTACCCCCCCGGGCAAATTCATTAAATTTACTTTGGAACTGTTTCAGGATGTTTGGATCTACCTTCAAAGGGATTGAGCGGAACAGAAAATATAGACGTGGGAGAACATAATAATTTAACACGTTGATTCTACCAAACCATGATGTATACAGTTTTTTCCATTGGGTTAAATTATTTGATATATCTTTTAATATTGGGAGATAGTTGGCCTTGATAATTTTTTGTGGGTCGAACGATATTTTTATTCCTAGGTAGTCTATATGTTCTGTACTCCACGAGATGCAATATTTTCCTTGAGATCCCTTATTTCAGGGCTATGAGTGTCAGATATTAGTGCTTGGCATTTTGCTACGTTCAATTTATAGTACGATATTTTTGCGAACCTTTCAATCTCATTCATTAGGGTTTCAACAGACAATTCTGGTTCTTCTAGTGTTAGTATTATGTCATCTGCGAAAAGTGATATTTTGTGTTCCGCTCCTTTGATATTGACCCCTTTAATATCTTTATTGTCCCTAATGGCTTGGGCCAATGGTTCAAGTGAGATAACATATAGTAAAGGTGCCAGAGGACATCCCTGGCGCGTACCATTATGAATCTCGAACCAAGATGATAATATACCTGAGCCTGTAATTCTGGCACATGGTTTTTTATATAGGGCCCATATTGCGTCAAAAAACGGTCCCCCTATTCCAAATGTTCTGAGCGCGAGCCCGAGGTAGGTCCAGCTGACCCTGTCGAAGGCCTTTTCAGCGTCCAACGACAGGGCCAACACTCGCCCACCCCGAGCCCGGGCCGAGAACAATACATTAAGATTACGCCTGATGTTATTCGTAGCTGATCTTGTTGGTATGAATCCCGACTGATCCTCATCTATCAAACGATGGATTACTCTCTTAAGTCTGCCTGCCAGAACTGCGGAGTATATCTTTACGTCTGTATTGATTAGGGATATTGGTCTATAGTTTTTAATTTCCATTTTATCCTTCCCTTCCTTCAATATTGGACTGATATTTGCAACCAGCATTTCTTTCGGCATTTCTTTGTTGTTTTTAATCTCCTCAAACAGGTCTAGCAGGCAGGGTAGGATGTCATCCTCAAACATTTTATAGAATAGATTTGAGTATCCGTCGGGTCCAGGAGACTTATTCCTTTTTAAATTTTTTATTATATCGCTTATCTCTTTGATAGAGAATGGGGAATTCAGGAATTCTTGTTCCTCAGTATTTAGTTTTGGGAGATTTAACTTATTTAAATAGTTAGATACCTCATCTCTTTCTTCTTCTTTTGAGATGTTTATTTTGTTTTTATTTAAATGGTATAATTCTTGGTAGAAGTCAATAAAGGCATTGCCTATCTTATCCGGGTCCATTAATGTTTCTCCCTTATATTGAATTTTATTTATTGTGTTATTAACTCTCTGTTTTTTTAATAAGTTTGATAGGAGTTTGTCTGCCTTGTTTCCTCTTATATACCATTTTTGTTTTAGAGAGAGTAGGTTTTTATTTGTTCTATCTATGACTTTTTGTTTTATTTTACTTTTGATCTCGTTTATCTTATCTATTATTTCTTCCTGTAAGGTTTGTTTATGTATTTGTTCCAAAGTATATAGTTCGGCTTGGAGTTGTTGGTACGTCAGACCTTGTTTTCTTTTTTCTATAGAACCCATTTTAATTAATCTACCCCGGATTACCGCTTTTAGTGTACACCACATTGTAGATCTCGAGATTGAATCATTTTCATTTTCCGCAAAGAAATTTTTTATGTCAGTTTGTATCTGTTTTTTAATTTTGTCCCTTACCAACAAAGACTCATTTAGTTTCCAGTAGGTTTTTTTTTTCACAATTCCCTCTTCTATGGATATGGAGACAGGGGAATGATCTGACCATGTTGCTGCTCCAATATCACATTTCAGTTCTCCTCTAAATGTGTCTCTGTTTATAAGGAACATGTCTATACGGGAATAGGATCTATGAGGTATTGAGTAATGAGTATAGTCTTTGGATGTTGTGTTTAGTGCTCTCCAGACATCTATCAGATTGTTTTTGATAATAAATTCCCCAAATTTTTTTGCTAAGTGTATTTGTTTGTGACTCATTATTTTGCCCGACTGTAATTTTTTATCCAGCTCGGTATCCACTACCAAGTTGAAGTCACCCCCCATTATAAGTTGTCCTTGTATTACTTTTTCAACCTGTGCCCACATTTTTTCTAAAAAGTTTATAGTGTTTTCATTCGGTGCATATATGTTTACAAGAGTGTATATGACATTATTAAGTTTACAAACTAGTATGATATACCTACCGTGTTTATCTATTACTTTGTGTATTATTTCTGGTGTCAATGAATCTTTTATTATTATCATCACTCCTCTACTTTTCTTTGTATTATGATAACTTGATGTGAATATATGTGAATATTTTCTATTATATATCATTTTTTTTGTGGATTTCACCCAATGTGTTTCTTGTGCAAACGCAATATCTATTCTCTCGTGATTAATCATTTCCATAAGCATCCTTCTTTTGTACGGGGAATTTAATCCTTGTGTATTTATTGTACTAATCCTAATCACCATGTCTGAGACAGGTAGCAAACTCTCTCATCGGCTCGGGGGGTCCATTCATACATCACATTCATTCCAAATTGAGTATTCGGATCCAATCGGATCCGAACACCCTCTTGTCCCAATATTAGGGATCTCTCAATTTATTCTTTGCTCTAATTGAGCTTGTGCTCGGCTTAAGGAAGAGACGGGATCGATTTTCCAATAATTACTATAATAATAATATCTGTTCGTTCTATTATCCTAACTAATATTCAATGTCACCACCTTTAGATTTACTATGACAGGGTGGACCTGACTGAAAACATTTACTAAGAAAAATACCTCCGCATGTCCTCCGCCCTCTTAGGTCTCCCGTTTACCTGACCACCCCCACCCCCACCCGCCGCCACCCCGTCCCCCACCCCCCGCTTAAGAGGGAGACAGGTGGCGGGTGGGCGGCGGGCTGTCGCCAGCCTACGCTGCACCATATTGTCCTCGCGGACCAAACAGGCTTATACAGAGACAGCACCCAAGCTCACAGAGCCTCCACCCCCCTGCCCGGACCCAGCTAGCCCGCCCCCACCCTCGCCCCCGATAACAAGAGGACCAGGGGCGAGAAGGCAGGAGCGGGATCTTCTATTAACCACTAATGCAGCTCCACCATCCCCCCAGCCCAGCCCCCCCCACACGTGGCGCAGGGTGCGGGGCGAGGGGAGGGCAAGGAGCCCGTTCCTCAGGGGGACGCACATACATATAAGAACACATATAGAGACCTGTGAGGACAAAAGGGTGTATAAATAGTATTCATCGGGTTCAGCAAGTAAGGCGACTTCGCCATCACCTCGGTCCAGCCCCCATCATACATTAAGCGGGGGGGTGGGTCGAGGGGAGGGCCATTAGCCATCACACCATGGAGACCAACTTCCAAATAGAAAGACATGAGATACATCGATGAATTCCCATCAGAGAGGGGAAACACATATACATAACATAAATCAATTTTAAACCGATGAGGAGACTCCACTATCGCCTCCGCCCGGCCCCCCCCACACGTGGCGCAGGGGACGGGGCGAGGGGAGGTCAGTCCATCATCATCCCAGGGTGCTCATCGTAGAAGTAGGAGAACAACAAAAACGCTGCCGGGCTTCCACCAAAGGAGTGGTCTCCCCGTGGAGACCAAAATCTAAGTAGAGACATTTGAACCACATTGATGGTCTCCCATCAAGGAAGGCACTCCACATACCCAGATCATGGATCCATTTCAACCGATGAGGTGACTCCACTGTCTCCTCGGCCCGGTCCCCCCCACACATGGCGCAGGGGGCGGGGCGAGGGGAGGTCAGTCCACCATCGTCCCAGAAAGCCCAGCATAAAGATAGGAGGACAACAACCATGTTGCAAATCTCCCACCATGGAGAGGGTAGATTGTGGCTAGCATGTATAATTATTCGCAGACTCCCTGTCCCCAAACCTAAACAAGATCACCCCCATCCCTCTTTTTCCTCCCTCTTCTCCTCTTCTCCCCTCTCCTCCCTCCATCCCTCCTGTCTCCTTTAATCAGAAAAGCTCCACCAATCATAAATACATGGTAAATATCCAGAAAAAATCAGAAAGATTTCATGACATTGTCCATCAGGAAAGAAAAAAACAAAAAAAAAAACAAATTTGGTAATCCATCAAAAGTTCAGAGTATGTCTATCCAGTAGGAATGTCCCATTTTTTTGAATAAAGCTGACGCTTGCTCCCAAGATTCGATTGTATATCTTGTATCTTTGTGAGTGAGATATATTTTTGCTGGAAAACCCCAGGCAAACCTTATATTTTCCCTGTGTAATATGTCTGTAGCTCTTCTTAGTTTCAGTCTTTGTTGCCTGGTATGTAAAGATATATCTTGCAAAATCCTTAGATCTTTAAATTTTTCCGTGAGAATCTCTTTATTGTTTTTTGCCTTCCATATCGCTTCTTTATGTGTGTAATTATGGAGGCGGACTAATACGTCCCTTGGGGATTGATCCTCCTTACTTGGGCGATAGGCATATGTTCTGTGAATCCTTTCAATCATGATCTCTTTTGGGATTGTATCACCTGCCAACTCTTGAAAGTATTCCTGAGCGTAAACTTGAAGGTTTTCCCTAGTGATCTCTTCCGGGATTCCTCGCACTCTTATGTTTTTTCTTCTTGATCTATTTTCAGCGTCTGCAATTTTATTTTGGAGATCCTCCATTTTGTTCTGTAATTCTTTGTTTATATCCTGCTGTCTTTCCATTTAGAATCTAAGGACTTCTACTTTCTCAATGTTTGCTTGCAGCTTGATATTTATGTTTCGCACCTCTGTCGTCAATTCATTTATGTTTTTTTGTAGGTCTTCTCTGATCTTGTCCCTGTGCTCTTCCAGCAGTTTCATCAACATTATTTGCATGTCTGATATTACTGGTTGGGTTTCTGGGATTCAATCTAGACTTGTATCACTGCAGCTTTCCATGGAGTGTTCCCCTCTTTCTATTTTATCTCCTTTTGACTGTGGAGTCATGATCTTAGTTTTTCTTGCTTCTCCTGTTTCCGGTGTTACTGGCGGGAGAGAATCCCTCTTATTTCTTCCTCTTTGTTCCATTTCAGGGGTAGAAAAAAATGTAGTCAGTGTTTTGTTTGTTTTATATTCCTTTCTTTTTTTTGTGTCTATATTTTTCCTCGTCGCCATTTCTGCGAGGTTTACTGTTTCCTTTTTTTTTCTTTTTTTTCCCTTCCTCTTCCCTTTTTCTTCTCCTCTATATTATTGTGAGGACCCAAAGTAGTTGATTGCAGAAATCCAGGAGGAGAGAGTATAATAGGTTTTCCTTTTTTCCTTTTTTTCTTTTTTCCCCTTCCTTCCCTTCCTTCTCTTTCCTCTAGATTATATTATTCAGAAGAAGCAGATTTGTATTTAATTAGAAGGGATCTGTTAGGTATTAGCCTCCATGATTTTCCCTCCAAAATTATAAAGGGTTGACAATTATCCCCAGAGATTCAATTGACACCTGGTTATCTGTTTTCAGTTTTGTATTTGTTCCTGGGTTTTCCCAGATAAACAATTATCTTCATCAGGTAACAAGTTATTATACAGTGGTGTACATGTGTTTGATTCTATCAGACGAAATAGCACAGAGATAATGATCTCAACTGCCTCACCAATCAGCAGGTTATCAGTATTCCCAGCTGCTCAGGATCATGTAATCTTTGATTTACCTTCTGTTTCTTTTTTTCCTCCCTTTCCTTTCCCCTTCCTAATTTAGAGGTGCCCAAATTTACATTTGTTGGAAAAAGTGAGGCAGATAGAAATAAGGTTTCTAAGTTCCAGCTTCATGCATGGGATAACAACCAGGTATGCTTATTGTCACCAACCCTTAAACAAGCTTGATAAAAGTCAGATTTTTTTCAAGGATTTTCAAAGCCTCGCAACAGTGCATTTATTTTAGCAGCATGTATTTGAGGAAGCTCTAGTTTGTAATAGTCACCAAAACTCAAACATCACGCAAAGCAGAGTCGTTAGGTTTTACAGTTATAGTTTTCCTTGCAAGCTTTGCAGTTTTGTTCAAATAATGAGGATTAGCCGATTTGCAGGCACATAGAGAAGATAAGAGTCACGTATGCTTGTTATGCAGTACTGCCAGAAAATTATTATTATACCAGTTTGTCAGAGTGTTTTTGAGACATGGGTAGCGGCACAATTCTACCTTCATACAAGTTCACCAAGCATTAAGACATAGAGCACTGTATAATAAGTAAGACTTACTTGTTGTGGTGCAGATTTTCCTGTGGGTAGATTCCTTATGCAGGGGGATGCGACATGCAGATCAGGTTGCCCGTTGGTTTGGAGCCGAAGGTAGCCATTCACACAGGCGTCCTCTTTTCACAGGCGTCCTCTCCCCACCTCTCCTCGCGAGCCACACGCGCTCACGTGATTACGTCATCACGCATCCGTCCCTCCTGACAGTTTTTTGTTTTTTTAAGATAAAAAAAAGTACATCTGTCAATATGTCCTCCCTAGGGTTGCCATCTTTTCTACATAAAAATACCGCCCATTCTACTGCGTCCACGGACTTAACATTGGCACAAAGTAAATTTGTTACCAGCCTGCTGGTAAAATACTGACCAGGTGGCAACCCTAGTCCTCCCTCCTTGCTGCGATATCTCATTCCAGCCTGGTCTGTGCCTCTCACACAGGAGCAGACCATCTTTGTTTCTAGCCCTGTTGAGCACACCTGGCACTCGGACATTATAGTGCGTGTGGGGGCGGAGCAGGAAGTCTCTGCAGCAGTTGCACATACTGCTCCTTCACGCTCTGCTGGATAAAAAAAATAAAATGATCCCAGTAGCGACAACAAAACCTATTGTTTATGGGCATCATACATATATATATAGATCTGTCTGTATGCCCCACTAAGCATGTGATATTTTTTTTACTCCACTTCTTCAAATCTGACATGGGCTCCAGCCCCTGATCTTTTGGAGACCTAGTAACGCATCTGGTGCCAAATACCACAGCACAGCTTCAGAAGTCTATTGCAGTCCATGCCTCGACGAGTCAGGGATGTTTTGGTGGCAAAAGGGGACCTACACAATATTAGGCAGGTGGTCATAATATTATGGCTGATAGTGTACATATAAGCTGCATTTAATTCAATATATCTATTCCATCCACATTCATACATCTACCAAAATGAAATTGTTTTCTAGAAATAGACTATTACATACATACAATTAATACATTTTATAAAACCATATAAGATGTAGAAAAAGTAATTAAATTAATTAAGATACCAATTATGATAGAAGAACTATAGTTTAAGGAAGGAGGATAGGCAATAAAATCATAAGGAAGTGGAATAACACTCACTGGGAAGGTACAGAATTCCACATACCTTTAAGGACATAGCACCTAAACCCTGTTCCTTCTTCTTAGGTGAACACAGCAAAAGGAGGACGAAATGGTTTATATCCACAGTTCCCTTACCATTTAAATGATTTTGTTAGGAATCTTATTACATGGACATTTGCATCTGCACTGGGAGCACTGTGTGCACATGAGCCACCCAGAATGCAACGCGCATGATTCTTTAATGGGCTTAATATTATACTGCTTTGCTTTGTATGCACTGCAGACATGTGTCTTTGCAGTGCATACAATGCTTTGCCCCAGAAGAAGTTTAGATCTCAAACAATGCACAGCGATTTAAGCAAAGTTTATTTTAAAAATAAAATAATACATTAGCTTCCAAACTGCCTCCATGTCCAAAATCTGTCACATAACAACCAATCAACCTTTATTACACAAGAACAAAACAGGATATAATAACACTGTATAATCACTTCAAAGTGTAGACTGGATGTCTACTCGGAGACCAGGATAGATATATGGGAGAACAAGAACAGGGAAAAAATACAACAGTGTAGTACTGCAAGTCTCAAATAATTAAAAATACATTTATTGTACACACACTCACAAAATTCGATGCACATAGAGGACCAGCTCTAAGTGCTAATAAGGTGCAAGATGGGTTACCCCCCGTGCTGGAGCAGTTCCAGTTGGAAGGATTTCACTGTTGGGCTGGACCTTAGCTTCTGATAATTCCTTGGATGGTTTCAGTCGGGGTTCCAAAATGCACTTCAAATATTTGATAAAAAATTGTATAAAAAGTTTCAAGAAATATAATTCACAAAAAACACCTAAGCTCTACGCGTTTCGTCTGTCCGGTCAGACTTCATCAGGAGCTAGGTGCTGAATGAATGCAAGACAAAAACTACACTTATATATACATACATCACCCCTCCCCTCCCACTGTCCAATCCAATCCTGTCTAATTAATTTAAAAGTCCAATCACTTGTGGTAAAAAGATTTCATTTCACTGGATAACGCGTGTGCTGGCATTTCTATGCGTTCCACCACTTGTTTGTTTGCGTTCCACTCGAATTTGTACTGCGCATGCGTCATTCTTTCATATGAAATCTCTTTTTTAGATGAAATCCAAGTGTGCATGCGGCTATTCCATTATAATGCGAATATGGTTTGTCTTAAAATACATACACATTTTTAGTCTATTCAGTTTATGTGTCTGTAATCCGAAATGATTCATTTGTAGATCTATACGAAATCTGTTACCATTCAGCTTATGCAGTTATCCGAAATGGTCTCGTCTTTGGGTATATACAAATTCTTCCAAGATTCTCATTATATGAATGTATCTTCTAAAACCGAATTGGTCTTACAGTCAATGAAAAGTCTCTTAAAATTCAGTTTATGTTTTTAAACGAAATAGAAACATCCGAAATGATTCTCAGAGCTATGCCATGCATAGGCTAAAGGGAGAAGTAAAAGTACAGTATCAAATTCTTATTAAGGATTATCTTATAAAATCATCAAACTGGTTCATTCCACAAAAATATTCACTTATATGAATACAGTAAAGATAAATCCAGAAAGTACAATGTTAACCCTATTTAAAAGGACATATAATACATTTATGGAGTACCCCTGTCATGTAACCAAGATGTTGTTTATCCCTAGTAAAACTAAATGGGGTTTAAAATCCAACAGGTGCCTACATGGTCCTTACATCTCTATATTTTAGAGGAAGCAGACCATGTAAAAATCTTGATTCATACCTAACGGTGTTAATGTATCCAATTTAAATATCCAGAATCCTTCTCTTTGGGATAGTTTTCTGATATGGTCTCCTCCTCTAACTCCAGCGTGTACCTGTTCCAACCCACAGAATTTAAATGTGTGCTAACTAAAGTCAGGGCAGTTGTTACAATGTACTGGGACTGGGTGTTTAGAAGATTTAGTTCTAATCCCGTACATGTGTTCGCCAATTCTTTTGGATAGCTTCCTGCACGTTCTACCTATTGCTATTCTATAAAAAGAAAGTCTATAAACCGAATGTCGTTCGGTTTATAGACCGAATGTCTTTGGGTTCATAGACTTTCGGCTTATAAAATACATGTAATGCTATTGGCTATTCTATAAACCGAAAGTCTATAAATCGAATGACTTTCGGTTTACAGACTTTCGGTTTATAGCTGAACCTCGAACTCCAACCCGAACATACAGTGAAATGTCCGGGTTCGGGTCCGGGGTACGGACACCGTAGTGTCTGGTACGAACCCGAACAGTGCAGTTCGGGTTCGCTCAACACTAGTCAACAGAACTCTGATCGCCATCCCAGATAACCAGGATGTCATCAATGTATCTCCGCCATAGGACCAGATTTGCGCCAAACGGATCCAAACCTGGTTTTCTTCCCAATCATTCATATACAGGTTGGAATAGCTTGGCGCGAATTTGGTACCCATGGCGGTCCCTTTTAATTGTAGATAGAAATCATCTACAAACATAAAATAATTAAGATGTAAAATAAAATGAATTGAATCAAGTAAAAAATGACTGAATGATGGATTTGTAGAGCTGTCTCTTGATAAAACTTAAGAAATGGCTTGAATGCCTAGTTGGTTATGTGCCTTTGTATTAGCAATTGATGTCAATGGATATACTATAAAACTTGCTGATGGACTCGAAACATATTGCTACATGAGTTAGTGTGGCACATAAATATAAAAGGGATCTAAATGACAAAATGACCGTTTTTTTCCAAACTAAGAATAGCTCTCTACGAAAGAAGCGCTCTCTACGATGTGACCTCACTCTATACAGTGATAGACCACTAACTAGGCATTCAATCCATTTCTAAAGTTTTATCGAGAGACAGCTCTACAAATCCATCATTCAGTCATTTTTTACTTGATTCAATTCATTTTATTTTACATCATAATTATTTTATGTTTGTAGATAATTTCTATCTAGAATTAAACGGGACCGCCATGGGTACCAAATTCACGCCAAGCTATGCCAACCTGTATATGAATGGGAAGAAAACCAGGTTTAAACCAAGAATCTGTTTGGCGTGAATCAGGTCCTATGGCGGAGATACATTGATGACATCCTGGTTATCTGGGATGGCGATCAGAGTTCTCTTGACCAATTCTCAAGTTTTATACATTTAAATCAATATAACTTAATATTTACCCTAGATAGCAATACAGATTCCATACAGATCGGCTGGGTCCAGTCAGAAATAGGAGCTTTTGCTCAGTGATATACGATCTGAAAAAAAATGTAATAAATCATACACACAATAACAAAACAATTTGTGACAATGTATATCAAAAAGTAATACAACTGTATGACCCCCAGTGGGAATAAACTCACATGTACTAGAGCCAGAAATGACCAGCTCTAGGAAGATAGTTACGGGTGCACCTCTCAGAAGATGTCATGATATATATAGTAATAATCAAAGAAAATGAAATATAAAAATTGCAGCAACAACCCGGATTAAAAATAAAATGTAAAAAATAAAAATAGCAGCAGAAAAATAATCAAAGTTACATTGACAGCAATTCTTAAAGTGGTAGAGTTAACTATCCCCAAAATAATTTATAAATATAGAAAAATAACAGCATCAAGAGTAGAAAAGTGTGTTTGCGAGAAAGTGACAGTGATAAGGCAGTAATATACAGAAACAATATAGTACATCAGCAGTGTCAGCAGAATATATTTAAAAAAAATAGTATAGTTCGAAATCCAAATTTAAACCCATATGTATCAGGGTGTCCAGTTCATACAACCACCCCATCTCTGCCCGACCAAGGGTTCTAATAGTATCACTTCCTCACCAATGAGTTTCTGTTCTTTCAGTGGCCATAAAACTGAGATGTGTTGGGTCCTTTTTGTGTGTTTTAGAAAAATGATGGAAGACACTATGTTTTGGAATCCTTTCTTTATATTGCTAATGTGTCCACAGGGATATCACAACTTGTAAATTCCATGCAGGCCGGAAACATTCTACATCTGTGGAAGCCAGCTAAATTGCCTAATTCTTTAACAATGTTCTGCTACACCGCTGCACCGCTGTGTGTCTTTAGGTTCAGATACTTTTTTCGAGAAATCTCTCACCTTTTTATTCTTGTTGTCCCTAATCATTTTTTTCTTCTTCCCTTCCATAATCTCCCCTAATTTGTTCTTATACAAGTGGTAGACTGTTCAAAGGAGATATTGGGTAACATAGGTGTACTTGTACCTTCCAAATTTATTTTGCCTCACATTAAAGACTGTAGGTATTACAAACTTGTACAGATAGTCAGAATGGTACAAAAGTATTGAACTGGAAATGGCGCAGGAATGTAGAATATAATCAATAACCACAATAGTGTAATAATGTTAAATCAATAAACGTAGTTAAATGTGGGAATAACACTCATAAACAAAGATGTATTGTTAACCTTCATTAACATTTATGCACAAAGCAGCTGAATTAATAGTGTTTTTAATTCTGATAGATAAAAGAGGAAGACAACACGATGGAGCAGATTGCTGAATAAAGAACAACTGAAACCCAGCTGTGGGCGACTTAACAGGATTCCAAAGAGAAAACCAGGCACAGCAACAAAAGTTGAAGAAGAGCCAAAAATGTATGCATTTTGCTGAAGTAGAGTCTCGGCTTCCCTGGGTTTTTAAAAACATTTTTGTGTTGTTTTTTTTATGTCTAGACAAGCTACCAGTCAGTCCATCCTCATAACAAACACAAGTCTAGTTTTGAACAGTGTCAATGTTGGGGCTATGTTCTGGACCCATTGATGGAGGAGATCAAATCTCCGGTGCCTTTACAATCCATTCAGTATGCCTGTTGAATGAAACATCTCAAGTCAGTCTGTCCTTGCCCATCCTGAATGCATGGGGTAATTTGTGTTGTGCTGGTTTGTGTTGTGCCTTTTGGTAGAAAACTAGAATTCAGGTTAGTCTTGGGAAAGTGTTTCATTGTGTGCTTAGTTTTTGTCTCTTATAAAAGTCTCAAATTTGTTGATGTTACACTACATTTGTATGTGACAGGTGTACATGAGACACAATCCAACAAAGGGTCAATAGTACAGATGTTCTTGTCTTACATTTGGCGTAAAGATGGACATCATGGACATCATGGAAGTATGGTTATGTTTAAGGCATATTTGGACTGGTTTCCTGGCTTTTACTGTGGCAATAACAAAGTTGTTGATTGTGGTATCTGATAGACAGGAGTGTGCAGCACAGATAAGAGGGAACAATCAGGACAAGACCTAGTCAAAATAAAAGTCAATATTTCCTCAGGCTGATGCATTACACTGAGTACCAGGTAAGCGCAAATAGTTTATATTTCTTCAGTGACGGAATACTGAGCCTCAGGTGAAATTTAGACCTCTGAAGCCAAGATAAACTGATTCTTGCCTTCTCCCCCATCCAAATTAATTTGCTAAAGTATTGATCAAACACCTTAGCATCTGTCAAAAAAAGTTATATCTTGGGTGTTTCAAATAAATACAACAGTCTCTGAAAGCTAATCATTTTTAACAAGGCTGCCCTCCCTAAATATGTCAGATGAAGGTTTTCCCAACTACCCAGCTCAGTTTGTATTTCTGAAGTATGAGGAGAACAGTTTCATGCTAAAATAAGTTAGGGCTTGACTTTCCCAAAAGATGCCCAGGTTGTGTATCTCTGCGGGAGCCCGAGTTGTGCCCAAATATAACTCCAGAAATCACACAGCACTCAATCAAGAGGACATGTTTATTTTTGCCAAAGAGACAATGGTTCAACCTTATCTGGTGTTTGTGTTTAGTCTTGAAAATGAGTGATAACACCAGCTTTTTTGGATTTAGATCTTTATGTTGAAGCATGTGTCATTAAGACCAAGATACACTTTAAAATGGTCGAAGTGAACAGTTATGTTTTATTATCTAGTGGCCATTATGATTCATGGCTGACAAACACCTCAAAGGGAAAACTTACCCGAATTAAACGTAACTCCAATGATAATAATGTCTTTGAAGAACAGGCCCATAAAATCAGGGATGATTTTGTTAAGAAGGGGTACCTCAACGAGCTAGTGAATAAGGCCTTCTCAAAAGTACAACAGACTCAAAGAGATTTATTTCTTGAAAGAAATATTTTTACCCAGTGGATATTATCCATTTCTTTGGGAACTTTGTCATTGGTCCCAGGAGGGTCTCCTTGAGCTTTTTTTTTGTGAGCAGCCATACTGAGTGATATAAGTGAGTGGAAGGTAAAAATAATGTTTCTTTATTTTTGTGTATGTATTTGGGCTTCTAAGCAACAGCTAAATGCATTTAAGTTTAAGGTTTTTTTTTCTCTGAACATAAGGTGTATAATTGACCACGCTGCACTCCTATTAGTGATTTTTGGAATTTTTATAAACACATCTTGTCTGTGGGGGGTGTGTTTGATGTTGCAGCACACACAAACATTTTCTGCATATAACACCAGTTAAGCAAAAACAAAAGCATCAGCTAAATTTTAAAAAAACAAGTCACAAACGAAACATGGACATATCAAATATAAAACTGGAAATAATAATAATGGTGATTATGATCTTTTAAGTGCACACATAAGCAAGGATACTTCAGTTAGAGAAGACTTCATTTTGGCAAAACTTGGGCTGTGTGTCTTTCAGCTTGTCAAAGTCTGTCCTTCGAGCCAGCTCTGCCGGCAGTGTCAGTCACTACGTACTAGACATGTGCATTCGTTGTCGGACTAATGCATTTTCGGACGAAAATAGCATTTTCGTCCATTCGTCCGAAAAACGAATAACGAAAATTTTAACTAACAAAATCCGAATGAACGAATGGTTAATAAACGAAAATCATTCGTTCATTCGTCCATTCGTCCATTCGTGCTATTGGCATTCTAAACCGAAATAGAGTCGGTTTACAATACCAATAGCATTGTACTACATTCCATAAACCGACATGAATGACTTTCGGTTTATGGAATGCATGTAATGCTATTAGCTTCCTATAAACCGAAATTGAGTTCCCATTCATACGAATAGGTCAATTGACCTATTCGTATGAATGGGGACTCTTTCGGTTTATAGAAAGCCAATAGCAGCATGCATTCTATAAGCCGAAAGTCTTTAATACAAACGACGTTCGGTTTATAGAATACATGTAATGCTATTGCTGTTCTATAAGCCGAAAGACTTTCGGCTTATAGAACAGCAATAGCATTACATGTATTCTATAAACCGAACGTCGTTCGTTTTAAAGACTTTCGGCTTATAGAATACTATTGGCATTCTATAAACCTAACTAGAGTCCCTCCTCATTCATAAGAATTTCTTATGAATGGGGACTCGACTCTTGTTCGGTTTATAGAAAGCCAATAGTATTCTATAAGCCGAAAGTCTTTAAAACGAACGACGTTCGGTTTATAGAATACATGTAATGCTATTGCTATTCTATAAACCGAACGACTTTCGGTTTATAGAATAGCCATAGGATTACATGTAGTACATAAGCCGAAAGTCTATAAACCGAAAGTCGTTCGGTTTATAGGCTGTCGGCATTTAACTATACAGAGACAGAGTCTCCATTCATAAAATTATGAATGGAGACTTTGTCTCCGTGTAGTAAAATGCCGAAAGCCTATAAACCGAACGATCGGTTTATAGACTTTCGGCTTATGTAATACATGTAATCCTATGGCTATTCTATAAACCGAAAGTTCGGTTTATAGAATAGCAATAGGAATACATGTATTCCATAAGCCGACAGCCTATAAACTGAACGTTCGGTTTATAGGCTGTGGGCATTTTACTACACGGAGACAAAGTCTCCATTCATAATTTTATGAATGGAGACTCTGTCTCCGTATAGTTAAATGCTATTGTATTCTATAAACCGACTCTATTTCGGCTTATAGAATGCAATAGTACTACGAATGGACGAATGAACGAATGATTTTCCTTTATTAACCATTCGTTCATTCGGCTTTAGTTAGCTTAGCATTTTCGTTCTTCGTTTTTCGGGCGAATGGACGAAAATGCAATTTTCGGACGAAAATGCATTCGTCCGAAAACGAATGCACATGTCTAGTATATATTCACATGTAAATTGCTTTTTTAATAAAAAATTATGATATAAAAAAAATCTTGTTTTTATTTCCTTTTATGTGACAATGCTGCCTCTCTCTTTCCCTTGCCCCCAGATTTGTCGCTCTCCCCCCCTTAGTGTTGTCTCTCTCTCACCCTCCCTTTGGCTCCCCCCTCGCTCCCCTTGTGTCTGTCTCTTCCCCCCTTCCCTCCCCTTGTTTCTCTCTGCCCCCCCCTTGTTATTCTGTCCCCCCCTCACCTGTTTCTTGCTCCCTGGTGGCTAGTGGGGGCAGCCGGGGGATGTATGCACTATACATAATAGACGGAAGTGTCGGGAAGCATGGAGGTTGTCTGCACGATTCGTGCAGACATCCCCCAGCTGCCCGATTCTCCCTGGTGGCTAGCGAGGCAGCGGAGGATGTCTGCGCGATGAGCGAGACCTCTCCTGCTGCCGCCCGGCATGACCGCCGGGACTTCTATGATGAAGCTGGGTACTTGCGGCTTCCTCATAAAAGTCCTGGCTGTCGTTCCGGGCGGCAGCAGGGGAGGTCTCGCTCATCGCGCAGACATCCTCCGCTGCCTCGCTAGCCACCAGGGAGAATCGGGCAGCTGGGGGATGTCTGCACGAATCGAAAATTGCATTTTCGTCCATTCGCCCGAAAAACGAAGAACGAAAATGCTAAGCTAACTAAAGCCGAATGAACGAATGGTTAATAAAGGAAAATCATTCGTTCATTCGTCCATTCGTAGTACTATTGCATTCTATAAGCCGAAATAGAGTCGGTTTATAGAATACAATAGCATTTAACTATACGGAGACAGAGTCTCCATTCATAAAATTATGAATGGAGACTTTGTCTCCGTATAGTTAAATGCCCACAGCCTATAAACCGAACGTTCGGTTTATAGGCTGTGGGCATTTAACTATACGGAGACAGAGTCTCCATTCATAAAATTATAAATGGAGACTTTGTCTCCGTATAGTTAAAAGCCGGTGTTCTGACAAATTTCTGGAGCAAATTCTCCTGCGCAATCGCAGGAGAATTTGCACACTGCGCATGCGCATAAAGTTACAGCTGATAACTCAGCTGTAACTTTGTGACCACCGCGCATGAGCCAGCTGCGCAACCCACCTCCCGCCCCCCTCACACCCCCCGCACACCCCTTCTTACCAGATCATCGACCACAGCGATACACAGCGCATGCGCACGCCTATCCAGCCGTTTGGGAATGCGCGTGTCCGTTGTTGTGTTCTTAAGGTGGTAAGTAACACGGGGCGTCGGGACATAAGGGGGCAAGCATCCTGGTGAGGGCTGCCTCATCTTGATGGGATTTGTGATCCTCCTGCTGCATCAATAATACAGCAGGAGGATCACAAATCCCATCAAGATGAGGCAGCCTTCACCAGGATGCTTGCCCCCTTATGTCCCGACGCCCCGTGTTACTTACCACCTTGAGAACACAACAACGGACACGCGCATTCCCAAACGGCTGGATAGGCGTGCGCATGCGCTGTGTATCGCTGTGGTCGATGATCTGGTAAGAAGGGGTGTGCGGGGGGTGTGAGGGGGGCGGGAGGTGGGTTGCACAGCTGGCGCATGCGCGGTGGTCACAAAGTTACAGCTGAGTTATCAGCTGTAACTTTATGCGCATGCGCAGTGAGCAAATTCTCCTGCGATTGCGCAGGAGAATTTGCTCCAGAAATTTGTCAGAACACCGGCATTTAACTATACGGAGACAGAGTCTCCATTCATAAAATTATGAATGGAGACTTTGTCTCCGTGTAGTAAAATGCCCACAGCCTATAAACCGAACGTTCAGTTTATAGGCTGTCGGCTTATGGAATACATGTATTCCTATTGCTATTCTATAAACCGAACGTTCGGTTTATAGAATAGCCATAGGATTACATGTATTATATAAGCCGAAAGTCTATAAACCAATCGTTCGGTTTATAGGCTTTCGGCATTTTACTACACGGAGACAAAGTCTCCATTCATAATTTTATGAATGGAGACTCTGTCTCTGTATAGTTAAATGCCGACAGCCTATAAACCGAACGACTTTCGGTTTATAGACTTTCGGCTTATGTAATACATGTAATCCTATGGCTATTCTATAAACCGAAAGTCGTTCGGTTTATAGAATAGCAATAGGAATACATGTATTCCATAAGCCGACAGCCTATAAACCGAACGTTCGGTTTATAGGCTGTCGGCATTTTACTACACTGAGACAAAGTCTCCATTCATAATTTTATGAATGGAGACTCTGTCTCTTATTAGTTAAATGCCGACAGCCTATAAACCGAACGACTTTCGGTTTATAGACTTTCGGCTTATGTAATACATGTAAACCTATGGCTATTCTATAAACCGAAAGTCGTTCGGTTTATAGAATAGCAATAGGATTACATGAATTCCATAAGCCGAAAGTCTATAAACCGAAAGTCGTTCGGTTTATAGACTTTCGGCTTATAGAATACAAGTAATACTATTGCCTTTCTATGAACCGAACGAGAGCCCCATTCATAAGAATTTCTTATGAATGGGGCTCTCGTTCGGTTTATAGAAAGCCAATAGTATTACATTGTATTCTATAAAACGAATGAATAAAAATTAACGAAACGAAAATAATGAACGAATTTCGTCTGAAACGAATGCACTAATGAACTAAATTCGTTTTAGACGAAATAAATAACATTTTCGTCCGAATGGACGAAAACGAAACGAAAATTTTAGTTTTGCACATGTCTACTACGTACAGGGTAATAGGCAGGCAAAAGGGGTGCGCAAATAAGTAAGGTCCACAATAATGTGCTAAGCCTAAGTTCCAGATATCGCAAGGCAAACAGGATCCAAGCCAATTCCAATCACAACTGGTATATTATGTGTACACATTCTTTACATTAGTGATGTAAACTTTGGGTGAGAGGTATCAATAGGATGGTCTGTAAATGTTGGGACCAGTGTCACACATACCATCCACACCAGTAGGTAATATGTACTATTATGGGTGGATGGTCTTGGGTCAGTCAATAAGATACTTTGAGATCTTGGCAGAGAAAAGCAATCCATGAATAATGGTACATTGTTGCTAGGCCAGAAAGGCAATAAAATGCTTGCAGGTGGCATGGATCTTGATGTGTGTCACTGGAGTTCGGAAGGTCTGCCATAGTGAACCAGGTGAGAGGAAGACCAGCACTGTTTCTTTACCTAGAGTGCAAAGTCAGACACCAGTATTCTTGTGGTCAGATGCGGCTCTAGACTTTGTGAGGCGTAAGGTGAAACTTGAACATGAGGCCCTCACGGACACTCATACTGTATAAATTGCATATTTAAGACAAACCTTAAAGCCCCAAAATTAGGAATTCACAGATCCTAGAATTATATTTTTCTCATACTTATTCTGCAAATATCTATAAACAAAAACACTTGTTATTGATAAAAATCATGATGCTGACTAACTCACTATATTATATATACACATTCATACGCAGATCGTGTACACACAAGCACACACATACACACTCATATACTGATACACACACATCAGCTTGCTCACAGTGTGTGTGTATCTGATCAGCATATGAGTGTTAGAATATGTGCGTTAGTGTTCACATTTAGGAGACATCTGAGACATAAATAAACAATATGCTGATGAAGTGACACACTCACTCACAGACCCACTCTGTCAGCATACACTCACTCAGCTAGCACACATTAGCTCACAGACACACTCAGCCAGCACACATTCGCTCACAGACACACTTAGCCAAAACAGACTCACAGACACAATCAGTCAGTACATAGTCACACTCAGCCAGCACACATTAACACTCAGCCAGCACAGACACACTCAGCTAGCACACATTCACTCCCAGACACACTCAGCCAGTGCACACTAACACTCAGCCAGCACAGGCCACAGACACAATCAGACCAGGACAAAGTGACTCTCACTCACAGACCCATTCAGTCAGCGCACAATCACTCACAGACACACTCAGCCAGCACACATTCACTCATAGACACACTCAGCCAGAACACATTCACTCACAGACACACTCTGCCAGTACACATTCTTTGCAAACACACTCAGCTAGAACAAACCCCCACACACAATCAGCCAGCACACAGTCACACTCAGCTAGCATATACTCACTCATTCACAGACACACTCAGCCAGCACACATTCACTCATAGACACACTCAGCCAGAACAGACTCACAGACACACTCAGCCAGCACACATTCACTCAGACACACTCTGCCAGCACACATTAACTCACAAACACACTCAACCAGAACAGACTCGCAGACACAATCAGCCAGGACAAAGTGACACACTCACAGACCCACTTAGCCAGCACACAGTCACTCACAGACACATTCAGCCAGAACATATTCACTCATAGACACACTCAGCCAGCACACATTCACTCATAGACACACTCAGCCAGCACACATTCACTCATAGATGCACTCAGCCAGAACAGACTCACAGACACACTCAGCCAGCACACATTCACTCACAGACACACTCTGCCAGCACACATTCACTCATAGACACACTCAGCCAGCACACATTCACTCATAGACACACTCAGCCAGCACACATTCACTCACAAACACACTCAACCATAACAGACTCACACACACACACACACACAATCAGCCAGCGCACAGTCACACTCAGCCATCATATACTCACTCATTCACAGACACACTCAACCAGCACACATTCACTCATAGACACACTCAGCTAGAACAGACTCACAGACACACTCAGCCAGCACACATTCACTCAGACACACTCTGTCAGCATACATTAACTCACAAACACACTCAACCAGAACAGACTCACAGACACAATCAGCCAGCACACAGTCACATTCAGACAGCACACACTAACACTCAGCAAGCACAAACTCAAAGACACACTCAGCTAGCACACATTCACTCCCAGACACACTCAGCCAGTACAGACTCACAGACACACACAGCCACAATCAGTCAGCACAGACACACTTAGCCAGCACAGACACCACAGACACACTCAACCAGCACAAACCCACTACTCACTCAGCCAGAAGTAGAGGGTCTAAAAGTTAAAAGTGGTCTTACAGACCACGTTGTGATGGCTTCATCTTAAGTGCGCTGGATGCCTTGCAATCACGCACAATGAGAATGAAAAAAAAAATCGCTCTTAACCTGCAAACGTTAGTATGAGTGGGAGTTTAACGGCTGTGACAAGCTCCCATGTCAGATCAAAGGTAATTAGGAGTGTTAGGCAGCCGCGAGGCCCCCTTTAGTGCGAGGCCTTAGGTTATCGCCTAACTTTCCTTATTAGAAAGTCGCCTCTGCTTGTGGTAGTAAAGGAGAGTTGTTGTGCTTGGTAGACATGTGCATTCGTTTTCGGACGAATGCATATTCGTCCGAAAATAGCATTTTCGTCCATTCGTCCGAAGAACGAAAATGCTAAGCTAACGAAAGCCGAATGAACGAATGGTTAATAAACAAAAATCATTCGTCCATTCGTAGTACTATTGCATTCTATAAGCCGAAATAGAGTCGGTTTATAGAATACAATAACATTTCACTACACGGAGACAAAGTCTCCATTCATAAATTTATGAATGGAGACTCTGTCTCCGTGTAGTGAAATGCCGACAGCCTATAAACCGAACGTTCGGTTTATAGGCTGTCGGCTTATGTAATACATGTAATCCTATTGCTATTCTATAAACCGAACGTTCGGTTTATAGAATAGCAATAGGAATACATGTATTCCGGCTTATAGAAAACATGTAGTACTATTGCCTTTCTATGAACTGATCGAGTGCCCCAGTCATAAGAATTTCTTATGAATGGGGCTCTCGTTCGGTCTATAGAAAGCCAATAGTATTACATGTATTCTATAAAACGAACGAATAAAAATTAACGAAACGAAAATAATGAACGAATTTCGTCTGAAACGAATGCACTAATGAACGAAATTCGTTTTAGTCGAAATAAATAACATTTTCGTCCGAATGGACGAAAACGAAACGAAAATTTTAGTTTTGCACATGTCTAGTGCTTGGCAAAGTTTGTAAAGGACTAAAGCACACAGCTTGAGCAGAAATGTCCGGTGTTCCAAGAAGGCAAATTAAACACTACATATGCTTAAGTGATCTAAACTCAGGGTGTGGTGTGCTGGAATGCTGGCAAATATTCAAGGTGCCTTGTCTAGCAGCTTATCTTCTCTTGTGCTATGTTAAGATGGTACTGTTTTTACTGTTGTAAACCAGAGATGTCTGTGGATCATAGAGAGCACAGAGAAGCTCACATAAAAAGTTTGTGAATTGGAGAATCTTTTCAAATTGGCTGCTTTGGCCTTAAAGAGCCAACTTAACTTTTAGTGACCTATCCTCCTCGGATGCATGTGAATCTGGAAATGAAAAGAAAAGGACATTTTCTGTCACAACTAAATTCCCTGGGGTTCTTACGAAAGATATCTAATAAGAGCTATCATGCCCCTTCTGGCCTCTTTATTTATTTGGCCAGGAGTGGCTCATCAGAGGACTGATGAGCACCACCCCTTAGTTGGGAGCACTGGGTATATTGGGATAACCATGGGCCTCATATTTGTTACTCTGTATGGACTAATGTGGGCATCAATACAACAACACCTCCTAATCAAAGTGCCTTGCAAGCGCTGCCCCACTCACTGAGTTGTAGATGAGTCTTATGGGTCTATTCAATAAATTTCAACTTTGGAGGTCAACATTCATTCTGAGACCCGAGTTTGACTTAATCTCAAAAATAGCTTTGATCATTTTACCTCCCATTACTTTCAAACGGGAAGATTCAAACCTGTTTCTTTTTCTAAGTCAAACTTGGGTGCCGAATTTCTCTCAAAATGAAAGTTGAGCTTCAAAGTCAAATTTTATTGAATGGATCATTAGACTGCTGGCACTGCTGAACAGTATCACTGTTTCCCCCCAGAAAGCATTCTGCCATTTAAAACAGTCAGGGAAGGAGTGCTTGTAGGACAGTAGAATTTCCTAAAATAATACATCTCATAATAGGTTCAGCAAACCTGGTATGGGGACATTAGATGTCTGATAGGGGGTTTATAAGGTGTGTGTCATTATGCCGATGTATTATTCGATAAGCTTGATGACAAATACATGAAAAAGTAAATCGAGGTTAGTTTGGCTTCAATTGCTAATGTTGCTGATGTTAAACTCTAGCAAGTCAATAGAGCTCAATGTGAAGCATCTCTGCAAACCGCGAGGGACATAGACGCCTTTTTAGCAAAGTTTATGGGAGAAACAGTATTCCTTTGCAAGATAAACATGTATGTATTTTAAACATAAGCATTGCAGATAATTATGTATTTTAGCTGTTAGCTGTGTGCAGTATGCAATCATTTCTAAATAGAACAAGGACTCCTTACTCTGATTCTCTCATAATTCAAAATGCCATCCAGATCTATTTGGGAGCGGCATTATGTATACATTAGGTGAAAATCTTTAATGTTTCCCAAATGTTAAAATATCTGTGACTGATGACAAACTTTGATATATTATCTGGATATATATGAACAATTGTGTTGCCTTTGCAGTTTTTCTCTTACGTACGTAGGTAATGATTTTCAAAATTATATTATGTCTGTCTATACTTATTAAACAGATAAAGTTGAGTGTAAATCAAAATGAAAAAGACATAATAAATGTTATATGTTTTAAATATTCTAGGATGTTCTGTACTCCTAATCATTAAACATTTTAAAAGTTACATGTCAGCATTTTGCCTGACCAGGTTTTGATTAAATCACATGTTGCAATCTGATGAAATACCACTAGATGGTGCAATTGCAAAACACAATAGCTTCTTTCAGAACATAGTAAAACAAATAATTAAATGTCGTATTTTTGTTA
Source organism: Pelodytes ibericus (assembly GCA_036172795.1). Taxonomy (NCBI): domain Eukaryota; kingdom Metazoa; phylum Chordata; class Amphibia; order Anura; family Pelodytidae; genus Pelodytes; species Pelodytes ibericus. The sequence goes on from CM069863.1 coordinate 115,082,520, forward strand.
AGATGTTTTGTTAAGTACATTCAATGTGTACTACAGAACTTACCACTTCACATCATATGCCACAATGCAGAGAAAGGAACCTAAATTACATTTAGAAGGTTATTGTGTATTTCTCTAAATACTGATTATCTACTATCATAAGTGTGCAATTTTTTCTTGTGTTGATAGTGTGTAATTGTAGTGGAATACGTTCTATTGCAAAAAAAAAGTTTTTATACCTCATTTTGTTTACTTAAGTTAACAGCTAAACCAGACATTGATTAAGAGAGAACACTGCTATGTTACTTATTGATACTATAAACCCTGATCTGGCCTTAATTTGCAATTCATATTCGATCAGCGTTCCCCATATTATTAAAGAAGATTTTATATATACAAATATATATTTATATACGAGGGTGAGTCAAAAATGATCATATATTGTAAACCGCAATTCCATAACAACTCTTGTGGTATAACAATACTGATGATGTCATGCCAGCCAGGGCCGGCCTTAGGGGTGTGCGACCTGTGCGATCGCACAGGGCACAACACTCCAGGGGGTGCCTGCCTGGCCGTTGAAAAAAAAAAAAGATCCCCCCTCACCAGCCCTCTGCTCGGCATGCTATGCTGGGTCCAGGGAGGGGGCTGTTTAATGCAGGCATGAAACACATCCCTTGAACCACATTTGCAGGCAAGGGGGGGGGGGGGGAGAGACAACAGGGGGTGAGAGAGGGACAGAACAGGGGGTGAGAGGCAGAACAGGGGATGAGAGAAGGACAGAACAGGGGGTGAGAGGCAGAACAGGGGGCAGAGAGAGACAGAACAGGAGGAGAGAGAGACAGTACAGGGGGAGGGGGGAGAGAGACAGAACAGGGGGAGGGGGGAGAGAGAGACAGAACAGGGGGAGGGGAGAGAGAGAGAGAGAGAGAGAGAGAGAGAGAGAACAGGGGGAAGGGGGGGAGAGAGAGAGACAGAACAGAGGGAGAGAGAGAGAGAGAGAGACAGAACAGGTGGAGGGGGGATGGAGAAACAGAACAAGCGAGGGGGATGAGAGAGACAGGAGGTGGGAGAGAGACAGAACAGGTGGAGGGGGGGAGAGACAGACATGGCAAGGAAGAGGAAAGGGACACATACATAGGGGGGTGAAAGACAAGGTGGGGGGGCGCCACGGGGGAAGCCCGCACAGGGCGCCGGAACACTTAAGGCCGGCCCTGATGCCAGCTATACGTTGGCATCGCATCACTGGTTACTGTTCGTCATCAACAGCTGTTAAGTTAAAATCACCCTTCGACCATCATGCCACGTGTATCATATCCACAGTGTGGAGGGCAAAATTGGTTGTCAATGCATAGATTTCTAAGAGAGTTTGAGGCTACAATTTCAGTCAGCAGACCTTCAGAGGAGTTCAGGCGCCAAAATTTCAGCATAGAAATCAACCACAATGGCAGATTTGGAGTAATTTCAGTGATAAGGCCCATTTGAGGGTTTTTCGGATCACCCAAAATCCTATGTGGGCCAAATATCAGAGCTTTCTGACTTGATCCCCTAGTTATCCATTCCACAGCATAATATAAGAGATACACCTCTAGGAGGAGCCGGCCCTGAATGCAGTCCAATCATAGGATTCTATCAACTATAGATATAAAGTGGACCTGTCATCTGAACACAAAGAAATCAACATTAATATAAGCAAAACATTAAAAAGTCTTTGTGTATTTAATTTCAATTTCAGAATGATAATGTGTGCTATAGTTTGAAAATGCATGTTTCAAAATGACTCAGCTCACCAGTTGGTAGAGGAATACTTCACCCATCCTCCCCTGCCAGCCTCTTAGCTGACAGATTATTATGAGACATGTGGGCTATCAACAGCTGGACAGCTAGAGTTTGACAACCCTGTTTTTTTTGTGTGAAAAAAAGTTTTACTATTGTCCATAATAAGACGGTAAGTCAAAAATTGCATCTGCAAATTGAAGTTTGCAAGCTTGATAAACATATATTGGTAAACATTAAATCCATAATTTATTTTTTTGTATGCTATGTACATATAATTAGTTTATGTGTGTTTTCAAATATGTTCTTCAAGTCATCATCTGATAAAGGGGGTTGTAGGTCTCTGTCCAACTTTACTTTTTAAGGGGCATTCTGGGAGTTTCTGTATGTCAGTAATTTGAATGTACAGGTCCTCTTGATTCTTTTTTGCTTTACCATTATCCTGGCAAATATGTCTTTTATTTCCAAATCACTACTTTGATTGAAAAACCTCATTGCTCAATAGTACACAGTGCTAATCCTACATCCTTGAAATAAAATATATTTGCCATTTGGCCTGTATATCATCAGCCCATATTGTTTTAATTTATCACAGTTTGTAGATACAAGCCAAAAACCTTTTCACGAAAAAAAAATGGGGCACATAAACCAATGATATCAATGTCAGATGGCTCAACCAAAATGAAGGAGATTATTAGGCAATAAAATAGTTGGTTGTTACAAATGTCTAATATATAAGTTAGACTTATTAGCATGAAGTAAGCTTTGTCATTCTAAACCAAGGAACAATATCGTCAGATTACCGCTGAACGAGGAATAGATATTCGTATTATGACATGGACACAATTTGAATAATTTGGCACGTTCTTCTTTACCAAGTGCTATGCTATTACAAGATTTGATAATTTTCCTGTGGATTACATTAGGACCTAGGCATCAAACTGTGGATCATTGGCTGTTTCTGGACTACAGCTACCATAATTCTCTACCATTCTAGAAAGCTGGTAGTGAATTATGGGATGTGTAGTACAGTAGCTGGAGGCCCACAGTTAATTGTCTAAGCATTAAAAGTTTGCAACAATTTATTTCTCGAACCTGCTTGATAGAAAAGACAAAAACATTATGAAAAGGCATGTTCTGGATACTATTTATTGAAACAATAGCTTAAATTATGAATGAGCATTATACATCCCTTTGAAAATGTAACTGGTAGCTTCCTATTTATCTATATATTTATTCCAGAAGTATACATACTGATGGTGTGTACACAATCAAAATCAAACATAAGGGAATGTCTTTTTGTTCCAGCTACATAGATCGTTATTGTCTTTGTAGCCAGAACAGGCTCTGCAAGGTCATCTCAGACTCTAGTAAAAGCAATGAAAGCAATAATGTCATTGTACAAAACTCTTACAGCAATGTGATTTCTACATATTAGGACAACATGTTGTTTATGGCGTAGCATGTAATAAACTAAATTGTCCTTACCTGCTAAAGCGATGGAAGGCACAACATGATGAGTTAACATTAGAGCTTTGAATACAATTGCTGGAGCATGCGGCTTTGAAACATTTCAAAAATACTTGCAATCTATAGATTCAATAAGCAGTTAGTAAGTATACTGTAATTATGGTAATCAGGAATATGCACATTTTTGTTGTTAAATGAATAGGTTTTGTATATCTAGCAAGTTTTTGCTTAGCTCGATTAGGCAATGTCCCCTCAAGGTCCTAGAAATATTTACATTTTCCCCAGGTATGTCTACTCAAGTTAATAGGCTCTTTAGACTGAACAGCGGTGACAGCTGACTAAACCTGCCTCTGTGGCGCTAAGGATAAAGTGATAACAAGAACTCTTGAAATCATTATGCTGCTATGGAAACGATTTTTGCTCGTAGGATTCTTCTTTTGAATTTAGCTTAACACAGACTTTTTTTTAACAGCATGACAAGACAATATAAGGCAGATATTATCAGGATATACTTATCTTTGGCTTAAGCAGGGAATCCTGGTATCCAAGATATTTAGGGTGGTCAGATGGACACACATCAAGTAGGTAAAGGGGTGCTAACTGCATGACTCCAACTGAGCATGCCAAGGATTGTAAGGTCCGGGTTCTCGAGTGGGTAGGCTTTCAAATAGGGTAGGCTGGGAGGTTCACTATCCATTAAACAATCCAAGTCAGTAGCCAAAAGAGAGGAGTCCAGAGAAGATGGTGATTAGCACTGAAATACAGGAACACCAAATCTGCCAGAATTTGTCAAAGTTAGCCAAATTTTAGGCATTTCAGTCTGACAATTAATAAATTGGAGAATTGAACTTTTAAATGTATAAAAATACATAATTTTTTGTTTAAGGCTGATTGCTTAACATATGCTGAAATAGCATATTAAATAAAATAAAAATCATGATTTGAATATAATTTTAAAGTATGCTATTATGGCATAAATGGTTATAAAAAGTTACCACATCAATCAACTGGTTAGGGGTTGGCCAAGTATACATAAGTACATACAGTAACATATATTATTTTGCACACCACAATAATAGCTCCTGTGGTATAACAATACTGGTGATGTCATGCCAGTTATAGGTTGGCATAACATTAGCTAGCACGATGCAGATGAGTTTATGTGTCCAACAAACAACCACAGATTTAATTAATCTCAGTTTAGAACAGCACTGAAAAACAATACAGTCTCTAAATTCATTGCACTCAGTTTAAAACAAAAAGTTCAAAAATTAGTCAATTCAATAACCTAAGTTAATGTATTTCTCATCATTGCATATAGTAGACTACATTACCATTTTTTTAAAGTTAAAATTACTGGTAAGTAATAGGTCAGGTCATTGAATAGAGCATGTGGATTGAGAGAGAAAATAGACTTTAGTGGGACGTAGTTGGCTTCAGGAATTTAATTAATTAGGACTTAAAAAAATCCTCAGTTTTAAAAATAAATATTTTTGTATAAATGAAGTGCCTGTCTGTCAAAGTGCTCTGAAAAATTTGTGTATCTAATTGCAGAAAGTGAATAATAAATCTATATACATATTTAACTTATACTACTTAAGTTAACCAAACAAATTAAAATGTTATAACCAAAATTTTAACTTATAACTAAATTAGGAAAAGCCATTATGTGAGAAGGAGATAAGGAGAATTATGACAATGACAGAGTTTATAATTGGCCAAATGAACTAACAATATTGAAGACTACAAAAATAGATGACCGTTTTATCATCTGGAAGGGGTCAAGGGGGAATTAATTCAGTTCAAACCTGCCATAAGTGAGCACAATTATAATTTGATGTTCACTGACAATTAAGGGCTATAAAACATATAGTAAGGAAAGGATAAACAATAGATTACATGTTCAGAATAAAACAAGGAAATCATTTCACTATAAAACAAAATGAAGTGTAACAATAAAATTGTTCTCTTTTTGTTAACCTGCGAATCCTTTTGTATCCCCTATATTGGGAGAACCACAACCACATTAAATGCCAGAACTAGGGGACATTTTAATTCTAAAATATGCAATAATCCAGTAAGTACTCATGTAATTTGGTTTACTTAAATTTAGGAGATCCTTTAAATTTCAAGGCATATAAATGGTAGTTGGTTGTGTTACCATAAGAATTCCATCATGCAAAATAGCAAGCAGAAAGCTTACTATATATTTGTTTAATAAGAATATACATAGAAACATTTTAACTGGGCAGCACCCAGATTGAAGATGATGTTAAGGAATGCAGAGCAAATTTAAATATGTTGTAATTTAAGCAAGCACTAAATTTTGTGTAAGTACAAACTGCTTTTTCTTCTATGACTGCACATTATTGTACGCCAGCCAACAGTAATTAATTATAGTAAATCCTACTTTTCTTCTATTTCCTTGTCAATGGACTCCTTCTACCAGTCCTTTGGACAGGTGCCTACCTATTGCACAAGTATTGGGTTTCTTCCATGCAAATATCCCCAGCTGTTAAATATTGTATGTTCTATTTTATTAAATTAATGGTGCGGGGTGAAAATAATTTCCAAATAAGCATCTTTTGCGGTATTAAGTGTGGATTGTAGATGCCATAACAACTGCCAGTTTACCTTTGAGAATGGACAGTGGACGAGAAAGGTAGCAATGTTTATACAATTTTTTAAATCTTGTTATATGGTTAAGTAATGTTAAATATGTTGGGTGTTCCACTATTATTAGACATAGGTGAACTTTCTTTGGACATTTATCGAATAGTGTTGTAAATCCACTGATATTCATAGGAAATTGAATTGCAAGTGGATGGCGAAATCAGTATATTTTCTGTAGTTATTGTAGTTTTGGATTAATTGTTTATTTCACTACTTTGAAATTTATATGTGTGTAGCAGACAAGTATGTAGGAGACACTTACAGTACTCGGTATACAATACTAACTTTATTAGGGCTCGCAAAATGATAGTGTTTTTTTTTTAATGGAACTGGTAATGATGTTACTGCACCCATTAATAGTGTCTGAGCCAAGCACTGAATCATTAATGCCCATTAAATTACCACTAATGCCACTTTTTTTATTTACCAGCTGGCACTGAATTCGGGCCGTTATATCCCATTTAACTTCAGAACACTGATTTTTATGTTAAATGTTTCTGACCTATACTGGTATTTTGTCTTTAAATGTGTTTTAGCAATCTGCTGCAGAGCCAGCGTTTATTTTCTCATAAAGTTCATTCCAGTTTGCTTATGTAACTAACTAGTAGTTGGGGTATATACTATCTTTAGCAGTTTTTGCCATAATAAGTAAACTTATGTATATCTCAATATAGGTTTTGTTTGTTTTCAGAACATCGGTAGAATGCAGCAGGATAGCAGGATTCAGAGCTGCAATAGTGCAGTCCTGATCGCATTCTCCTGCCTCTGGGACTTCACCTCACAATTTCTCCTCCTAGTGTCCCAGTGTGCCAGGGGGAAATGTTGGGAGGTATGATTTTATAATTCTAATTGACATATGCTGGGGGGGGCATGTTTAAACATGCCGATTGTGTCAAATTGTGCCAATGTATAAAGCAGCGTCACAGGAGTCTACGTTATCTATGGCGAATGTGTAGATATAGGTTTTGTTGGTGTTCGTTGCGCCGTCACAGCTTATGTATAAAAAAATCTGAAAGCGCCTTATTTGTGTTGGGGAACCTCTGCAAAACACAGTTTGATGGAGGTCTCTCTCTCCCTCACTGCAAAGTGTCAGGAGTTATAAAAACATGGAATCACAGCGGTTGAATTAAGAATGCGCTTCAGTCATAATGCTATCGTTCTGAGTTATCATAAAAAAAGTTTTATATATCTAGTACATTTTTAAGGCGAAGCTTATGTTGATAGCTGTAATAGTTATTTCATCGGCATCATTCTTCTCAGAACTGGAAATATCCTCCGCCAGCTAGTGGGAGAGAAAGGCACTCACCACCCCTCCATAACCGAGAGTACTTCTGCATTACATCCAAACTGCGCACTCAAGATATTTGGTCCTATCTTTGAGTTCTGAATACCTCTGTAATACCACGAAACTCCCACACCACAACCTTGGTTGAGATAACATAATCCACAGCTTCTGATTTCAGTGCAACATTTCAATATTTTGAAATTTGTACTGTCCAGACAGATTGAACTAAAGTGGTTTACTAGTAACTGGCATGATGTAAAAAGTGCTGGTGTATAGGAATTAGTTGAGTTATTCTATCTGTTGATAGCAACTCAATGGAATACAAAAAAAGTCCCTGTTCCTTCATTTGTATATGTTGAGAATCATTCAAGAGTAGCACCCTTAGATACAAGTGTGATAGTTCAGAGGAGCAGGTTAAATAACTGGATACATATGTATCTACAAGCAGAATATTTGTATCAGAAGATAGCAAAAAGAGCCAGATGATGCTTGAAAACCAGATAGATATTTTTATTGTAGATGCCAAATCACACACCATTGTAGATGTCAAATCACACACCAGTATCAGAATTTATGAGAGTATTGAGATACTCATAACACTATCAAACTGTTGCTTGTTGGCGGTCTTACATATATTTAAATAGTTCCAATATTTAACTCAAAGCAGGATATTTGTCTCAGATACCTTGAAACTTCACCAGAGAAGGTAGCATAAAGAGTATTTTGATTGTAGATGTCATATCACACACCAGTATCACCACTTAGGAGGATATTCTAAACGACACCACTGGTATGTGATTTGACATCTACAATAATACCTCCCTTTGGAGAAGTTTCAAGATATCTGGGATCTGATACAAAAATCCTGCTTGGAGATACATAAGTATCCATTTATTAAACCTATATCTACAGTTGTCCCTCTTGAATGTTTGCTGTTGCTTCTCTTCACAGTGAAGCTATGTCTGAACTGTATCTACAATAGTGCATTGATATATATATTGCTTTGTTACATTATTTGTTGAGAATCATGCTGCCCTTTTTTATTAGTGTAGTAACTGTAAGGAGACACATATTGCAGCATTATCTATGTAAACCTTTCTTGTCCAGAACCCAATGGGTGATAGGATTTCTACATTATGTCCAATGAGAGACTGTCTTGTCTCTATGTGCCTTCAACTGGTAGATTTATATAGCTCACAGATATACAATTGATATCATACTTATACACTACATACTACAGGCTATACACTACACTTTCAACAAATTCAATTACATGAACATAGATACAGAATGTAGATACAAAGCGTATAATAGAGGGTAATACAAAAAAAGAGGTAGATGTGGAATCAATGATGTAAGATAACAGTTATAACATAAAACTAAAGCATTGTGTATACTAGTGACACTTTGTCAATATATGTAAGTCCTCCAAAAAGCAATTGATAGTGTTATGAGTATCACTATACCCTCTTAAATTAATACCCATCTATTGAAATCAGTTAGTTCATTAGGGAATGTAGTTAATAATATAATTATCTCTATAAAAACTGCAGGTAGTACTTCTGGGTAGTACTACCTGGGTGCATGGCCTTGCTTTTTAGTGAAGAGAAAGCTAACTCTTAAGTGTTTCATTAACCAGCTGCATGTTTAGATCCAGAGGCTAAATTTGTAGGGGACGAAGTAAAATTTTCTTAAATTTTTGTCTATTGAGGCTATTGGAGACCTCAACCCTTATTAGTTGGGGTTTATATCCTTGAACAGATAACTTAATAATTGCTTAGTGAAAAGTGTAAAAAAAAAATATTTGCCCAATCTTTTATCATTTATGGATATGCAATGTAGAACCATGGTTCTTAAAGGGTCACTAAACTTTGTTTTTTACTTGTGCTTCTAATATAGTAGCGAAAATGAAAAGTTAGTTGTCCCTAGTGTGAGGACAAACTGTCATGTACTTTTAATAGTACATACCTCCAGTTTATCCTCTGACCAAAAGCTGCCATGGTCCTGCCGGTCTGGTTGGCGACTGGTTCTCTCTGCCAACTGCAGAGAGAGACTCTGATTTTGCATGGGATCAGCAAAGGGGACCTTAATGCTGATCCTATACTGATCCCATGCAAAAACTAGGGTCTCTCTCCCTGCACCAGCATGAAGAAACCCTTACACTCTGCAGACCATGATCAGACTAGCGAGATGAGCCCCCACTCTGATTGGCTGTGCATGCCCATTATCATTGCATGCCAGCCTCAGGACCTGCTGTGTTAGATACACTTTGGGTTTACTCCAGACCTTCAATGAAGCAAGGGTTAAAAAAAAGTTTAGTTGTCCTTTAAGACAAAATCAAAAAGTTCAATAAGAATATTGTACAACTTCAAGATCATGAGACAGAACTATTTTTTTTATTGAAGCCACTAAGAGAAATACTAGAGGATTATTAAAATCATTTATTTACATAGCGGCCTACAGAAGCAAGCCATGGTCATGGTAGCTGAAACACAAGTAAATACCTTGAGGCACTTTAAAGTAAAACAAAACCTGCTATAACCCATCTCAGTTTATTCCAATCTAGTCTCTAAGCTTTTTACTTTTTGCATTCATACTGCCATAGTTTTACAACCCTAATGGATAAATAGGTTGGGTGATACATTTTTAGTCTGTGTAACTGTTTTTCATCTGTCTATTATACATATCAGTACCAAGGACCAATATATAACCTGATCCTGACTGTTTAACTGATACTGAAAGAGTTAAACCTATGCAAATTATTATGTAAATTTGGTGCCGATTTTAAAAGATGATATCATCAAACACATGTTTATAAATATATTCCCTTTTCTGGAAATTGTGCAGTTTGTATCAAACAGCAAGCACCTGGCCATTAATAGAGTCAATACACAGTGGGGATAACAATAAATCATTTAACACAATTTAACTTTTAACCTCTGTAGATAACATACTTGTGTGGTCAATAACCAATTTTGAAATTCTTGCAGGAAATGCGAAGGAATGCAGTATGGAAACCATATGTCAAATCATTCAATGAAGCACCTACAAAGAAATGTGTTGCTTGCATATGAGGCAAAGAAAGAGTTAGCATTTTTATTAAATGTATCAGATGTGCAAAACAAAATTATTCTCTGACAGAATAGGGTTTATATTTGCTGTTCACTTATGAGTTCACCACAGTTCACTTATAGTGAATAGACCCCAATGAAAGTAATAAGGCTTCTCAGCAATTTGCTTGGAGGATGTCAGTCTACACACATATAGCATCCATACCCAATCTACAGAATATATACTTGTAGCTAGAATAATACTGCCAGTTGAAATACTAGCGATGATACTAAGCAGGCCTTTAATTAGCAGGGTAGATCCAGTTATGTAGCAGTAGTAAAATCAGAATGTATTAATAGTAGAAGAGCTTGAGGCAAATGTTAATTTTATGGAGCCAATCGCATGTAGCCGGAATGAAAAATAAAACATTGGACAGATTGTAGATCTCCAGTGGAGGGCAACCTACCAGCGTAGAGGTATAGGAGTCAGATAACACCACAGGTGTACGACCAAGCACCTATAAATATAGCAAAATAGATAATCACCTAAAGAGATGAAAATTACTCTACCAATTAGCAATATCTATCTCTTTAGGAGATTGTGTATTTTGCTATTTATCTGGTATTTTTTTTAAGAAAACATAGCAACTTTGCATATACTCATTACTCAAAGTGAGAGCTGCTATAAGCAGGAGATAAAAGTATGCCACCAGCGACCAACTATGGCTGATCAGCTATGGTAAGCTAATACAGTAAACATAGAAACATAGAATGTGTCGGCAGATAAGAACCATTCGGTCCATCTAGTCTGCCCAATTTTTTTTTTTAGTACTTTTATTAGTCCCCCGTTCCCGGTCTTATAGCTAGGATAGCCTTGTGTCTATCCCACGCATGTTTAAAATCCTTGACTGTGTTTACCTCTACCACTTCTGCTGGCAGGCTATTCCATACATCCACTACCCTCTCAGTAAAGTAATACTTCCTGGTATTACTTTTAAATCGTTGCCCCTCTAATTTAAGACTATGTCCTCTAGTTGTGGTAGTTTTTCTTCTTTTAAATATACTCTCTTCCTTTACTGTGTTGATTCCCTTTATGTATTTAAATGTTTCTATCATATCCCCCCTGTTACGTCTTTCCTCCAAGCTATACATGTTAAGATGCTTTAACCTTTCCTGGTAAGTTTTATTCTTCAACCCATGAACCAGTTTAGTAGCCCTTCTCTGAACTCTCTCCAAAGTATCAATATCCTTCTGGAAATACAATCTCCAGTACTGCGTACAATACTCCAAGTGAGGTCTCACCAGTGCTCTGTACAATGGCATGAGCACTTCCCTCTTCCTACTGCTAATACCTCTCCCTATGCAACCAAGCATTCTGCTAGCATTTCCTGCTGCTCTATTGCATTGCCTACCTACCTTCAAGTTCTCTGAAATTATTACTCCTAAATCCCTTTACTCGGATGTTGAGATTAGGACTGTACCAAATAGTCTATATTCTGCTTTTGGGTTTTTACACCCAAGTTGCATAATCTTGCACTTGTCCACATTAAATGTCAGTTGCCACTGCTCTGACCATTTTTCTAGTTTAGCTAAATCATTTGCCATTTGGCTTATCCCTCCATGAATATCAACCCTGCTGAAAATCTTTGTATCATCAGCAAAAAGACATACTTTGCCAACAAGACCTTCTGCAATATCGCTAATAAAAATATTAAAGAGAATGGGTCCAAGCACAGATCCCTGAGGTACCCCACTAGTAACAAGAGCTTGTATCGAATATACCCCATTGACTACAACCCTCTGTTGCCTGTCACTCAGCCATTGTCTAATCCATTCAACAATATTGAAATCCAAACTTAAAGATTTCAGTTTATTGATAAGCCTTCTATGTGCGACAGTGTCAAAAGCCTTACTGAAATCTAGGTAAGCAATGTCTACTGCACCACCCTGATATATTATTTTAGTTACCCAATCAAAAAAATCAATAAGATTAGTTTGGCATGATCTCCCTGAAGTAAACCCATCCTGTCTCTGATCTTGAAATCCAAGCGACTTTAGATGTTCAACAATCCTATTCTTTAACAAGGTTTCCATTATTTTCCCCACTACTGAAGTAAGACTTACTGGTCTATAGTTGTCCGCCTCCTCCCTACTACCTTTCTTGTGAATGGGCACAGCATTAGCTAATTTCCAATCTTCTGGAACTACTCCCGTTAACAATGATTGGTTAAATAAATCTGTTAACGCTTTTGCTGGTACACTACTAAGTTCTTTTAATAACTTTGGATGTATCCCATCAGGTCCCATCAACTTACAAAAATATTAATTAAGGCAGTCTGCTAAGCCTTTATCCTCTTCTACATAGCATCCTTCTTTTGTTTTTAATCTAACTAATCCTTGTTTTACTTTCCTTTTCTCATTTATGTATCTAAAAAATGTTTTATCCCCCTTTTTCACTGACTGGGCTATAGTCTCTTCTGTGTGTGCTTTGGAAGCTCTTATAGCTTGCTTTGCCTCTTTCTGCCTACTCTTATAGATCTTTCTATCTTCCTCACTCTGAGTATTTTTATAATTACTAAATGCTAGCTTTTTATTTTTTACTATTTTAGCCACCTCTGCAGAGTACCACAGTGGTTTCTTCAATTTTTTGCTCTTACTGACAAGCCTTATGCAATTTTCTGTTGCCTTCAGTAGTGCAACTTTTAGATAATCCCATTTCTCCTGGACTCCATTTAAATTGCTCCAGTCTGATAATGACTCCTTTACACCTAATCTAATTTTAGAAAAGTCTGTTTTTCTAAAATCGAAAACTTTTGTTTTTGTGTGGTGTGACTGCGTCACTGTTCTTATATTAAACCACACTGTCTGGTGATCAGTAGATCCTAAACTTTCACCTACAGTAATATCTGATAACAAATCTCCATTTGTGAACACTAAGTCTAGTATGGCCTGCTTTCGAGTTGGCTCCTCCACTACTTGTTTTAGAGATAATCCCAGTAGGGAGTTTAGGATATGTGTACTCCTGGCGCAAGTAGCTGTTTTGTATTTCCAGTTCACATCAGGAAGATTAAAGTCACCCATGATGATCACTTCTCCCTTCATTGTCATTTTAGCTATTTCCTCAACTAGTAGATTATCTAACTCCTCTATTTGTCCAGGGGGCCTATAAATCACACCTACCCGAGTTACCATATGATTACCAAATTCTAATGTAACCCAAACTGACTCTATGTTCGCCTCACTAACTTTTATTACGTTACATTTTAAGCTATTCCTCACATACAGGGCCACCCCTCCCCCTTTTTTACCTTCTCTGTCTTTTCTATATAAAGAGTACCCTGGTATTGATATGTCCCAGTCATGTTTTTCATTATACCATGTCTCAGTAACAGCCACTAAATCTACATTCTCAGTTGCCAATATTGCCACAAGTTCATGGATCTTATTCCCTAAACTGCGAGCATTTGTAGACATGACCCTAAGCTTATCATTTTTCAGCACACTGACTACAGGCACCTTCTGTCCCTTTTTTGGGGGTAAATTGGATTGATGTTTTATCTGCATTTTGCCCCCCTCTTTTAGTTTAAAAACCTCCTAGCAAAACCTCTGAACTGCTCACTGAGAACATTCGTTCCCTTTTGAGAAAGATGCAAACCATCTTTTTTGTACAGTTCCTTTCTATCCCATAGTGAACTTCCATGAGAAACAAAGCCAAATCCTTGCTCCCGACACCAAAGTAGTAGAAAGTAGTAGAAAATCGAAATGTTCATGTTATATTTATTTGAAACATTGAGGGATAACAATAGCAGTGCTATTATTTGCTCTTGCTATGTTTACAAAGCTAAAAATAATATCAGTTTTCTCAGCATTTTGCCTCAGTTTGGTGCCTATATTATTAGTATTGTCGAGCAGCTGTGTGATTAATATAGGCCATATATTTATTTTGCCCAACATGAAGCATGTGGCCTATGCCACTGCTATGTTGAACCCTATTTAACATTTAAACTGTGCTAGTATCATATTCATCTAGATACACATAGCCTTATTTTAACCAAAGTTGCCTGATCTTGCACTGCTTAGTTTGTGTCCCTTGTTAGCGCTAATGAAGCCCATCATGTATTGTTAGATGTACATCATATTTATAAGATGCACATCTGAAGTTGACATTATCTTAGGGTAGTGGTGTATCTTCCACAAGGTAAACAAGGCACTCGCCTTGGGTGGCACTTTGCCAGAGGGTGGCACTTTGCCAGAGGGAAGTAAAGCACACTTCTGGTGCTTCAAACATTTTCGCTCCATCCCCTACCATTCAGCAAGCTTAAACTCCTTCCAATTAATCATGGTGATGGGGGCATGTAATGGACATGGTGGGGGTATGAAATGAGGGTGTTGGTGGCATGTAATGCTGATGATGGGGCATATAGTGTGTATGCAATGTGAGTGATGGGGGCATGTAACGGGGTGATTGGGCATTTAATGTGTGTGCAATGTGGGTGATGGGGCATGTAATGAGATGATGGGGCATGTTGTGGGTGTGCAACGTGGGTGATGGGGAATGTCGTAGGTATGCAAGGTGGGTGGGGGGTACACAAATGTTGTCTGCATAGGTCAGCACAAAACCAAGATACACCACTGCTTAGGGCACCATATTGTGTGTTATGTTTTCGTCTGCCTCCTGCATTTGAATATACATTCTCGTGGTTACCTTTTCTTTGACCTTCCATGATGATATTCAGATGTGTCTTCTTCCTGCATGATTACCCACTGCCAAAAAGCTTATCACATTCCAAATTTAAAAGGCAAACTCTTGGGAGTAATTATATTTTTTTCTGTAAAATAGTTCTCAATTAATTGGTCAATTTTTCCCCCACTGTCCATTAGCCTCTGGACCTTAACATAGAATGTACATTAACATCTCTTGAACATGATAGCAGCTGCTTGAATTAATTTCACCCATTCTTAGACTCAAGCAGGATTTAACAATTATTAAAACAACTAGTTTTGCAAAGGTTCTTTTCCTCTTTCACAGTTTAATTGAAGTGATATTCCTGTTTATTGATTATAGAAATGACCACTGGTTCACTGCCCTGTGGCATAAAACGTGCAGATACTTGAATAGTATTTTCATACTTTTCGACAAACAGTACTCACAATACCATTAAAAAGCCCATGGTATTCAAATAAGCAGCCTTATATTTATCCTTATAATGCTTGTGCTAAGGTTCAGCATACATTAAGTACCAACAAATTTGCATGTCATGCACTGGGCAAACTTATGGGCAAATGTTGTAGGATATAGGGCAGTGATGACCAAGTATTTTCTGTAGTGGGCCCCATTTTCTTAAATACATATGTGTATTGTGCTCATGAACATGTTTTAATTATAGTAATGGTGAAAAAAATGTTTTAGTCATATAAATATGTTTGATTATTTAGCAGTAATAATAAAGCAGTCTAAAACAGCATAAATACATATTTTTTTTTTTTGTTTATATAATCTTTATTACATTTTCCATTTATCATTACATATACACATACAAAATATACACAATACATATAAGAAATGGTGTTATACAAAGCTTGTAAGAATCACAAAAGCATAAACGGAGATAAAGAAAAAGTAGTATCCTGAGACATACAAGGGGACAGTGCACGCTACATTCCACCCATTCATATGTGTGCAATGCTCCACCCAGGAGGAGAGGAAGAAAGGAAGGAGAAAAAGGGAAAAGAAACAGAAAAAGGAAAGAAAAGGAAAGAGAGAAAAAAAAATTAATTAAATGAAAGTAAACTAAAAGAAACGGAATTAATTCCATCTGCACATATCGACTTCTTCCCCATCCCTCTCATCTCGTGTGGCTGGTTGGATACCCCCACTTGGTTATGTCAACTCCCAACTAGAGCTTTTATTCTCACCCACAGGTCCCATATCTGTCGATACTTAGTTCTTAAGTCTTCTGATGTGTAAAATGCCCCTTCGGCCTGAAGGTGAAACTCAATTTGGTTCTCAACTTCCAGCCAAGTTGGCATTTCTTTTTTCTTCCACCGGCGTGCCAACAGGAGTTTAATCACCATCATTATTATAATAGACAGGATTTGTTTTGGAGATTTACTCTTACCCAGATTGAAGTGGAAAAGAAACGTTTGGGGGGATAGCGGGATATCTCTTTGTTGAATGAGATTTATTAATTTGGCGGTCTTAAATACATCTTGTTCAATATAAATTACATACCTATGGAGCTGATGAGAATATGATTGTCAAGTTAGTTATGCAGCACCTTGATGCCAGATGGGCCGCATATGGACCACTGACCATACAACAGGCACTCCTGGTATAGGGTGTAGTGAGTGTAATACTGGTTAGCAGCACTCACCAAAAAGGATGAAGTGTGAGAAGCGCTATAACACATTGTATTCAGCAGTAGTTGTTAATACAGTTTGTCTCCAGCCTTATTCAACAGAGATTAAATGGTGGTTATTTCAAGGTGAAGGCAATATTGACTTTTCCTTACACAGATAGTTGCAAACATGCTCTCTGGTGTCGTTCCATGACTACAATGGGCAGGAGGCTGCTTCCCATAACACATGTGCTTATGCCATCATGGGTACTGTTGTTGCAGAACTACTCTAGTGTAGAGCCCACTGCCAGAAAGCCTCAGGATGGGACGTCCTCTTCACACTACATCCTAAGAGCTAGAAACAGGTCCTGTAGCTGTCTAAAATTATGTTACTATCAGTAAATTATTTGACATTTATGATTCAAGGCCTGCCTAAATGTTCAACACAACTTACATGTTCATCAGCTGCTTAATGGAGGCAATATTTGTTCATAAACCCTTTTAGTGCAGTAGGGAACACAAGCAGTGGCCACTTCTGCACTGAAACGTTTAACCCTATGTTTAAAAAATACATGCTATGGAGGCTTCTCCCATCTAATTGAGAAGACAGGGGCTGCCGAACTGGCCTTGCCATCCCAAAAGAATACCTGGGCCAGGGGCTTACAGAATGGCTCCTGGCCTCCAACTAAATTAATACACAGGGCCAGGGGCTTCTGAAATGCTCCTGGCTCCCTATAAATAAACGGGATAAGGGGCTGGTAAAATGCTCCTGGGGCCAACTTATTATTAAATGGGGCCATGGACTGGCAAAATGCCAAGTGTCCCTGGCACCTTGAAATAGATTAAAGCAATTGGTTGAAACTTTTTTCAACCTAAACTACAATATCTAATTAATACATAGTGCCAGGGACTGCACAAGTGCCCCTGGCTGCCCTAAAATAAAAAAATAAATACATGGGGCTAGGAACTGCCCATAAGAAATAAAATAAATATAATAAAATTACATATAAGTCCTACCTCTAATTTGCCCAGGTAGGGGGGGGGCGGATAAATAAATAATAAATAATGCAAAAACATTTACCATTTCAGTGCCGGGGGGTCCCTGGCCCTGTGTATTTATTAGGGGGGCAGGGTACTTTCAGCAGCCTTTAGCCCCAAAGATTAAATGGGAAGGCCAAAAGTGTCATTTTGCAAGCCCCCGGCCCGGTATTATTTTTGGGGAAAGGGAACACTAGGAGACTGGTGGTGACTACTACACCATCCAGTTCCCTAGCATTAAATCAACCTGAGATGTGATCACATCACCACCCTGACCACAGGGTCAAAATAAAAAATATAAACTACGAGAGTGATCACTGATATTGCACAATGTTAAATAACTTACATTGTAAATATCATAACATTCTATAGAATAGAAACAGTACTTAAGAGTTAATGAGCTGCAGAACTACCTTTGGATATATTATATGATTAAATAAATATTGTGTAACAAAATTCCAAGTAAGCAGCATTATTGATAGGCAGCTAAGTGAGCAAATAGGGTAAGAGAAAGACTAAGCCATATAAACAATTTATTACCAACCTATCTCTGCACAATTAATAAGTATATAGCATGTGGGCAAGTATTTACTTAAAGAAAAAATATATTATATTTTAAGTACCCTGCATAGCATGATACGTCATATTGGCAGTTGAGTCCCTGAGGGGTACTGGTCACTAAATAAAAAATATCTCCCATTGTCTTAAACGGTTAATTAGGCTACCACCCCTTGCTGAATTTAATACCCTCTCAATGCCACAATAATAAAATGAATATTCATTACCACTGTTACAAGCTAAGAAATGCCTTCCTATAGGGAACATCTTTATCCCTCACACTTGTCAAAAGCTCTCTTATCCAGATTTTAAGTTGAGGTGTTTTTTACCCTACATATTCTATCCTGCATTTAAGATTTTCACTAGAGTAGTTTACATAATCCATAATTTAGAAAGACTTGCCACTCACTGTTGACGAGAACCTATCTCTCCTATCAATGTGCCTACAGTACACACAGATTTTATGGCTACAGGAGTACATGCCAGCTGTATCCAAACATGCATCCCATCTTCCTGGCTTAGGAGGCATATTTGGTGATAATCTATTGCTATAATCAATATCTATAATCTATATATATATTATATATCTATAATATTCTATAATCTAAATCTATAGCTCATTTTGACACAAATGTAATACCATTACCAATAATTCTCTTTTCAGTATGGGTAAAAAATGTTTCTTCAGAATAGAACGTATCTGATCACATTCTGAACTGTAAGGGGTCACAAACATAGAAGTGTCACTTTAAAACTTGTTCCCTGAATAGAAGGCTTATGTAGCATAAGGTAAGGGCAACTCTTCTAATTAGCAAATTTAAAAGATTGCTGAATATCATACTATAAGTAGCTCCTTGCCCTGAACCTGTCCATTTGTTCTTTAAAATTATCTTGTGATCTTTTTAATCTAGTGAACTGGTCAGTGGACACACTCTTGATTACATAATGGGGATGACAACTCCTGTTGTGTGGAACTATGTTACCTGCTACCTCTTTATGGTAGACAGATGTAAAAATCATATTAGTCCCAGGTTGTATACAACTATGGATGTATTCTTGACATAAGTCAAGAAAAGTAATACGTTTACATCAATACTCATGAGTAAAATGTAAATTCAACTCATTAGAATTAACATTAGAAATAAATGACAAGACCTGTACAGCATCACCATCCATACGAAGAGCTGGTTATCTACATAATGGTCAAAATATATTATACATTCCTTAAATGGGTTTTTATCACAGAAAATGTAATGCTCTTGTCATAACACCATATAAAATTTTACATATGAGGGTGAAAAACACGCCCCCATAGCAGCCTCTTCGGTTTGGAGGTAGTATTTTTTTATCAAAATATAAAAAATTAAATAATTATGTGTCAATAGTATTCTATTGCATCAAAAATTATCTTGTACCTGAGGTGTAGTTACTAAACTTATGTCACCAAGATATGACCTCAAAACCCTTATCATGTGGAATACTGAATAATGACATGACATCAAGGTTATCCAATCAAACCTGCCTACCTACTGGAGAATCTGTTTGGAATCATGAATGTAGCCCTTTTATGTGACAACTATGGGCTGTAAGTAAAGGTCCACAAGCTCTGATAGTCAGGCACTTCAGTTGTATCAGAAGAACACATATCATGCTCATCCATATTACCAGGATCCACAGTCCCTTCTCCCAATGGACCCGACCAGGCTTGAATAAACCTGATTCACTAACCTGGAAATTCTTCTTGAGATAAATCCTCCGGATGCATAAATTAATGCCCAGAAGTGTGAAAAGTAGATTAAAATAGGTCGTAGGGTAAAATGACAAACCTACACTTAAAACCGGGGAGAAGACAAAGGCCAGCAGATTTATGGCATTCACTAAGTTCTTCTGTTTCAAGTAAGGACATTACTATTTTTTTTTGTCCTTAAATGTTTTCTCTTGCTTCATCTCCTTCTCTGTCCTTCTTTTTTTTTTTTTTCAAATGTCAGGCTCTTCTTTAAAACCTAACTAGATTTGTCAGTGAAATCCAATTCCAAAAAGGACAGTCTATACATCCTGCTGGTATTTTGACCCCACCTTCTCTACAATGCAGTAAAATGTGGAGATCCTGTAGATGATCCAAAGTATGTTCCTGAGGATTCTGTCACAGTGAATCCTCATTGATAAATGAGGGAACCTTTTTCACCTGAAGGCCTCTGGCGATTAGTTGCACGTCCAAGTATTTTTCTACCATCATGATGTACTAGGCACAGCTCTTTTTTTTAAATTGATATCTTCAATTTTTTTTAAAAAGAGAATATAGATATGTGTTAAGGGTAGTTTCTTGTTCATTCTCCATGAAGACATGTTTCGTGCCCATAACTGCAAAGGACAAATGCAGAGTATCTCCCTTGGTTAATCACACCAATCATAAGGAGGAATGTTACAAATCTTCTGAAGTGGTGATGCGCACAGTCCCAAGCCAACATCCAAACAAAAAAAATCACAGCTGGTAGGCTCCAGTCTCCATCTAAGGATATGTCCACAAGAAGTTGCTTCCCTGTTGTCAAGCTTCTCCATTGCTAAATTCCTGACACCTTACAGTGTATTTACGTGCATACGCATTCATTTTGGAAAACTTTCATAACTGGTACATTTTACATATACCACATATGGTTGGTAGGAAATATATTTGGCACTTTTATTTAGAATTATAAAGTCCAACTATTATCCTTACACAACATATACTTTTATGTTAAGGATGTTATGTTTTGTTTTAGGAGGGAAACAACTGCAAAGAAGAAAAGTCAACCTACCACCACTGCTTACTTATCCCATTGTTTTTCCCGTGGTATGTCTATCTAGAAGTGGAAAATGTCCGTGAGATTTTCTGAAAAAATATGACCTCAACTTTTTTTTCCACATTTTTATAAAGCAAAAGGCGCAATAACATTTGCTTCCTCTGCATTTTGCATTCTCACGAAGTACAGGGTATCCATGTAAAAAGTGTAGTTCATTTGTCATAAAAGGTAATCTCTGCAATGCTGTTTTATATATATTCCATTAATCCACGTAGTATGTCAAGCTCATGGTGGTGCTTGGCCAACTTCCATTACAGTAAGAATTCACGTAGAAATATGTATGTAAATACCCATTTATAATTCATATAAGAAAAATCATTGATGAACACCCACCTTGCTACTATGTGCTATAAATTACAGATATGTCTTTTTAAAATTATAAAAATGTCCAGTTGAAAACACTTTTTAAAAAAATATATGTTCCTCGTAATCCTGTTTGAATATGTTCAAAACATTTACGATATGATTAGTATCAACGTCAACAATTTTCTCACATGAACTCGAGAGTTTAAATAATCATAATTTTTTTTATTTGTTAAATAAATATGATTAAAGTATACATTTCCAATGTCTTGCCCAAATGCTGGGTGTAACACAGTCCTAGATGACACATAACCAACTTGAAATCCATTATCATTAAATTATACTGTTTTTATAGGATCTGATTCATAGAAATAAAGCAGGAAATAAAAAGGCTATTCTGTGAATAAGATGGACAGCATATTGTTAAGGGAATATTAAAGATGTGTTTCCAAAAATTACAGAAATGTTCCCAATAACTAAAATGATTACACTGAAAGCACCGTATCAAAATAATGGGATTTTCATTTTCATGGGAAAACTAGTTTTTGAGGGTAGAGACCTGTTACAGAAAACAGCATTATTATTAGGATTATTATTAGTGTGCTTTTCTCGATTGCAGTCTATAAGAAATAATGGTAAATTTACAAGTTCCTTTTAGGAGAAAGGAGATTGCCAGGTCAGTTATATGATATTATAGACATAAATGGCATTACAGATCGGGAATATAGGGTAACGTCAGTTATGGAGGTGAAAGGCTATAGAGTACATGTTTAGGAGAAACGATCTCATATATAAATGAAATCTGATCAATATTTTGCATTTTTATGAGATTTTTTTAAATGAGTGTAAAGTACATAGTATAACAAAAGCAAGGCTAAACAAGAGTATTAAACAAGCTTTTTTTTTTTTTTTTTTTTACAAACACATTGGTGGTGTGGTTATTGTAGAGCTTTGAAATTTCTTTTAATTTTTCACTTTGCATTTTCATTATTTTTCTTCATTTTTTATCCTCTAGAATCACAGTATAAACAATGTTTAACAGAAAACATTTCAGATGGCATTTCTAGATGTACAAAAATGCTACAAGAATCAGGTAAGCTTCAGCTGGGAGATTTCCTCCCTTAACAAACATGGGGCAGCATTGCCCTTGGCTGAATAAGAAATTTTATGTAATTAACTGTCAACTATGGAATGAAAGAACTGGAAGAACTAAATGAAAATATTAAAATTGAAATTATAAATATTCAGAAATTCAAGACTGACAGCAGTTTTTTTGGATTAAAAGTTTTTAATTTAGAAATAAGTAAAGTACAGGCATTGATTCAATGATAAATACTTATACGATCGGATAAAGCCTGGTCTATCATCAGAAAATCAGTACACTACATTAACTTATTGGAATTACATTTTAAGATCATCTATAGATGGTATATGGTACCCATGAGGCTTCACAGAATCAACCAACTTAAATGCGAAAGGTGCTGGAGATGTGGGAAACATCAAGGCAACATGCTCCACATTTGGTGGGAATGTGAGGGCTTGGATAGATCGAAACACAGCCTACACTCCCTACTTACAAACCTTTTCGGCTTTAGCATACCGGTTACTCCGCAAATATTTCTCCATCATATAGATTTGCCGAGAATGACTAAACCTATGACCTACCTTTTGATAAATATTCTATTAGCATGTAAGATATTGGCTTAAGACCAAAGCCCCAGCATGGGCTGAGGTGCTGTCTCAGACTGAATATCAGATTGATATGGAAAGATATTTTGATGCTCTTGATTCCATGATAGACAGATACGACGAGGTCTGGAAACCATGGAAGGAATACCGAAATGTATCGCTAAGATTAGACTTGGTGGAGGTACCAGAATGATTATAACAACACTAGGTATCGAAAGGAGTGTACCCCCTGAGAGTTTAGAATCCAGGACAAGACCCCCCTACACACCCTATAATTATCTCTTAAAAATAATTTAACCTAGATATCAATTGACTGCTTGTTCTATCCTCAAGGACTAAAGTAATGAATGATATAGAATGAATGATTAGTGTATATATAAGAAACAATAAATAAATCAAACAAAAGAGAAGTAAATATTATATAAGCCTTGTTTAAACTGTATCTAATTCATATTTAATATGAATTAGATGAAATGAAGATACAATGTTTCTCTCTTTCCTACCATAAAATATGATTACAAATGTTTTATGATAAATCTGGAAGGGGAAAGGGAAGAAAAGGGGAATTTCTATGTCAGGGTCAGGGTATGGGTTGGGTTTTTTCTCATTTGCTCTATGTGGACATCTCTTCTCTATTGGACGTATGTATTTAATGTACAAATGTAGTTAAGTACTTGTATTTTGTCTGTGACTATTTGAAAAATTATAATAATAAAATATATTCAAACAGATTCAACGATAAATCTGAGTGAATACAATACAATGTAGAAACTGTTCATAAACAATGAAATAGTTTGTTATAGAGAACAAGAAGGAGAGAGAAATGTGGATGGGAATAAGGAAATAGAGAGAGTATGAGGGGCTGGGAGGGGGTTGTAGGAAGGGAAGGGGTAGTGTAGAGCTGTTTAGATTAGATATTGTATTGCTGGACTTATGTATGATTCCAGATTTCATGTAGTTTTGTCGTATTGGCTGAGATTGCCCATTATAGCGTAGTGCATTTTTTCCATCAAGATGTTGTAAGTGACTAAATTGGTCAATTCGAACAACATTGGTCCATCTCTGCACAATATTTTAGCAGCATATGAAATGCTATTTTTTGTTTGGGTAATGGTAAGGAACTAGGAAAAATGTGTAATATATCACTGATTGGACAAAGTGGTAAGGGATTTGTCAGTTTAGTGTTGAGTAGTTTAAAAACGTCTTCATGCATGTGAGATTACCTTGGGCAGGACCACCATATATGGAGTATAGCTCCCACTTGATTGCAGTGTCTCCAATATTTATTAGAAGTTTTGGGGAAGCCTCACTATTAAAAACAACCCAGAATACAATTTAAATTATCAATGGAGGTTAGATGAAACACTCCTATTGAAGGAAGAGGATAAAAAGCATATCAGAGACCTGATCGTTGATTATACCACTTATAACGACAATGGTCAGGTCTCCGACCAGATGCTGTGGGCTTCGTTTAAATGTGCTATACGGGGATACCTAATACAATTACATGCTAGGAAGAAAAGAGATAAGGGTGCCTCCCTATCAGATCTACATATTGAGTTAGCCCGATTGGAATGTTGTAACAAAATTTACCCTACGGAAGGAAACTGTATGAAAATAAGGAACATAAGAGAGAAGATTAAGAAAACCTTAGAAGAACAGGTTAATAGTATGTTATTGTCTTCAAAACAGAGATGGTACAATAGTAACGATAAAACCGGCAAATTGCTTACTAAAAAAATTAACCATAGTACCATAAATCAAAAGATAAAAAAGATTGTAGAAACAGATAAAATCCATCTATCTCCACAAGAAATCGGCGAAACGTTCGCAAGATACTATGAGTCATTGTATAATCTCAAAGAAGAAAACTTTACATCCTTAGAGCTGAACGCTTTTTTGAAAAAAATTAATCTACCCCAATTATCTAAAGATAATCTGGCGAGTCTAAATAGAAAGATCAGCGATGAAGAAATAAAGAAAGTAATTATTAACCTCGAAAATGGCAAAGCGCCGGGCCCCGATGGGTATACAGCTTTATTTTTTAAGTCATTCGAGCCAGAAATAACCCCCCTTCTTGGCTCAATGTATGAAGAAGTAAGTAAAACCGGAAAAATTCTGCCAGAACTACTGAAAGCAACAGTCTCCCCTATACCGAAACCGGACAAAGATCCAAACTTTGTTAGTAATTAACGTCCAATCTCTTTAATAAATATCGACATTAAAATTCTTTCTAAAATATTGGCCGACCGATTAAAAAAGGTTATACCTGAGCTGATCCACTTAGATCAGTCAGGATTTATAACAGCCAGATCTGGTGGGGACAATGTAAGGAAACTATTAAATTTAATCTCATCTGTAAACAATATTAAAACTCCAAGTATCTTTATTGCCGTCGATGCCGAAAAGGCATTCGACAGAGTCAACTGGCGATATATGTCTGGAGTTCTGTCCGCTTTCGGTATAGAGGGGATGGTTAAAGTACTGATTATGTCCATGTACTCAGAACCTATGGCTAAGATCCACGGTAATGGACTTAACTCAAGGTGGTTTCCAATAAAAAACGGCACCAGACAGGGTTGCCCAATGTCGCCCCTCCTCTACAATCTTATTATGGAACCCTTTGCCTCATATATCAGACAAACAAAAACAATTCATGGGATAGAATGTGGAAAACATCACCAAAAAATCCTGCTCTATGCAGATGATGTAATAATGACTCTTTCCCATCCTGAATACTCTGTACCAGAACTACTACGATGTGTTGAGGAATTTAGCTACTTCTCAAATTATAAGATTAATCTTTCAAAGACCCAGATTATTTGTAAAAATCTTTCTCAGAATCAAGATATATTTCTCAAAAACAAATATTACTTTAATTGGTCAAACGATATAATAAGATATCTGGGCATCGGTATTACATTCGACTTAACAACTATAGTAGAATACAACTACCTTGGACTATATAAAGAGCTGGAGGCCAAGATTAAATCTTGGAAAAAAATCCAAATCTCATGGATGGGAAGAATCAACCTGATCAGGGCGTATTTGCTCCCTAGACTGGAATATTTTTTTCGTACCATCCCCCTTAGAGTCCCTAGGAAATATCTATCCATGTTTCATAAGTTGTTTGTTATATATGTTTGGGCAGGTAAAAAACCAAGAATTCAATTCCGCATAATGTCAAAACCAATGGCCCTAGGTGGTTTGTCCTTCCCTAACATATATCACATTCACGATTCAATAATGTTTTCCCACTATCTTTTATGGGGCGAGGTAGAATCAAAGAATAAAAGCTGGTATCAATATGAAAGAAAATTATGTGGAGACATGGACCCGTTCCTTCTCTTCTGGCTGGATAACCAAAAATTTGGCACCCTAAAAATCTCAAATCCGGTAATACAAAATGTGTTTCTTTCCATAGCCCCAATTAAATCAAAATTTTTTAAGGAATTACAGATAACCCCCCAGGCACCAATAAATACCCTGAAGTTCTTTTTAGTAGATCTAAATTTAGATAATTGGCATGGATCGAACCTAAAAAAGATTGGGGATCTATTTTGTAATTTAGATCTTTTCCCATTCTCGATACTGCAACAAAAATATAACCTACCAGGGAACGAATTGTACACTTATATGCGAATAAAAAACTTTCTCAAAAAAATCCAACTCAAATTAGAGTCACCGTTAGTCAAAATCCTGTACGGTTCCCACAAAAAAATATCTTCTCAAATTTTTAAAGCACTACAAGAATTAGAACATGAGGAAGATAAACTGGACACAATAATAAAATGGGAAAGGGATTTGAGTAAAACCTACCCAATACAATCTTGGAATAAAGCAGTCGATCTAGTTATAAAATCAATACATTGTATTTCTTTACAGGAGCTTTACATGAAACTATTACATAGATGGTATTGGGTACCGTTGAGATTGGCAAAATATCAAACTGATACATCCCCACTTTGTTGGAGATGCAATAATGAAATTGGTAATATAAAGCATATCTGGTGGGATTGTCCAAAACTAGATGGAGTTCGCTCTGCCTTATCTAAAGTTTTGTTAGATCTGCTTCTGGATTTGGGAAATTTAACCTCAGAAAAATTTCTCTTCCATCTGGACCTGCCCGAGCTAAACAATTTCTCCAAAAAATTAGTAGTACACGTCCTAATGGCAACCAAGATGTGTATCTCACGATACTGGAGGAAAACCGAGATTCCTTCTGAGTCAGAGATCCGATTCCAAATCCAGTATCAATGCAATATGGAAAAGTTTTTTTTATCTGGAGAATATGTCTCTTCCCTCTTATTTTAAAATCTGGAACCCTGTTATTTCACTCAGTATAGTATCCTAATTATTATAAACAAAATTGGGAGTCGCTCATCCCGGACATAGCTGGAGCCCATGAGGGTTTTCCCCGTCCTCCCCCTAGGGGCCCAATTAAATCTGTTGGCCCTTAGGCCCCTTGTCGTCCCCCCCCCGCCCTGCACGCCTATGTGTCAGTATGTGTTAGTTTGTGAATGAGGATGTATGTGATTTCAGCTAGACTGTATTTGCCAATATTGATAATACAATGACTTTCCAATTTTTTGAATATATGCAATACAACGAAATCTTGTCTCTAAAATGTGGCGATAGCCAGCTGAGCCCAATATGACCCAGATGACTAATAGAGAAGAAAAGGAATCTGTATAGGCTTTTATTCAATTAAACTCTAATGCCAATTATACTACTCATAGTAAGCCGGGGAAAATATAGCAACCAATTTAGACACTTTATATTAAGAAGTCATATATATATCTATTATTGTTACCAGTTTTATTCTTTTTTTCTTTGTTATTAATACCATTTAATTTACACTGTGTTGACCTGAATATTACATTTTACCATTATCTAATCACTGGGCCATAAGTACCTCGCTGGACTCGACCAACAATAGAGCAAATTTATAGAACTCTTAAGTTATTGTATGCACAACCTTTCTTACATATTTGTTTGTCCATGAAAACAACGGCATTGTAATCTGCGTTATATCACATGTCTATGTTGTCTTTCGTATTAGTCTTTTTTGTATAATAAGGATAACAGAATAAAACAATATATATCAGAAGTTTTGGGGAACATATGTGCAAATCTCACCGGCAACAAATATCATCTGTAAATGAGTTTCCTGGACATTTCTAAGTGCTTTGTGCAAGGTGAGTATTTTGTGGAGTTTTCTTTTTTATCGCTTTGTTCCAAGAATTATCTGCAAATTGGATGTTAAAGGAACTGTCTGGTTCCCAAAATGCATCTTCCAGGTGTTAATGCATATTGATGTGCTTTCAAAGTACTATAAAATGCATGTTTTATATTTTGTATTGCTTAAAATTTAGCAATGCAAGAAAAGGGGGTGGGACAAGCAGTCTGTGTTAATGCTGCTGGCACAGACTGTATCCCCTCACACTGAGCTCCCAGACAGGGAGCGCGCAGAAAACATAAATGATGTTGTGAGGGGCAGGTGGCAAGGTCAGCATGCCATTAGCTCTTACTCACCTAGTGCCAATGCAGGGCTGGCTCTGGTGTCTGAGTGGGTGTCTGGCACATACTGGAAACTGCTGCCCAAGGCTGAGGCCTTGTTGACGTCATGATAGATACAGTGCTGGGTTGAAGAGGTATGAGGACAGAAGGTACAAAATACTCCACAGTTGTCTAGTGGCAAAAAATACGTGTTTAGGTTGAGTGTTTTTAGAACATGTTTATAGACTTCATTAGCTAAGCAGTAGATTAAGGAGTATATTGTAATGGGACAATGTAATATTAACATGACAGCTTCGCTATAACATTCTATCATACATTACCATTTTCGTGTTCTCATCCAACAATTAGGATCAAGTGGCCTTTCATCTTTGGATTCTTGGAAGACTAAAGAACATTCTTAATCACACTTTTCTATGTGTCTTTCATCTCTGACCAGTGCCTTGGAATACGTTTGGTTTCTTCCATCATAACTTAAGAATAAATCATGGTGTTCTTTTCAGTTTGATTCATTTTAAAAGTCCTTTGAAGTGTTAGAAAAAGGAGACAACGGAATGAATATGCAAATTGTATTGTTGGAATATATAAACTAAGAATTAAGTCCGTCTTTGAGAAAAGTGATTACATTTGAATTCCCCAAAAATATTAAATACCCCCCAAAAATTTTTTTAAATATGAATTTGGGGTTTTAATCATTGTGTTGTCAACAAGACTGCAGAGTTTGCTAATGACTGTATAGCAATAAAATAACCATTTCTGATACATTTTTCATTGTATATAGCAATGTTTGTGAGTAATACAATATTTTACATTGGTTTTCAAATGTACAGTTATATATACAATAAAGTGGGCAATCATTTATTTTATTGAAAAATATAGTATGGGATAGAAAGTTCCCCCACCTAAAGTAGGTCTTTTACAGCAGTACTGTATAAAAAAAAAATGGAAGAACATCAGTAAATTACAAAATATTTATTAGTAATTTTTCATTTATTTAAATATGTTACTATATTCAGCATTATATATTATTTCAAGAATAATTATAGCAGTTATAGAACATTAATATCAACTGTAATAATGTTCCATTAAATGGGCTCTCAAACCTTATTGTTTAAATTTAATAAGATAATAAAATGCAGTTTAAGAAAGCCATATGATGTCTTTTTTAAAACAAATATATCTTAGACTAAATTATACATGATAGCATAAGTGAAATGCGGCCACAGCAGCCCTGACCTACGGCTTAGTATGTAAATGTGCGGCTTGCCATGCAAATGAGCACAAAGATCTGTTTAGTCAAGACAGACCCCTTTAAAGTAACCGCCACTTTGCAATCTGTTGACCTTCACAACGTGCAACCACACAGACAGCAATCTGTGCGGAACTTCACATGACTGGGCAAAAAGACACTTAAAATATATGGAGATATGAAATGCTAATAACTATGAAAGTGTTTGTGACCAACTGTTTTGGTGTTTGCCATGACATAGGCAGATTTATTATGCCAATTAATTGTATATTTACCAGCTCTACAATGGAAGCATAGAGCACACGCATTAAACAATATGGCAGCTATCTGAAGTCTATGAGGAACATATGAAGATGGTAATACATTGATCAAATGATTATATTTGGTGACAGTGTAAACACTATTAAATCTGCATTTTAATTTCCTTCTCTAGGCACACACTTATACATGCTTAATTCTGGTGGTGGCAGTCCCTTTAACCACAGTGCATGTGCAACAGGTGGCCAATGTCTTTTTTTTTTAGATTTACATGTTTATCATATCTCCAGCACTTGTGTAGATTTCTCGCAATCTGAAGAATGAATAACCATCTAGCAATGCACTTTGTTTTCAGGAGCCTGAAATGACAGCTCTGATGGTCATAGTGAGATGTTGATTGATGCTTTCAAAGCACTATTTAATTGGACTTCACAATGCATTTCACACATATATGGCTGTAGAAGAGTTAACAGTACTGCCATTAAATTCCACTGCAGCTGCTCATCTGTCATATCAGAGGCACTGAGCTGAGAATGCTTTGATTGGGACTGTCTTTTTTTTTTTTCTCAAAATACTTTTTCTGATGCCAGAAGGAAAAATAATATTTATTTATGTAGTTACCCTGGAAGTGAAAACAAACTTACAGACTTGTCATCACATGCACAGTTTCTCACTAAGATTGTAAATGAATTTTGATGATGGCCTCGAAGATAAGATGTTAGTGTTGGCTTTTGTACAAAAAACACATTTGTACTGGGAACATATTTTACCAATTCTATATTTCATCTAAAATTTAAACAGCTCAATATTGGCATTATCTCTGGATAAAAGTGTTATGACAACAGCAGGAAGTGTTAAAGTGTAATGCTTAATTTTCACTTTACCTCACTTAACCCTCTGCCGTCTGTAGGATTTTTGCATCTTAAAAATGCACTAAAGTTTTTTTTTTGTTTGTTTTTTTACTTTTGCTTCACAAATAGAATCTTGCTGAGAACCCAATTATTATCAACACAATGGACTTTGCACAACTCAGGATCTCTTAAAGGGTCTACTCAATACAGAGAATTGCAGAGAATAGAAATGGGAATTTCAAACTTTAGGCCAATGTAGCCAAGTGAGAAAAAAAATCTTCAATGCATCTAAATGGGAGCATTTTTCCAACTCGGCTACTTTGGCCTTAAGTTTTAAATTCTTGTCTCAGTTCCCTGCCATTCTCTACTCATTGAGTAGACCATTAAGTATTGCTGTTATTTCACTTTGTATTCATGCAGTAGACTAAGCTAAAACAATAATACATAACTTCACAAAAGTATTTCCTCAGAAGCAGGCATAATATATGAAAACTGTTTCCCATTTCTATTTATAATAATTTTCCATTCTTTTTCTATAATAGAATAACTGAAAATAAACACCTCACATAACATATGATTGTGTTTCATATTCTGAGCTAACACATTGTATACCAAACCTATCATTTCATTAATATTGTGCTGTATTTAGTTAGAGTTGACCATACCTATGTCTTATAAATATTATATGTAAATTGGAGACACATTTCTGTAGGTTAAGACCATAAACCTTATAAACATCCTGTCAGTTTCGTAAGTCTCATTGAGAACTAGCAAATGGCTGGCAAAATGGTTGATGATATATTAACCCTCAATCCTGTTTTACTTAACCATAAAAATTCCAGTAGGAGACCTGTCAACACTGCATTTCATTGAAAGCTAGCATTTTATTTTGTGTTGATGGTAGGATTATCTTATCCCAGTTTGTCATCAGTTTAGGTCAATTTGCATATCTGTATAAAACTGCATATCTTATATATATACATACACACATTACCATAATCCCTCTTTATGAGAAAAGGGATTTACATTCCTTCACCAGCATGCTGAGGAATTCTACAAAAACAGATGAATTTTTTTATGTTAAAAAATCCTGAACCAATTTACCATGCAAGCTAGGTTTTTATCTTAAATGATAAAACTAGAAACATAAATGAAGATATGTTTAAGAAATTGATGAAACAGTGAATGAGTTTATTCTTGCTCACTCTTTATTCACTTTTTCTCTCCTTGCTAACCATCATCTTTACCTCATCTCTAGGTTACCATGTATTAATGCTCTCCGTGGAAAAATCGGATGATTCTGTTTTCAGCTTTGCTATTAAACATCATGCAGAACATGAATACCTTGTAAGTATCTCTTTTGCAAAGGATATTCTCTGTTTTGGACCTAAATTGTTAGGAGTTCTGAATGATTGGTCAATATGCATATGTCACAGCATTCCACAAAGATAATTAGTTTGCATAAGAAAATATGTTGTTTTTGCTTTCAATAATCTACCATGTTCCACAAAATATCAATTAATAGGTTACATGGGTCACAAATTCACTTAAAACGTAATTGCATTAAGCTGGAAGTATCCCTATTTTGTGCTATTATTTAGCAACATGACAACATCTAATCGTAAAAGAAAGTATCTTGTAGGAAACTCTATTGATGGACTAATGAATGAAAAATATTTAGAAGCCAGAGCCACTATCAGAGAGGACTGCATAGTCAAGTTCCATTTTTCCTCAGTTGGGAATGCTAGAAAAGATTGGAGAACTAAGAGAGTTGAACACAAGGCTTCAAGAGAGGTAAGTAGCACATGGGTTTCTTAACTGCCTCTCCTTTCTTTTACCTATGGACAAGGATGGGACATCTTGGCAACACTGTGGAGCAGATCATTTCAGCAGCTCCACTCCTACACATGTTCTACATTACCTTTATCCAATGTGAGCAACTTGCTTGCATTGGAGTTAGGTAATGCAGGCCATTTATAGGGCTGGTGCTGTCAAAATAATCCATTAACCAAAAGTATCCATTATCCATAAGGCGGCTGGTCCCAAATATTTCAAATAAGGGTTACTCAACCTGTACTATGCTAGATGAACAGATACAGACTAATATGTGAACCCTGCTTGCAAGTGTACAATCTAGAGGGAGTGGGGGGCAGGAGATACATAAGGTGAGTGAGAAAGCCAGAGGTGAGGGTGGTAGTAACAGTATTTGGGCATAGTTGAAGACGTGAATTTAGCCAGAGGTTAATGGGTGTTTTAGTGGGATAAATAATAAGATTCCTTAATGAGATGAGTTTTGGGGGACTTTTTGAAGGTTGAAAATGATAAAAATAGCTGGATGCTTTGCAGAAGTTGGGGGCAGCTTGTGTAAAGTCTTGCAGGCATAAAAAGTGATGCCACTTTGTAATGTACTTTCTATAACCAAGCTTTCCCACAATAGCTTCTCTTTCCACTAAAGCTATATAATTTGTGCTACTAGTTAAACATAGCTTTGGTTTTCTGACTAGTAAACTATTTTGCAGTTTATTGATGAGTCACTCTTTGAAAGTTATCATATTACAATAATATGCAATAAAGGCAATAACAGCTCATAATTTTCATGGAAATATGGTTAATAGCATCAGAGTTCCAAGATGTAGATGGCCCATACAGCTAGAACTCAAAGGAATGGATCCATT
Organism: Pelodytes ibericus; assembly: GCA_036172795.1. Classification (NCBI taxonomy): domain Eukaryota; kingdom Metazoa; phylum Chordata; class Amphibia; order Anura; family Pelodytidae; genus Pelodytes; species Pelodytes ibericus. The sequence goes on from CM069863.1 coordinate 115,116,069, forward strand.
ATGCACGTACACAGTCATTTTAATGTTAGGTTTAGTTTTAACATTAAAGCCAGGATCTCTGTGAACGCTTTTTTTTCCGAGACACTTACAACCAATGTGTTTTTAAAAGAGCCATGCAGCTGTTTTTAATGTAGCATCAATAGTTTTGTGAGACATTTTGTTTTGACTCTGAGGTACTCAAAAGACAATCTGCATACTGTAAATATAATTATAGATAATTCATGAAGACATTTAAATTACATGCAGGAATGAGGCTATCGTTCTCATTGCTGTGCTCAAGTGTGGGTTGTTTTGTTACAATTAAGAACATTTTAAGAAAATGTGATTGTAAGAAAGATTTATTTTTTTAAGCAAATTGTGTGAACATTTTGGATGTAGTACAAAAAAAATGTATATAGAATTTTAAAAATGTTGTGCAATAAACACAGACAATGTTGGCACTCCAACTGAAAGCACAGATTTGTAGTCTAAAACAAAAGAAAAATAATCAAAAAAGTTTAAAGCTGATGTGTACATTAAGTAGTTGAAATGATATGGTGGACTCTGAAATAGAGTCCGATGAACATGAATTTAACAACAAATTAAGGGATTTACTTAAGCCTTTGGAAACTATGTACATCATGCAGACATTCCAGTTATTGTAATCTTAGATATTTTGATTGATTTTAAATGTATAAGTGTTAGTAGTATGTAATAAATGTAATTGAATTTAGCCAAACTAAATTCAAACTTAACGCTGAAACAGTTTGAAAATGGAACTCAATCAATCTAACAAATATGTAGAGATTCAACTTCAAAGATTGGAAATGATTTTCATAATTATCATCTTAACTATAAAACAGAAAATGTCTGTTGGTTTGTTTGTGTGAAGCACTAAAAACTTTAGAAAGCTGAACTCTAGAATCATGAAATTTGCACAGCTTATTCACCCTGGAATTTGCAGATCAACACAGATATTTGTAGCTCTCTATGATTTTCCTTTCCAGAGTTATGAGTTAATTACAATTTGACGCCTCAACCAGCTGTGCGACGAAGCACAAAACTGTTGAGAAAGCAAAGGCGCACCAATGCAGAACAACGATTGGGAATTGCTACAAGAAGGAGTAAAAAAACTGCTGAGGAAACAGAGGTTCGACTCACTGAACAACATTTGTGAACTGCTACAAGATGGAGCAAAGAGACTGCTGAAGAGTAGAGTTGAGCTGACACCTGGATGTTCGGGTTCGGCAGGTTCGGCCGAACTTCGAAAAAAATGTCCGGGTCCGTGCTCGAACTTGACCCCGAACCAGAACCCCATTGAAGTCAATAGGGACACGAACTTTTGGCCACTAAAATGCCTCTAAAAAAGTCCTGGAAAGGGCTAGAGGGCTGCAAAATTAAGTAAAATGTGGGTAAGAGTAGGACAAGTGCCCTGCAAGCAAATGTGGATAGGGAAATAACTTCCCATAACATAAAATACATACAAATTACAAATACAGCTGAGCCATAAAATAGCACTAGATGGAATCTTTGATTTTAGCTTTGGAAGAACATAAATCTAAATCGAAAGCATGGCTGCCAGGAGGATCAACAGAATTATCCATTTGAGAGAGGGTTGGAGTGCAGGGTATTCTCTTTCAGTTTATACTAAGTGACCCATAGGTTGAGGAGGCGGTGACCATGGCGGTGTAGGTGGAAGCGGCGCTGAAGGAGGAAGAGGTAGCCAGAATTTTTCAAAGTGTGCTGTAAGCAAAGTATTGGACTGTTCTATTTGACTCTCAGATATGAAGTGCACCGCAAGACGCAAATGTACTATTTACTACCCAAAACTATTAGAATTTTTCAAAGTGCGCTGTAAGCACAGTATTTGGCGGTTCTATTTGACTCTCAGATATGAAGAGCACCGCAAGACGCAAATGTACTATTTACCACCCAAAACTATTAGAATTTTTCAAAGTGCGCTGTAAGCACAGTATTTGACGGTTCTATTTGACTCTCAGATATGAAGTGCATAAATGCATGTAATGCTATTGGTATTCTATAAACCAACTCTATTTCGGTTTATAGAAAGCCAATAGCACGATTGGATGAATGATTTTCGTTTATTAACCATTCGTTCATTCGTTCATAACATTACATGCATTCCATAAACCGAAAGTCTATAAACCGAAAGAGAGTCGGTTTATAGACTTTTGGTTTATGTAACACATGTAATGCTATTTCAATTCTATAAACCAAAATAGAGTCCCCATTCATACGAATAGGCCAATTGACCTATTTGTATGAATGGGGACTCTTCTTCGGTTTATATAAAGCCAATAGCATTACATGTATTCCATAAACCGAAAGTCTATAAACCGAAAGACATTCGGTTTATAGACTTTCGGTTTATGGAATACTTGTAATGCTATTGGCTTTCTATAAACCGAATCTCTTTCGGTTTATAGACTTTCGGTTTATAGAATACCAATAGCATTACATGTATTCCAAAAACCAAAAGTCTATAAACCAAAAGAGATTCGGTTTAAAGACTTTCGGTTTATAGAAAGCCCATAGCATTACATGCATTCTATAAAACGAAAGTCTAAAAGCCGAAAGAGATTCGGTTTATAGACTTTCGGTTTATAGAAAGCCCATAGCATTACATACAATGTATATGTAGGGGCTTTCTATAATCCGAAAGTCTATAAACCGAAAGAGATTTGGTTTATAGACTTTCATCTATAATTAAGTAACTTTGAAAGATACATTTAAAACTTCAGGTTACATGAATGTAACCATTCGTATTCCAACAGTGCCATCTACTGGCCAAACGTAACATTAACTGCCATTGAACATACTTTTGTTTTATAGAATGCATGTAATGCTATGGGCTTTCTATAATCCGAAAGTCTATAAACTGAAAGAGATTCGGTTTATAGACTTTCGGTTTATAGAAAGCCCATAGCATTACATGCATTCTATAAAACGAAAGTCTATGAACCAAAACAGATTTGGTTTATAGACTTTCGGTTTATAGAAAGCCCATAGCATTACATACAATATACATGTATGTAATGCTATGGGCTTTCTGATTGGCTGCCCTGCAGCCTTTCAAAACACGCCATTAAATCGCTGAACCCCGAACTCCAACTCGAACATACAGTGAAATGTCCATGTTCAGGTCCGGGGTCCAAAAACCGTAATGTCCGGTACGAACCCGAACAGTGCGGTTCCGGTTCACTCAACACTACTGAAGAGATGTCCAATCACGTTTGAGCTTTAAACTTAATGCTAGCATCAATTTTTTTGTGTTTTAATATAAGGGGATATAAAAACTTTATTATATTTATGTATATAAGAATCTAAATCCTGGGCAAAGCTGGATAGTAAAGCTAGATGCCTTTTAAAACAATAATAAGTATTGTTGTTCCATCATGGAAAGTGGTAAAGCTGTGGAGTATGTCAATAGGTATGATTTTCATATCTGACTTTTTAGAAGTCCATTTTTATTACGTATTTTTTAAAAAAATCTTAGAGTTATTGATGCTGCTGTAATTTATCTCTACCACCAACTATATTAGGATATATATCTCCATTGTTTTTTGGGTTGAATTCCTTCTATGTCATCAACTATGACTTTAAAGGTTATAATTTGTGATTCACCAATAACATTTTACATTTTTTACCTTTTGTCAGGTTTCAGAACAAAACATTACATTTTGGAGTACAACACAACTGTAGTTTTTGTATTTGTGGAACATGTGGTATGGCACTTTATACGTAACAGCACAAGTCTATGGATTAGGGATTTGCAGACTTTAACAGGAAACCAAGAGACATCTATGGGAAACCAGCAGTCTTCTGTGTCAAACAGAGAGAGAGTTGAAGCTATGCTCAAGGAACAAAAAACAGAAGATGTAGATGTTTCTTGCAAAACTACCTCTGTTGGTGCCTCCTCAGGTGATGATGATAATTCAGCATTCTCATTCATAAAGCAGGATAGCAGTGCTGAATAATCACCATCATTTGATGAGTACTTTCTAAATCATTAGACTACATTCACAAAATACTGCCACAGGACACCTATTTATCTATTGGGTGATGGAGTCTAAATCAATGTTGACAGTTTAATCCTCTGATGAAGTGATTATACCCGGAGTCCATATAAATTATTGTTTTCCCTTATGATAATTCATGTTGATTGAAGACAACAGCTGTTACCTTTGCTGTAGAATGAGCAAACTACAGAGAACACTTTGTGTCCATTGTTACCATTTCACAGTAATTCACAGTATAACTTATATGTAAGGAGGAAATTATCAAAAAGATAAATACTGCCTAACATGGTTACACAGTGGTTACGTGTGGCAGTACTGCTTTAAGGTGCAGATGTAAGGGCTACATGTAAATATGTTTTATAATTAGGTCTTTAGACTACTAATACATATCTTATGTGTTTTTATTTTCTTATTTTGAGTCATATTATTGATTTCTATGTTTTACATATGTTTCTATATTCTTTGTATAACTCTAAAGATAATTCGTCTTTGAGTAGTTATATTATATCTGACCATGCTTTAAATTAGGGAATATTCATGATACTACATCAAAATTGTGAAACATTGTTTTAAATTCAGCTGGTAGAGTGTGTCCACCTGTCTAATATTCAACTTTTGCTGTCACAGGTGAATGTGGATTTATTTCTAGTGGCTTGATTTTTTAAGATTGTAATGTAGGTGCTTGCCTGGTATAGATTATGCTATTCAATATGTACAAAATGTGCTTCAGTGAATGCTCAATGACAGACTTATTTCCATTTGCATTGATGTTTTTACAGGCACCGGGGGGCAAACCAAAAATTGGAGAGATCCCATTTAACTACATTCAATCCATCCATTGTGACAAAAGCATTCGGCCAGACCCCGCCACAAAGGGGGGGCATTGATGTATTTGGATCTGAGAATCTGTAGTGAATCAATGGCATTAGAGAATAAGATTTTCTAGACATTCACTTGGGAGTAAACCCCAATTTTTGCTTCAGTGAGGCAGAAGGCCATTCAAATGTTATTCTTCCAGGTTGTGGAGCATAGCTCCCTGTTGCAGGTGAATGTGCGTATCAGTCTTGTGCCATATAGCCAATTAGTGCTACCAGGTCTATGCCATGTCCACTTGGAAGTCAGTATATGACATCCAAATCAAACACAAATCGATTCTAAATGATGAAAAAAAATAGTCTTTATATTTCTTTAAATAAATTGTCAATATTTCAAAAGTAATTGAAAATATTGCTAAGCATTAATATTAATCATTGAACTTTTGCAATGAAATGATTAATATGCACCCATATCTATGGTTATCATTCTTCTAGCATAGTAGTAATAATATACCATAAAATACCATTCATGTGCCAACATAGACAAGTCTTACACTTTTTTATCTTATATTTGAGAGTCTATTCAGGTAGCTCTGATTATCGGAGCATAAACCGGGCCCCCAAAATCTGGACATATTTGGTTCATTTCAGTGGACTCAGGTAGCAACGATATTCCTCCGAATACATCCAGAGTTCCAAATCAAAGGTGATCTCAAACTTATATGTTCCAACTTTGAAAGCAGCCAAATTACAGCCAAAAGGCACTGAAATGAATCCCCTATGGGGGTATTAGCACATTGATAAAATAACCATGGAATATCGATAATCACCTGAAATCAAACCAAAATCAACTGAACCTTCCATAGGAAATAGGCCAAGGTTAAAGAAATGTATACCCATTATTGGTGCAATCATTGTTGAGGAATGTGTGCATAAATATTGAGCACATGGTTAGACCACAATTTTAGAGCAAGATCAACAGTCAGCAGCATATAAAAAATACAAAACTAAAATTCAAAAATGGCAAGGTACGAAGGATCCTGGAGTGACTGCCAGGAGATGTGGGAGGTCAAGGTTTAAGTTGTATTAGTAGAGTTGTTCAGTGGTGGAGAATTAGGGATTGGTACATACGTTGTGTGAGAACTATGAAAGGATCAGCAGCAAAGAAAACAAGTCAGAGGAGGAACAATGAGCTCATGAATGAAGTTAACACAGTTGGTGGGAATAACAGGTCTGAGGAGGTGGTGAAGAAAAGGTAAATTCCTTTATAATGCTTGTGCACCATAGGTTTTAAATTGCACTACACACATAAATCACACACCTGTAGTTCATGTAACACATGTTTTAGCTGTGCCAGTTAAGCTACATATGTACAGATAAGGAATGATGCACATGGATGCACATGTTAAAATGGCTGACACACATGTAGAAGTTGGAAGGATATGTGTATAAAATTACAACTATTCAGAGCATGTTGGCTGAAGAGAGGGTGGGCAAACAGCACATTACAGAAATGAACATCTAGAAATTAATTCTGCACGTAGCTAAACGGCATGGGAGATGCAGTTCAAAGTTGCAATGAATATCAATGTCTGACAAGTAGTATATTTGAGGTATGTGTTAACACATAAACATAGGTGTGTGTATATGCACATCAATAAGTGCATACCTATATATATTGGATAACATGTAGAGATGATGATTGATAGTGTACCCATGACAATACTCAACTGTTATATTTTCCTCAGGTGAAGAGGAAGCTAACCAAAGCATCTGCTAACGCCAGATGCACTGGTGGAAGTCCTTCAGAGCAGGCTGACCGTCTGGATTTTGAGAAGGAGCTACTGCAAGTCATGGAGGTTGAGGGTGCGATTAACACTTTTCTCCTAGCATCTGCAGCTGTGGCCAGTCAGCATCATCTGATGAAGAGGCCCCATGGCCTGCAGAGGACACACAAGATCGGTCAGCTCCTCCTTGGTCAGATGGCTCTGCTGGCTTCCTCTTCACCTGTCTATGGTAAACATACCAATACATGTGTATGTATTTGCATGCCATCAATAGTAGAAACCTGGGCAACAGATAGGGCTACGTTCATGATAAAGAGAATTACAATGCATTGGTAAGAGACAATATTCCTCACACCCAGGGCCGGTGCAAGGATTTTCGTCTACACAGGCGAAGGTGCATTTTGGTGCCCCCCTGCTCTGATCCGCCACGCCTCCCACACCATTAAGCCTCCTTAAATTATATATATATATATATATATATATATATATATATATATATATATATATATATATAAATAATGTATAGTGTAGAAAAAAAAATCTAAATATTCAACTCGCATGCTCTAAATGTGTCACACATTGAAACCCTTAAACACAAAGACACCCTTGCAGTCACACACACAGACACCCTTACCACTTACACACACACAGTTACACCAATTCACACATAACCTGAGACACACTATTTTGCCACTCAATATGCCAGTATTTAGCCCAGGGGTCCTCAAACTTTTTAAACAGGGGGCCAGTTCACTGTCCCTCAGACCGTTGGAGGGCCGGACTATAGTAAAAACAAAAACTATGAACAAATTCACTTGACAAAAGGCTTGTGAGCCTGAAACGTCGTTCTTCCACCTTTTGGATATTAAACGGTGACATCTAAAAGACCTGTGAGTGCATCCTCTATTTTTATGTTTGGACTTGATATATTGTTGATGTTGAGCTGCACCCAGGCATTTGATAATGAATGGCGATTGTTGCGCAGAGTGCTAGTACTTTGGACTGTATATATATATATATATATATATATATATATATATATATATATATATATATATATAAATAATGTATAGTGTAGAAAAAAAAATCTAAATATTCAACTCGCATGCTCTAAATGTGTCACACATTGAAACCCTTAAACACAAAGACACCCTTGCAGTCACACACACAGACACCCTTACCACTTACACACACACAGTTACACCAATTCACACATAACCTGAGACACACTATTTTGCCACTCAATATGCCAGTATTTAGCCCAGGGGTCCTCAAACTTTTTAAACAGGGGGCCAGTTCACTGTCCCTCAGACCGTTGGAGGGCCGGACTATAGTAAAAACAAAAACTATGAACAAATTCACTTGACAAAAGGCTTGTGAGCCTGAAACGTCGTTCTTCCACCTTTTGGATATTAAACGGTGACATCTAAAAGACCTGTGAGTGCATCCTCTATTTTTATGTTTGGACTTGATATATTGTTGATGTTGAGCTGCACCCAGGCATTTGATAATGAATGGCGATTGTTGCGCAGAGTGCTAGTACTTTGGACTGTATATATATATATATATATATATATATATATATATATATAAATAATGTATAGTGTAGAAAAAAAAATCTAAATATTCAACTCGCATGCTCTAAATGTGTCACACATTGAAACCCTTAAACACAAAGACACCCTTGCAGTCACACACACAGACACCCTTACCACTTACACACACACAGTTACACCAATTCACACATAACCTGAGACACACTATTTTGCCACTCAATATGCCAGTATTTAGCCCAGGGGTCCTCAAACTTTTTAAACAGGGGGCCAGTTCACTGTCCCTCAGACCGTTGGAGGGCCGGACTATAGTAAAAACAAAACCTATGAACAAATTCCTATGCACACTGCATATATCTTATTTTGAAGTGAAGAAACAAAATGGGAACAAATACAATATTTAAAATGAAGTAAAGTTAAATCAACAAACTTACCAGTATTTCAATGGGAATAGTGTGCCAGTCAGAGCCCAGGAATATTATGCCAGTCAGATGCCCAGGAACATTATGCCATTCAGATGCCCAGGAACATTATGCCATTCAGATGCCCAGGAATATTATGCCAGTCAGATGCCCAGGAATATTATGCCATTCAGATGCCCAGGAATATTATGCACTCAGATGCCCAGGAATATTATGCCACTCAGAGCCCAGGAATATTATGCCAGTCAGATGCCCAGGAATATTATGCCAGTTAGATGCCCAGGAATATTATGCCAGTCAGATGCCCAGGAATATTATGCCAGTCAGATGCCCAGGAATATTGTGCCAGTTAGATGCCCAGGAATATTATGTCATTCAGATGCCCAGGAACATTATGCCAGTCAGATGCCCAGGAATATTATGCCATTCAGATGCCCAGGAATATTATGCCTTTCAGATGCCCAGTAATATTATGCCAGTCAGATGCCCAGTAATATTATGCCAGTCAGATTCCCAGGAATATTATGCCAGTTAGATGCCCAGGAATATTATGCCAGTTAGATGCCCAGGAATATTATGCCAGTCATAGCCCAGTAATATTATGCCAGTCAGATGCCCAGGAATATTGTGCCAGTTAGATGCCCAGGAATATTATGTCATTCAGATGCCCAGGAACATTATGCCAGTCAGATGCCCAGGAATATTATGCCATTCAGATGCCCAGGAATATTATGCCATTAAGATGCCCAGGAATATTATGCCAGTCATAGCCCAGGAATATTATGCCATTAAGATGCCCAGGAATATTATGCCAGTCAGATGCCCAGGAATATTATGCCATTAAGATGCCCAGGAATATTATGCCAGTCATAGCCCAGGAATATTATGCCATTAAGATGCCCAGGAACATTATGCCAGTCAGATGCCCAGGAATATTATGCCAGTCATAGCCCAGGAATATTATGCCAGTCAGATGCCCAGGAACATTATGCCAGTCATAGCCCAGGAATATTATGCCATTAAGATGCCCAGGAACATTATGCCAGTCATAGCCCAGGAATATTGTGCCAGTCAGATGCCCAGGAATATTATGCCAGTCAGATGCCCAGGAATATTGTGCCAGTCAGATGCCCAGGAATATTATGCCATTCAGATACCCAGGAATATTATGCCAGTCAGATGCCCAGGAATTGCTCGTTATACCTCCCTCCTCCCCCCTTACCCAGACCCCAGTACTTACCTCCATGCCGCTGTTCATGTCCGTGGCTGAGAGGGAAGCGTTGTGAGCTCCCCTCAGGCCGTGCGCATTCAATAAAGTGTGTTGAAAAAAAAAGTTTCAACACACTTTATTGAATGCGCACGGCCTGAGGGGAGCGCACAGCGCTTCCCTCTCAGCCACGGATCTGAACAGCGGCATGGAGGTAAGTACTGGGGTCTGGGGGAGCGGGCGATTTTCCCGCCCCCCCATTGGTGCGCCCTAAGGCAGCCGCCTGTGCTGCCTTACGGTAGCGCCGGCCCTGCTCACACCAATTGCCAGTTCCTGATGTGCAGGCCCACATCATTCATCATTCATGTCAGATGTTAATGTAAATGTAGTTAGCTACCTCTGAAATACAATCTATTTACATACTACTGTACACAGAAATGTGTGCGTGGGTATACAGTTTTATGATGTGGATGTACAGTTGTATGACTTATGTAATTCCATGCTACAGTGATAAAAATGTGTAACTCCTCATAGGTTCAATCACAGGATTAGCATGCAATGAGTTAAGCTTGGACTGGTATTATGTAGCTGCTAACTGCTAACTTCTATAACAAGCTATGGTAACGGCAGAGAAGAAGTTAGATTATTAAAAAGTGTTACTTAGCATTAGGAATGGAATGTCAAAATATAATAGTTTAGGAATCAGAGAACCATACATGTGAACTAGAATAGAATGTGATGACTACACTCTCAACTTCTTTTTCTTTGCTCGCAAAGATTTTTTTTTCGTTATGAGGTCATGCTTTCAGACACTCTGCAGCTTGCTTTCACATATACTGTCATCCTCATTAGCATACACCCTCTCCTGAAAGGCCAACAACTCATTACAATTGTGGGGGTTGTTTCTCCAGCCTGAGCCAACCAATGTTATAACTTGTGATTCACCAATGAGGATGTGTATTTCCATGCAATTTAAAAAAAAGTGTCCCGTTTCAGACAAAAGCAAACTGTTACAAGACACAGATGCCATGATGTGTTGTATTTGTGGCACATTTGGTATGACACTTTCCAGTTTCATCTTAAAATTATTTACACAAAAAAAAATCATGCTTTATTAAAATAGTTATTCTCTTAATTGTGGAAAATAAGCAATAACAGCTTTGTAATGATGCTTATCAATGTGTTACATATCTTTGGATAAGAACTAATTGCATTTATAAATAAAACACAACTTGTTAATTTCACTGGGATGCTTCTGGTTTCAAAATTTACTTTGGATTTTTGACTTGTTATAGGAAATTCTGCTAGATTAAAAAAATAAATATTAAAATATAAAGAAATGGGGTGCAGTAAAAGAAAAAAAAAACTAAAAACAATCTATGCAAACACCCTATGTGTGTAGGTAACTTGGAAACATCTCAGCTAATAAGTAACCTAACCGAAATAAATAAATAAAAAAGCAGAATAGAATTCTCTGTGAAGGCAATATACAAGGCGATTAGAAAAAAGTTTGAACTTTTACTTAAAGATTTCAGCGCAATGTACTGCTCCATTTATCAGCTCAATATGTCATATCCCCAGTTTATATATATGTTATATTATGTTTATACACACACATATATATATATATATATATATATATATATATATATATATACATATTCAGTCATTTTACTTACTATCTGAAATATTTTCCATTTAAGTTATACTGATACCAGTTATTCATGTATTCATATATATATTTTTCATGTATGTGCATGAGTGTTTGCACTGATTTGTTTTTTAATTTAATTCTGTTCTTATTTTAATTGTGCTTGATGTTTCTGATTTTATTTTTAAGATGCACAAAGGGGGTTTGGTGTATTTTCCAATTGATAGTGTATGTATGATCTAGTTCTCCAAATGTGAGTTAAAACAATAATTTTGTGTTTTGATTCAAATGTGTCTTAGAAAACAATGTTTTTCCCAATTCTTGGTAGCGAATGTTGATTTTTCTTACCATGCTACTGGAATATGCTAAAGTCAGTTTTATGTATATATTCAAAACATCTTTCAAATATCCTATGACAAACTGGTAACATTTGTTTAATTTCAGAATATGTGTGAGGGGAAAAAAAAACACCTGGTTTTTGTGATGTTTCAAAATTTAAGTAATACGGTGCACTGTGAAGGCACATTAACAATATGTGAAATAGTATGTAGCCACTGACAATCATTTCACACATTTTAGTACACTGAGATATAACAGAAGGGCGTAGAAATAATTATAGCGCACTAATTAACATTCTATAAGTATTCCCCAGAAATCATTTCTTGGTCTGAACTTTCATCTACCACACACTGATTGTACTCACTCCGTAATGTTTTTCCAAACAGAAGGGCTGACAGAACTGACTAACCCCTTATCCTTGTTTTACCTCTGGACTTTCAGGGACTTAGTGACCTTTTAATTCCCTACATCTACATAGTGATTAATATGTCTGTGAGAAGTTTTGAGTCATGGTTTATGTCAGTAGTACCCTAGAGGACATTGTTTAAAATTCAGACGTATTTACTTGGGATCCCATAGTATATATTAAATATGAAGATACATTAATTAAATCAGATTTACATAAGAGCTACCGTTAATGGACTTAAAGGCATACTGTTAGGTTCCTACTGTGCAAGTTGGTTGCCTGTTGATTGTTAAACCTATGTTTTTCTATTGCAATAAAAAACAGTGGGTTTTTTTAACGTGTAATTTGTTAAATTTCATTTGCATGTTAACAGAATTTTAAAAGATTACTTATCACAAAAAGGGTTCACTGCACACTATTTTTACCTGATTTACAAGATTATTTAAACATGTTGATTTAGTTCCCACCATAATGAAGCAGACATGTTCTAGTTCATAGAAACATAGAAACATAGAATGTGTCGGCAGAAAAGAACCATTCGTTCCATCTAGTCTGCCCAATTTTTCTGAATACTTTTATTAGTCCCCCGTTCCCGGTCTTATAGCTAGGATACCCTTGTGTCTATCCCACGCATGCTTAAAATCCTTGACTGTGTTTACCTCTACCACTTCTGCTGGAAGGCTATTCCATACATCCACTACCCTCTCAGTAAAGTAATACTTCCTGATATTTCTTTTAAATCGTTGCCCCTCTAATTTAAGACTATGTCCTAGACTAGTTCAGTAACGTATTTAAGTCTGAATGCCCATTATTCTGCTGGATACCAAGTTTCCCTGATATTATGCTTTCATCTCCTATTTCCACTGCAAACACTAATCTTCATTTATAATGATGGTGACAATGCACTTTAGAATGCTAAGTGCCACCTCAGAGGCTCCAGAGTGCCACAGGTTCACCATCACTGTTCTAGTTGCTTCACACTCAGTGAATGACAGATACATTATTAGTTTTAGGATTTCTAGAAAAAAAAAACAAAAAAAAAAAACAAAGCTATATCACATTGCACAAGTCACATCTTGGCAGGCATATACTAATTGCTAATTATTAGTGCTAATATCTCCAAAACTGCAGCACTACTGCAAATCTGTATCCTAAGGTATAGGTGGTTTCTAGATTGAAATTTAATGTTATGAGTCTTAAAACTAAAAATATAATGGGCCATGTTTTAATGACTTATTTACTTTTTAAAGTATATTTCAATCACATATTACTTATCAGTGAAGAAGCAACTAGTTGCTTGCTTATGCTACCTTTACTGTTATAAAGCAAAGTATATTTCCCATACCAACTCAAGCTGTTGTCAGCTTCAATGTGCTGTCCTTACTTTTAATTCAAGATGGCCTAGCCAGTCTTGTAATAAATTGTGCCAGAGATCTTTGAATGAGTAGAACATGCACAGCTTTCTGAGCAGAGGAGTACTGAAACACTGCATACATTTGATCATACCAGCTCTAAGCAAGATACTTCACATTTGTCACATTAGAAAGTAAGATCTTTGGTAGTTTGTTGATCAGACCAGTTTGGGGGTAAAAAATATTTTTTTATACTCTTGATGCAAACATTACCACCAAATCATGAATCTATAAATGATGAACTTATATATATAACCTATATGATTATGTTACATATAATAATATACATAACTCTGTAAAGAAATTCTTGAAATTTTGAGATGTATACAAGGACATCCTAAATAAGAAACACATATGAGCATGTATAACGAGCAGGCCCCAAATCAATGGAGTCTATACATTTGACAATCATGCTTATTCTTGTATAGTGGACTTACGACACGGGAAGCATCCAAAGTTGTGTTGGGGTATGTCAACTGCCAACCATTTCTCCCTGCATGGGTTGGCACCTGTGTTTGGGTAACACCCTAAAACTCTTAAAATATTTATGCGAATATTTGTTTGTCGATTATTCAGCAATTTTTCCGCGGTGGTACAGGAGACAGAGATTAGGGTTTCTGTTTTGTAAATTGTGTGTGAATTATTCTTATTGTAATGTTTTGTTTGGTTTTTATCAAATCCTATCTTGATCTGTTTGTTTGTTTTTTAAATTACATTTTTCTAAGGTTGAGAACTGAAATTAAAAATAAAAAAAAAGCTTGAGTTCAGTCAACAATGGCATCATCAATATGCTAGGTGTCTTTTCTTAGATCCTATTTCAAAATAATTTTTCCTGAAAGCAATAAAGTGAAGTCATTTCTAGTGGGAAGAAGGTGGAAGGCATGGAATCTAGAGTGTTTAAGCAAATTTCTGGCAAACCTATTAAAGTGCTAAAGTGAAACAAATATAAAATAACTAATCCAGACATAAACTGGATCTCAGGGATTTATTCTCCATATGGGAGGGAAATTCATGAAGACAGGCAAAATGTATACCCAAGATTATTTTCTCAGATTCCACTCTTTGTCATGGAGATGTACTGGTGGTATTCAGTAGGCAGGAAGTCTATCAACTGACAGGTGCTTTGGCTCACACCTTATACTGAGAAATCCTGCCCCTTTATCTAATTTATGTATGTCTTCAACACCATGGATAATACAAGGACCACCCTGGTGATAATGCTAATGCTAACATAAGGATTACTTGTTCCATATGTAGTGGGAGCTTTGTGAAATAATGGAATGGACCCAATATATGAGACATAGCTGTTATTTAATTCAGTAAGCAATGAGTCATATAATTCTTTTCACAGGTAGAAGCTACTGCTTTTAAAGTGATATAATATTGACTATATACATATATATATACATATTCTGCATTTGCTTAAATATAAGACAACGTTTTATTAGGTTTTTTTTTACTGGTGCACAAAAAATATTGGTTATAATCAAATAGTTTTGCGTTAATAAGTTTTTCCATTATACTTAACTCCAGTAAGGAAAATAAATATAATCCTTTAGGGGTACATTTTTTCATCAATATTACAATATAGCCCTAGGTCTAACATAGAGGGCCAATCCCACTGGTGAGATATATCTGTTTGTGTCTTAATAGCTTCATCATTAAAATTAGCTCTGCTAGGATCTTGCCTGTGTATATATTTATCTTATTTTCTTTTTTCTTTTCTCAAGATTATTTTACAATTATTAAAACTTACCTCTGAAAAAGTCCTGAATGGCGAAACAGGTCAGGTTTACTCACAAGACAACTTGGCAATAGACATTTTAATTTTGTGTGACTTAATTTTATAGTAGTCATTATTTTTTATATTTATGCATTATCTCACTGTTAGCTGCTGCTTTCCCTTATAATCTCTTACTATTCTGCTTTTTCAACCATCTCCTTTATTTCCAAGTGATGACAACCTACACCGAATTCATCTATATCTTCATTTGTCTCTCCTCTTTTCCAGTCCGTGAAGAGGATCCTTATATTTGCTAGAAACAAATTTATAGCTGATTCCTGAACTAGCAAAACCTTAAAGAGTCACTAAACATTTCTTTCACTTGTGTTTCTACTATGTCAGCACTTGTGAAAAGTATAGTGACCTCTATGGATAACAGGACATCCTTTTTTTGTAAATACATTTCTCTTCTTGTAATCTACAACCTCCATGATTGACTGTGAGGCATGCAAGCTGGACCAATTGCCAATGGTCAGTCATTGCTAGTGCAGTGAGAGACCCTTATAAATAATCAATATAAGGGACCATAACTATTATTGTGGCCGCTGACTTTTTAAAACTGTTTTGTTATCAAGTGTTTTACCAGGAAAAGTACACTGAGATTTTTTCACATTTTCAAGTTTTTCCTGGGGACCATGTTCAAACCAAAGTTACAAATATTGTAGATAAATATATTAAATATATTACATATTCCTGTAAGTAAATTTATAGTAGCACAGCAGAGATCTACAGATCTACATGAAAAGGTGTATATAACAGGGGTTCAACATTTATTTAAAAAAATCTACATCTACAAATAAAAGGTTGTACATTTTTAAAAGGTTTATAGAAGCAGTGAGGCTTTTTAATGGATTTTAGACTACTTGAGGATTTGATTGTTATTCTACACATGAGGAGCTCTGTAAGAGAAGGCACCTAAACCTCAAGGAAAGTAGTTATTAACAACACAAGCTAAGTTAACAGTGCACAAGTTAACACATATGTTATCAGCCAAGACAGTGTTGGCTATGGTGATCTGTAGCTGTGTTTACATTTCAGAACTAACAATTAAAGGGTACTTTTACCTATTATTATATGTAAATATTCTGGATATGTATTTTATTGTTAGATGTAATTCTTTCTATAATCATTAGGTGGTGCTCAAGTAACATTTACACATTGGAATTATGACGTTATGTTGTTTTTTTGTAGAGGGGAATATCAACCATTACATGTAGCGTAAAGTGATTATTCTTTCCTGTGTCTTTTACATGTTGTAACAATTTAAAAACATACACCAAGAATATTTTTGATTGTCACCCTATTAGAATACTTGATATGTTTCCACAATCATTGCATGCTGGGCTGTTAAAAGAAATGTGTTAAATATTATCATATGTTCCCTAGTAGAATAATTGTCAAGAAATATTTGGTTTGATGGAAGGTGTTGTAGTGACTATCAATTATTTTTATTGCAGGGTAGTGTTGCTATTGTGTGCCATGATTTCTGGGGGGTGAGCAATGAGTTTAGATTTTCTAAAATTTATTATTATATTAAAGGGACCTTGTCAACCTAAACAGTGCTCATATTGTGAATGTAGAGGATAAAAAATAATGAAACACTATCTGTATTGCAGAAATGCAAGCAAACTCACAAAATATTAGAAATATATGTTTTGAATATAAATAAAAAAGTCTGTGCTTTTTTTTATATCCTGTACAGCCAATTAAATTAAAATGCAGCATGCTCACACACCTGTTTGATTGGCATATTTTTACAAATGTGTATTTTTTGTGACATATTCTGTGACAAATGTAGCTCACCAACATTTTTCTTCTCTATGTTTTAAATGTGTCTGTGGTGTCGTCTGCTTATGACATCACCTTGTGGCTTGCATACCAAGTCACAGATGATGGCATAAACAGAAGACTCCACTGACACATTTAAAAAGTATGATTCTCGTACTTTTTATTTGCATACAATTCTGCTGCTACAACATTTGGATCATTTTTACAAAATGTTATTGTCTACATTTATAGTATAAGCAATGTTTACTTATGCTGATTTTAATTATAATTATAATGCATTTTTGTAATTGATTATATGAAATGTTTTTCATAAAGGATTATTTAAAAATGCCCCTACTTATAGTCAAAGCCAAAATATAATTGCTTTTTTTTTTTAATTTAAAAAGCATTATATGTGTTGTTTCCAATTAATTTTTTTGTGTGGTTTTATATTTGCAGTTGCTATCCTTTAATGCATGTGGAAAAACCTACACACTTGCTAGTTTTCACAGCTGCTAATGTGGCATATGGTCTCCTGGTCAGAGAATGAGTTAAATACACTTGACTGATAAATAAATGTGTATGTGTAACAACACCAGTAAATCACTAAATAAAATAAGTTTAGGTGATTTTTACCACAGAAGGGCAGGATTCTTGCATCATGGCTTTCCTGAATGACCGCAAATGGTGCGATACATAGGCAATAAATACATTTTTTTAAATATTAGCTAAACAGGAATTTCAAAGCTATCAGCTGTTGACATAGTTTAGTTGTTTAGTACATTAACTGCAAAAGCTGCAGAGCCATGTAACCTTCCTGTATAATATTTTGATATTATTATAAAGAATACAGCGAACAAATTTGCTATGTACCATAAGTAATGAGCAATATTTTCTTACTCATTACTTTGCAAGCATTAAAACAAAACGGAGGAGCTCATTAAAATGATGGCTAATTACAGAACTCTGAAGTACTGAAACCATTTTAACATCCATTAAGCTACAAGTCACAGGCTTCATGTTCTCTCCAACAGTGAACATTCTATCACCTGTGATGATGTAAAAGACCTCTCAGCTGCCATCACATTTTTCTTTAAGTACAAAGGTATAGCATGTGCTGCCAATATCATTGTAACATTGAAATTAAACGTAAAACAGAAGGGGGCCTCCACCTGGAATTTATTTGCTCATTCTGTAACGTTTCCACTATAATGCATACCGTGTGGTATTCCTGAAATGATGATTCTGCCAAATAGATACACATTTGTTCACTGACATCATTGTAAATCATGAAATTAGCTCTAAAGAACTCTTATAGTAGTGTTTTTAGTTCCTCCTAAAGCTGCTTAATGATAATGTCTCAAGGCAGATAACTACACAACATGACCACATGAGTCATTGGAATCTTCTTGTAACTTCTCTTTATCAATGGCTGACCAAAGGGTATCCACTAAAGCTGTCACATAAATGTATAAGTAGTGTGTTTCTTTCTGGAGCACTCTCATCCTTGTATCTTGTGAATCATTTCTTGTGTCCTGGATGTCCTTGTATATAAGCTTCTGGAGAGACATTCCGCACTAGATAAAAGAGATTTGTGAACAGCTATCTTAGAGGTTTGTCATTCTAAATTAACTTTTGGAACTTTTGTACCCAATAAAATTCACATACAGCAAGTCTCATATTCTTCACATAGCTTATTTTTCTTACAATGCCATGTCCACTTGTTCAGTTATCTAATACATATAATATGATTATCACGACTAAGAAATATAGGTTCTGTTACTGAGATGGAAAGTGGCTTCTTAACTACTCACCAAAGCTAATAAAACTTAACAAGACAGAATATGTCAAGTATTATTTATAGTGTAAACTATAGGTAATATTGTTATTGATTACTTTAAAAAAAGTACCTCATTTGTACCATGGTTCCACAGAATAATGTCAATTTTCAGAGGTAGATTGTAAGGAACCCTAAAAAAAATAAGCAAATGCTCCATTATCCAAAAATGTTTTCGGATTTTGCCACAAGTTGAAAATTTCACACTCACCTGTCAGAATGTAAGCGAACAACAATTTGATCACTGTCCAGCCCACTTAAAATGTGAAATAGCCTTTCCATGCATGCTCAGATTCCCCCACAAAGGATAATACAATGACACATGTGCAGGCCTGATGCGCCAGTGGCAGGTTCCTAACGATGCCTCACATTACAGGTACATCACAATAAAAGTGATGTATTTGCTCTATATAGTTTTTGCATTAATACTATTTCATGAGTGCTGAGAGGCAATGCTATGCATTATTTGTGACAATGATCTGTTATCCAAAATGATCTGTTATCCAATATACCTCTGGTCCCAAGCATTTTGGATACGGATATTTAACCTATAATGATTAAGGGCTCAGTGTAGCCTGAAACACTTCTAGCGTTTTTTTCTTTCTTTCCCCCCTGCCTCTGTTGTTTTCTCCCCCTCCGCTATGCAGCAATACATTTTTATACTTTATGGCACACTTTAAGTCTTCAGATATATTTCTTGGAATGATGTGATGTTAACCTTGTTCTACTACTCTGGCCAGAATTCTCTATAGTTTGGATATTGTGTTGGCTGAGATGCCGTCACCATTGGGTATCACTGAAGCAGAGTAAACTAGCCTATGGTGATTTATTATATTTATATATTTATTTATAATTAAGCTATAATGCCTTGTAGTGTGTTTTTGCACATGAATAGCAGTTTTGACATATAAAAAATAAGTATAAAGTTAGGACCAACTGAAGGACTCAGGTCAATGCGTGCAGCCTGTTTTCACATCCTTCTACAGTCTGGGATCACATAGCTTTTTTTTTCTCCAGTCTCAGTCTCCGCTACTGTCCTGCCCCATTCCCTGATAGCAAGCACCTACCAGCACTTGTTCCCTTCTCAGTCCTTTTCCCTCTCTCAGTCCTTATCCTCACTCTCACTCCACGTCCTCACTCTCAGTCCTGTTCTGTGCTGCCTAATAACATTCAGTCTTCAGCAACTCATTCCTTTCCTAAGAAACACTCCACGGTATCACCTTCATTGAAGCTCAAGCCAGACCTTCTAGCAAGGGGCCAGACAACTACTTTGGATTTGTTTGGGACAATAAAGATGTATTTTTAATATGTAAGAGTGGAGTTTATTAATTTTCTTTATTGAATGTTGATGTCTCAGGAGATGTTTTGTGTTCCTTGTGCTTTATTGCTAGGCTTACTCTCCCCTTTCCATTAACTCCTTAGTGCCTTGTACAATTTTAATAAGTATACACTAAGCCAGTATATGGTCTAGAAAAAGTGAGTGAGCTTGATTCGTGTTGCACTCTTATTAGAAATACTACACTATATATTACATTTTTTGTGTTCTTTTTATATGAGCCTGCGTTTTGAAACTTTCTATTAAGAAGACCACATAAGGATGCATTTTAAGTATGTATATATATATATATATATATATATATATATGTACTATAAGCTATTAACATAAGTTAATAAATACGTTTATTTGATTGTATACTGGGGATGGACTGGTCACTTTTTGGGTGCTTCCGTTCAGCATTTGTTTGTAGCTGATTCTTATATGATAACCTTTCTAAAAACCTTAAATGTAAACTGATCTCCTACCTAATAGAAGAGGCATGAGGATCCCATTGATCATAATACCATCAGCCACTAACTATGGCATCAGCAGGCATTATGCTGTGAAATCATTAGTGTTCTAATCTGGGTTAGTGCTGGGTGCGCTCGAGTTCCAGACTAAATGCACTCAACTCACTGAGTTTTAGGTAACTAAAACCTGAGGTGTACTGAATAAACCCTGTATTCCTTATTAGATATGGTGGATCACATATAAAGTACCAATGTTGTGTTCCCATGCTAATTCCAGAAATATTTTGTTTATTTAAACTGTGTTTAGTCAACTGGAATGCCAACCACTTAAAGTAGTCAGGAAGAAGTTGCTATTTCAGTATTTGAAACGTTAAGCAGGTTGCAAACAAAACACAAAATAATATTTCCCACAGACCATGATTAAGAAAAATTATTTTCTGGTTATTTGTATGTGACCTAACATGGAAAATATTCCTAGACCATCAATCTAATATAATAAAATGAAAAAAATTAATAATTAAAGATTCACCCAGCTTTACTTTTCACTTAAATGTCTTTTTTTTAATGCAGAATCCTTGAATGACTTCTACAGTTATGTTTAATAATATAATGCTGTTAAATCTGTTTCTTTTTATTGTACATTTAAGACTTGGTATTGTCAGTTTGCAGATTTGTTTTGAGCCAAAGAGTAATTTCATATACACTAAACTCAAGCTGATTGGAATCTTATTTATAATGTTATAGTTTGCGATACAAGCTCTTTAATGTCTATACCAATAAAAATAATTTTGCATTAAAATAACAAAGAAACTTCTAGAAACTTCTATAAAGTGAATTGTGGTGAACTGTCAAGTGAACTGAGTTGCCAGTGTGTTCAACCTTGGATGAGGAGATCACTCTAGAGGCTAAAACTGTGCTTTTCTACTAATTATTACTATTGAGGTCT
This sequence comes from Pelodytes ibericus, assembly GCA_036172795.1. Taxonomy (NCBI): domain Eukaryota; kingdom Metazoa; phylum Chordata; class Amphibia; order Anura; family Pelodytidae; genus Pelodytes; species Pelodytes ibericus. Next base: position 115,137,801 of record CM069863.1, read on the forward strand.
AGTGCAGCAGATGGGCAAGAATTTGAAGGATAAATGGAAGGTTAGCCCAGGACTCTGGATGGACGGATAAACCAATCAGGATGTGGGTTGCGGACACTCCTAACTGCCAGCTTAGTTGGAGTAACACAGGCAGTTAGGCAATCCTTCAGTAATGGCACAAATGTGAAAAAAACATGGTGCTGGCAAGAACAAGGCAAGTTATATACACATTATATCTATAGCTCATAGAGATGTGTGAACTATTGTTGTGTATTGAATAAAGATGTGAAAATCACGAGCATTAAAAACTATTTTATACCACTGGATTTACCATATACCACCAAAATACTCTTCAATACAAATTTATTGTAGCTTTTTAGAATTTCATGGCTTACAGCCCAGAAATCTAGAGAAATACACTGATCAAGTTTCATAATGCAATGGCAAAGCTATATTAACACCCTTCTACTACCCACTCATCAAGCAGTAAGAGACACTTTGAAAAGTAAATATTTTTGTATTTTGTATATGATCCAAATTGTGCAACAAAACAACCCAATTCTAAAAGTATAGGTGACTTTGGACATAAGGAGGGAGGAGTAGTGATGGAATAGGACTCAAGGATATGGACTTGTGGAGTTTTCCTCTAGATCACATTTTACCTATTGCTATATTGTTAATAGATTTACATTATGGTTATTATTTATTTAATTCAAAGTATCAAAGAAACACTGCAATTCCACTGTAAGGATTTAGTATTATTTTAATAATTGTGAAGACACACTACTTTTTTCAGTCTACCACAGAATTAGAAAAATCCAGCATAACATATATTCTAAACAAGAAAAAGTAGTCTTTGCCCTTATACAGTTGGGATATAAACATAATAGAAATAGGAGCACATGTTTAAATGAATTGACCAAAGCATAATAAGGTCACCATGTCAAGACACACTGTTATTAGGGTGTGTTCCTAACTTCACCTACTTTCTCTTTTTTTTTATTGGAGAAAATAGAAAATTGACAGTACATAAAAATAGTCATCTTCACCTACTTTCTATTGAACTCACAAAGCAGAAATAACTTCTCTCAATTAACACCTGGATAACACTTTGCATTCAAACACCCTCAACTTTGTACAACCACTGAAACAAACAAGTGCACTAACCTTAGCTTAACATAATGTTTCCTTTATGATAAGAATTAAGTACTTTGTTTTAGCAAAGCACTTTCCCAGGCTTTTTAATGTGACATTGCATAATAGCATAATCTGAAACTTTTGCAGACCCTGCCGAAATCTGATTGAGATATCAGTGGACCTTTATTGCCCCTATTTTGAAGCGATTTTGTTTTTGTGTCATTCTATCTGTCGCCATATTTACTAAGTTATTGGACAAAATACACATAATAGGATTTTAGGCTTTATTTATTCAATTGCTAGGGGTGGGCTACTGGGGCTATAGCTCCGAATCTCGTATACTTTACCCCCGAGATTCCAGAATCCCCAAGAATCTCCCTGCTGAGTTCTCCTTCTTCCTGGACATGGTCCCAGAATTGGAGGTTTAAGCCTGCACATGGTTGAGGGCTGTTCTAGAGGAGAGGTACTGCTATAGGGAGTTCTCTAACTTGTACCTCCTCCTCGAGGGTCGGCCCGCAAGTGAGTGCCTGCAGGAACCAAACCTTTTGGTCATACTGAGCACAACGCAACGGGTGCAAGCTCCGCCCCGGTGACGCTCTGTGATTGGCTGTACGCCGGATGTCAGGTGACATCCGGCAGAAGAAACTGGATGGCTTCGGAAACGTCCTCCTCCCTTCAAATATAGGTAACTAAGCAGGGAGGGGGACCAACAGTATAAGGTGTATTTATTTGTTTTTTAGTAAAAATAAATAAATAGAAGAAATGTGTGACACCTGCCAAGTTGGCCCAAGAGTGACACCTACCCCAGAGCTACACCTGTCCAGTTTGGCCTAAGAGTACTACCTGCCCTATCCGGCTACAGTCAGGATCCTTCCCTGTTCCTTGTATCTCTGCACCTGTATTCTGAAGCCCTCTAATGGGTCTGCCCTGTATCCTAAAGCTCTGTAATAGTTCCTTCCTGTCTTAGAGCTCTGTTATACTTCAGCCCTGTCTTAGTTCCGCCCTGTATTAGTTCTGCCCTGTCTTAGTTCTGCCCTGTTAATAGGTTTCCCTGTTTGATTCCTTTGTTCTTTTATTCTCTTGCTCTGATTCATTTCTGGTTTCCATGCTGTTTGTTGCTCTGTTGTTTCATTTGGGGTTTTATTTGTCTCAGTTCCTTTATTTTAATGCAACCACACACATTTAGTTTCTCTCATGCTGTCAATCTACAGTTTACAGGTATGCTCTGTGTCTGGCGTGTCTGTGTACTTCCTGTTATTAGATCCAGTTTCTGGACTTAGTTATTAAACTAAATTATTATTAATTATAGTGTTAGGGACTTGCTATGTGAGGAACCTTGACAGTGATGGTGAACTTATCATGTAAATGACGATTTTGTGTACTAAACCCTCATCTTTTATCATCTCAGACAATTGGGTTAGTCCCTGTATGTTTGTTTGCATGTATATGTTACCTTGCCTTATTTCCTTGAAACACTTGAGGATCTTGGCTGCTTTATCCAATCTCCTTTTTTGTAAAAGCATCTGAGGATCTCAGCTCCCTACTCAGTCCCTTATGTTCCTTTATGTTGTCATGCAGAGTTATGTTTTCTTCTTTGCCCTCCTCATGTTTGCTTTAGTTCTCCCTTTACTTCTTAGTTTGTCCTGTAGCCCTGCACTCTTCATTTCATACATCTTGTTTCTGCTCTGTTTGTGTTTGCTTTCCGCTGCTTCAGCCATAGACATCCCACTATCCTAACAAGGTTGTGTCCTATGCCTATTCCAGGATTTCTGTGGGGTTCCTCTGTGGATACAGAAGCTGCTATCCCAGGGCCTTGGAATGTGGCCACATAAACCTGGGGCCCCAATCCACCAGTGAGTACTGGTTACCCTGTACCAGACTGTGTCTCCACATCTCACACATTGGACTCCTGCATCAGCTCAGGTTCTCATGCCATCCAGGATCTCGTTTGTGACATATGGCTGTAGGCAACAGTCAGGAGTTAACGGAGTGGCATCTCGTCAGCAGCACCTTCAGCTTGTTAGCTGTTTCTGAAAGAGTCTGAGTTTGAATCATGCTGGTTGCTTGGCCTGTTCCTGAAACCCTCCTACAGAGCAGATCTCCATTCAGACAAGGGAATCTATAAGAGACATCTTCCTAGTCCTGGTTTGTCTTGTATTGTCAAGTGTCTTGAGGAAGTTTGTCTGCAAAGCCAAAGTGCTGGTCACACCCCGGAGGTTGCTCCTTGAGAAGGGGGTTCTGTCAGGCTTCAACTGATGTGCAGACTCATCCAGCCTGTATACAGTCATTTCAGTATCCTTTTTGCTTTGATTATTACTTATGCCCCTTCCCGCCTTTGCTTTGTATCTCTGTTCCTTGCACTTCTCTAGTCCGGCCACATTGTGGCAACCCTCCCTTGCTCGGCCAGGGAGTGGAACTCTGAAAGAGTGGCTTCCTTCCCTTTCTCAACCACAATGTTGTGCCCTTCCTTTGCTTGGTCCCAAAGCAACACCTGCCCAGTTGGCCCCACAGCAGCACATGCCCAGAGCATCACCTGCCCACTTGGCCTCAGAGCAGCACCTGCCAAGTTTGGCAGCAGAGTAGCTCCTGCCCTATCAGCTACAGACCAGATCCTTTCCTGTTCCTTGTATCCCTGCACCAGTATCTTGAAGCTCTGTAATGGGACTGCCCTGAAATCTAAAGCTCTGTAAAAGTTCTGCCCTGTAATACTTCAGTCCTATTATAGTTCAGCCCTGTCTTTGAGCCCTTTTAAAGGGTTTCCCTGTGTCATGCTTTTGTTCCTTTATTCTCTTGCCGTGATTCATTTCAGGTTTCCTTGCTGCATGTTGATCTGTTGTTTCATTTCAGGTCTTATTTGTCCTCTCGTACTTTGTTGCTCAGTTTCTCTATTTAACCCCTTGGCGACACAGGACGGACTAGGTCCGTCCTGTGTGCCGAGGCCTTAGTGACACAGGACGGACGTAGTCCGTCCTGTGTCAAAACGAGCACTGAAAGCAGAGTTTTTCCGCTTTCAGTGCTCAAGCGGCATTGTAACAATGCTTCGGTGTGGAAGCATCGTACAATCCTACAAAAAAATGCCCGTCGGCATTTCGATCGCTCCGGAGAGCGATCGAAGCCGGTTTTAAAGGCACAGAGCCTTTAAAACACGTGCATTAAAAAAACGAGCATAGGAAGCACATTTTTAGCTTCCTATGCTCAGTAAGTGTTCCTGATTGCCTCGCAAGTCGAGGCAATCAGGAACATAAAAAAAAATGCACGATCTTGGTCACTGAGTGACCAAGATGGCGCTGCCCTTCTAAGGGCAAGAGCACAGGAGGCAGGAAGTGCCTGCTTCCTGTGCTCTCTGGCTGTCACACAATTGCCTCTTCACAGGCGCACTGACAGGCAGTGGGGATGCTCTGCTGAACATCCCCACTGACTGGTAAGATCAATATTAACCCTATATTGATCTGACCAGTTATGATCTGTCTCCCTCTCCTCACATTTTTTTTAGTGAGGGAGAGAGACAGATCAAATTAAGTAAAAGTAAAAAAAGTAAAAAAAAATCAATAAACACACAACACACAAATAATAAAACAATAAAACATTTTTTATTAAAGCAATTCCCTGCGTTTAACCCCTTCCCTGCCACTGATCTTGAGTAAGCAGCGATCGTGCACATCAGCGCATTTATTTTTGCTGTTTGTGCATTTTTTAGGGGTTAATTTTTTTTGTACTGTGATTTATTATAGTACTACAAAGGCTCTTCTAAGAGTTATTAACCCCTTCTTTGCTGTCGATCACTGCTTACGCAATGATATTGACGCCAAAGCAATTTTTATCTGTCTGCATATTTTTTTTTATTTTTATTTTTTACACATACCCGCTAGCTGATTACATGTTAAGTAAAAGTATTTGAGATTTATTTTTTTTAAACTGTCTGAGCGCATAGCGATCAGTAACAGCGAATTAGTGGTAAAGGCAGTTTGGTGATTTCTAAATTAACTTCACCATTCGCCCTGGTCAGATCAAAATTGGTTGGATCAATATTCACAAATATTGATCTGCCTCCCTCTCCTCACTTACATTTTTGTGACGGAAAGAGACAGATCAGTATTAGTGATATAAAATAACATTTTATAAAACTGGCAGGTTTTATGAAAGTCTTTCACTGTGTATTAACCCCTTCCCTGCCATTCATCACTGTATAAGCAGTAATCTTGCACAGCAACAGTATGTTTTGCTGTCTGCACTGTTTTATGGATTAATTACTTTGTACTGTAATGTATTACAGTACTAGATAGGCTCTTCTAAGAGCTATTAACGCCTTCTTTGCTCGAGATCACTGCTTACGCACTGATTCTGAGGCCGCGGACTCAGGGTTCGATTTTGACCCTGGTCAGCTTTCTGATACATCATCTAGTGATGTATCGGTGGCTGCTGAGCCCTTGCCACAAGGAGTGATGGGTGTCTACCGTTAAAAATGATATGGTTTGGTGGGGGTAAATTACATTGGCTGTCTTCAAAGATATATCCCATATAGGACACGGACCCAGGTTGACTACATGTCAAAATTCCAAGTTGGAATTTTGAGATGCGCATCTCACAAATGTTGCCTTCTAGCCAAAAAACAAACCAACAAACCTATGCATGGGTGCTATCCCTGTACTCGGGAGATGTTGCTGAACACATTTTGGCAGTGACATATACCAGAATCTGTGAATTCATGCCTGAAGTACAATGCATGTGGAAAAAAAACTCCCAAAAAAGTACTACCACAAACTTTTACAAAGGCTGGTGGTAGAATTAGTACATATACAGTATTAAAATACCACCATTTGAAATACCTTAGGATGTCTATTTTCCAAAAATATATGGTTTGATGGGGTAAAATTCATTGGACGCCTTCAAAAATGTTCTAAATGGAACATGGGCGCAGGCTGACTACATGTCAAAATTCCAGGTTGGAATTGCGCCCCCCCTAAATGTGGGCTTTTAACCCCAAAACAAACCAACAAACCTATGCATGGGGGGTATCCCTGTACTCAGGAGATGTTGTTGAACACATATTGAGGTGTTGGTTGGCAGTGGCAAATACCAGAATCTGAAAATTCCTGCCTGAACTACAATGTATGTGGGGAAAAAATTACATCCCAACCCTTTGACATAGGTTGGTGGTAGAATTAGTACTTGGAAAGTGTTAAAATACCACAATTTTAAATACCCTAGGATGTCTAGTTTTCCAAAATATATGGTTTTATGGGGTAAAATACTTTGACAGGCTTCAAAAGTGTCCCAAATTGAACATGGGCGCAGGATGACTACATGTCAAAATTCCAAGTTGGAAATGCAACCCCCCTAAACATGGCCTTTTAGCCCCCAAACAACCCAACAAACCTATGCATGTGTGGTATCCCTGTACTCAGGAGATGTTACTGAACACATATTGGGGTGTTGTTTTGCACTGACACATAACAGGATCTGTGAATTCATGCTCAAAGTACAATGTATGTGGAAACAAAACATTAAAAAATTACTAAACTAAAATTTGACAAAGGCTGGTAATAGAATAAGTGCATGGAAAGTGTTAAAATACTACCATTTGAAATACCCTAGGGTGTCTATTTTGCTAAAATATATGGTTTTGTGGGGTAAAATACACATTCTGGCTTCACAAATGTCCCAAATGGAACATGGGCGCAGGTTTTCTGTATGTCAGAATTCCAAGTTGAAAAACCAAAAAGCGCACCTCTCAAATGTGGCCTTTTAACCCCCAAATAATCTAACTAACCTACACATGGGTGGTATCCCTGTACTCAGGAGATGTTGTTGAACACATATTGAGGTGTTGTTTGGCACTGACCTATAACAGGATCTGTGAATTCATGCCCAAAGTACAATGTATTTGAAAAAAAATTACTACCCAAAACATTGACATAGGCTGGTAGTATAATTAGTGCATGGAAAGTGTTAAAATACTACCATTTGAAATACCCTAGGGTGTCTAGTTTTAAAAAATATATGGCTTTGTGGGGTAGAATACACTTTCTGGCTTCAAAAATGTCCCAAATGGGACATGGGCGCAAGTTTTCTGCATGTCAGAATTCCAAGTTGGAAAACCAAAATGCACACCCCCTAAATGTAGCCCCAAAACAAACCAACAAACCTATGCATGGGTGGTATGCCTGTACTCAGGAGATGTTGCTGAACACATATTGAGGTGTTATTTGGAAATACCCCTTCACATTTTAAGGTAATGTTTACCTAAATTGCAATCTATGTGAAAAATTTAAAAAAAAGATTTTTTGCTGCAAACTTTGGCAAATATTGGTGGTAAAATGGCTACATGAAATGTGTCAAAATACCCCAAGTTAAATGCCCTGAGTGGTCTAGTTTTCAAAAATATGTACATGTTGGGGGTCATTCATGGATTTAGTACAGAAATCAGCAGGGGCGGGCTGGGCCGGGGGGCAGGGTGGCAATTGCCCCCCAGGCCGCCCTAAACTATGTAAAACACGGCCGCTGGGCCAGTGTTTTAAAAAAAAAAAAAAAAACGCGCTTGCAGGCAGAGACTGAGGTGAGAAGGGATCGGAAGATCCCCTCTCACCTCCGCTCTGCCTGCAAAGCTGCACGGGGAGCCGAACAGGCAGCACAGAGAAACCTCCGTGCTGCCTGTTCGGCTCCCCGTGCATTGTGCCGACACGGAAGTGCCGACAGTCACGTGATCGGCGCTCTGACGTCAGACGCGCGCCGATCACGTGACCTGTCGGTACAACCGCCGGGAGGCCGAACAGGCAGCATGGAGGGACCATGCTGCCTGCCACCAGGTAAGTCCTCCTGCCACTAGCCACCAGGGAAGTCCTGCCACTAGCCACCAGGGAAAAAGGTAAGGGGGGGGGGGGCAAAAAACACTGGCATATTATTGGGCAAATTGGCTGGGGAATATTACATGGCAAATAAGACTGGCATATTATTGGGCAAATTGGCTGGGGAATATAACATGGCAAATAAGACTGGCATATTATTGGGCAAATTGGCTGGGGAATATAACATGGCAAATAAGACTGGCATATTATTGGGCAAATTGGCTGGGGAATATTACATGGCAAATAACACTGGCATATTATTGGGCAAATTGGCTGGGGAATATTACATGGCAAATAAGACTGGCATATTATTGGGCAAATTGGCTGGGGCATATTACATGGCAAATAAGACTGGCATATTATTGGGCAAATTGGCTGGGGCATATTACATGGCAAATAAGACTGGCATATTGGGCAAATTGGCTGGGGCATATTACATGGCAAATAAGACTGGCATATTATTGGGCAAATTGGCTGGGGCATATTACATGGCAAATAAGACTGGCATATTATTAGGCAAATTGGCTGGGGCATATTACATGGCAAATAAGACTGGCATATTATTGGGCAAATTGGCTGGGGCATATTACATGGCAAATAAGACTAGAATATTATTGGGCAAATTGGCTGGGGCATATTACATGGCAAATAAGACTGGCATATTATTGGGCAAATTGGCTGGGGAATATTACATGGCAAATAAGACTGGCATATTATTGGGCAAATTGGCTGGGGCATATTACATGGCAAATAAGACTGGCATATTATTAGGCAAATTGGCTGGGGCATATTACATGGCAAATAAGACTGGCATATTATTGGGCAAATTGGCTGGGGCATATTACATGGCACATAAGACTAGAATATTATTGGGCAAATTGGCTGGGGCATATTACATGGCAAATAAGACTGGCATATTATTGGGCAAATTGGCTGGGGAATATTACATGGCAAATAAGACTGGCATATTATTGGGGAATATTAAATGGCAGAATAACACTGGCATATTATTGGACAAATCGTCTGGGGAATATTAAATGGCAGAATAAGACTGGCATATTATTGGGCAAAATGGCTGGGGAATATTAAATGGCAATTAACACTGGCATATTGGGCAAATTAGCAGGGGCATATTAAATTGCAGATAACCTTGGAATATTATTGGGCAAATTTACTGAGTTATATTAAATTGCAGAATAACACTGGCATATTATGGGACAAATTGGCTGGGGAATATTAATGGCAAATAATATTGGAAATGTGTATGTAATGGGGTGATGGAGGCATGTAAATGTGGTGATGGGGCATGTCCTGGTGTGCAACGTGGGTTATGGGTCATGTCGTAGGTGTGCAACGTGGGTAGGGGGGGGGTGCCCAAATTTTGGGATATTGGGTGTCTAAATCCTGGCATGTTGAGGGGCATAATCCTGGCATATTGAGGGGAAAATCCTGGCATATTGAGGGGGCATGATCTTGGCATATTGAAGGGAAAATCCTGGCATATTGGGTGTCTAAATCCTGGCATATTGAGGGGCATAATCCTGGCATATTGAGGGGCATAATCCTGGCATATTGAGGGGCATAATCCTGGCATTTTGAGGGGCATAATCCTGGCATATTTAGGTGAAAATCCTGGCATATTGAGGGGGCATCATCTTGGAATATTGAGGAGAAAATCCTGGCATATTGGGTGTCTAAATCCTGGCATATTGAGGGGCATAATCCTGGCATACTGAGGGGCATAATCCTGGCATTTTGTAAGGGAAAATTCTAGCATATTAAATGGCAAATCCTGGCATATTGTGGGGGAAAATCCTGGCAATATTCGTTATAAAACAAGGAAAAGATGGCCGTGGATGGGGAGGCGATTCGATGGTGCAATGGGCCACTTGACTGGATTTGCCCCCCAGGCCTAAGGCTGCCAGCCCTCCCCTGGAAATCAGTGTCACTATCGCTAATTTGGAAAAAAAGGATTTTGAAATAGCTTTGCACTACTTATAGTTCTGGCCCTGTAACATGAATAAAAAAGCACAAAAACATAAAACATGGGCTATTTCTGAACTCAGGACATATATTAGAAACTATTTAGCAGTGTTTTTTTGTTGTCTCTTGTACATGAGTATACGATTTTTCAAATAAAAGTCATAAAAAATCTTTTTTTTTCATTTTTTTGCCATATTTTATTATTTTTTTTAAATCAAATGATATGCTATTATCAAAATAATGGTATCAAAAGAAAGCCCTTCTTATAACGATAAAAGCGATATATAGTTTGTGCGGGTTCACTAAATGAGACAGAAATAAATTACAGCAAAACACAAACACCTCAGAAATGTTAAAACAGCTCATGTCACCAAGCGTCGGACAAGCCAAAAAAGTAATGTCACTAAGGGGTTAAATGCAACACATGTTTATTTTCTACAGGTATGCTCTGTGTCTGGTATGTATTTTCTGTTCTTAGATTCAGTTTCTGGATTTAGTTATTGAACAAGTTTATTATTAATTCTAATATTAGGGACTTTGATGCTGGTGGAAATTTTATCATATAAATTGCCATTTGGTGTACTTTTTTGGTGTAAACCCACACCATTTATTATCTCAGAAAATTGGGTTAGTCCCTGTATGTGTGTTTGTATATATGTTCCCTTGCCCTCTTTCCTTGAAGCACCTTTGGATCTTAATTCCGCTCTCCTTTTATTCATCTTGTTTCTGCTCTGTTTGTTTTATCTGCTCTGTTTGTTTTATTTGCTTCAACCTTCAAACATCCTGCTATCCTATCAAGGTTGTGTCCTATGCCTTCTCCAGGTTATCTGCAGGGTTCCTCCATTTTCCTACCTCGCCTGTAACTTGCTACTGGACCTTAAGGGTATTCAGTCTGAGCCCTTTTTTGGTAAAATGGAAGAAATGCCTTGGGAAGAGGATCAGAAGGAAAAAAAAGCTCTTCATTAGTCCACGAAGAAAAGACCAACCAGATCTTCTAATATCCTGCATAGGTATACTTCTTTCTTGTCTGGTGTATAGTGTGCAGAGCGAAAGGGGAAACCCCTTAGCAGCCACATTTAACCTCTCAGCCTCCAGGTAATCAGGTGAAGATCCTGAGAGCAAGGGTGGGAAATCGGGTAGTAGCACAACAATATCCTAGATACTGGTAACTTGCATTAAGCCATAAAAATACAGGATGCCTTGGCCAATAAGGGATTATCGCTATGACCATGACCTTCTCCTTCTGGATCTTCCAAAGGATGGCAGGGACCAAAAGGAATGGGAGGAAACATATATCAGAGTCTGAACATCAAGGAATTGGTCAGAGGATCCATGGCTTGTGCCTGTGAGTTGAAGTTGGCGCTGACAATTCCTTAACAAGGCCATGAGCTCTATTTGAAGATGGCACTTAGACAGCTGTCCTGTTGTCAATACTCAGCTTGAACCACCTGCTACAAAGCCATGCACAGAGATGCTGCAGGGCCTTGAGAATTGGCGTCAGTTCCAAGATATTAGAGGGAACTTCTGTTTAGAGAACCATAAATAACTGGATGTAATGATCCCTGTAATGGGCACCCCATCCTGTGCTGCTGGCATCTGTGGTTATAATTTCCCAGGAGAAATAAGAACCCTTATTATATTTGGGCTAGGAGCTGAATAAAAGGGTCCTGGCCCTGGTAAAGTCAAAGGGGACAGGGGCTGGCCAAATGTCCCAGGCCCACATTAAATTGAACCTTTAAACCCTCTTACCCACTAAAAAATATGGGACCAGGGGCTGGGCAAATGCCCCTGGCCCCATCAATAATTTCTCCCCTTCCCTCTTCATCTGCTATTAATGATACAGGGCCTGGGGTTGGGCTAACAAATGTCTACTTAGATATGTATTGAGGGGCATTTTAGCAGCCCTCACCCCAGTTTCTAAAGAGAAGCAATTTATTTTTTACATTTCAGTGGAAAGACGAGGGTTATGTAGAGCATTAATTTCAGTGAAGGAATGTTTTTTTCGTACTTAGTGTGAAAATCACTGTGAAATGAATGGGAGGCGAAACCTCACTCCCTTTATTTTTGCATTCCTTCACCGCATCTCAAACACACAGAAATGCTTAGTGAATGGCATTTTTCAAGGTCGAGATGGGGACATTCAGGGCTAGTTGAATATGTCTTAGTTTGGAGTTTGAGATGAGCTCGCAGCCTGCCATGATGACATCAGTCTATTGTCCTAGAACCCTGCATATATACCAGTCCTCAAACATGAGGTGTAAAGCTACAGTAGGATATTTACGAAGTTAAAAAAATTAAATGATTCAGAAATAATTCATTAAAATATTTATGAAGTGCATTGGTTATGGCAAACTGAGGCCCTTTAATCCGGGTACAAATATAGAAAGATAATAAAAAGTACTAAGGAGCCACATAGCCTGCATTTTAGACAAGGCACATCATCATATCAAGCAATAAATACATTCCTTCATACATGGCTTAGGAGATTAAAGTAACCATTTCTAAAATAATAAATTGCATTTCACAAGAATGATTTGTGGCTTAGTTATAATGCTGTGCAATTGTAAGGTGTAAAATGACACGAAGATACAAACTACTTACTATTGCCATATCAAAAGTGTTAAAAAACATAAAATCTCACATAAACAAAGTGTCAAACTGTGCAAAAAGTGACTAAAGACCATTTGAAAAGTTGCACAATTTGCTGACATCAGTTGTTAAATATATAAAGATATATATACCTATAAACCTGTAACTTGTAAACCTATAAACTGTATATATAAGTTGTGTGCTCTTTTTTTTGGTTTCATGTGCTTTGACCAAATCTCTTTTCTCTTTTCTTGCGGGGTTAGTACCATTACGATAAATTATAAAAGCATTGGGAAATAATGTGTTTGCTTTTTTCTCAAATTTTCCACTTTCGGAAATATGAATGAAAATTGCCAGCAATTTTAAGTCTATTCCATTAGAAAATTACAAGAACCAAATCCAGACCACATGTAATACAATTAGTTTGTTTCCTTTTGTTAGGCTGACAGGTTAAGTAGGGAGCCTAACAATGTGGACAGGGCAAAATAGAGTGACAGCACGGATATTATTGATGAGTTGATACACTAATTGTGGCTTCCAAATGATGGCTAATGTTAAACATTCCACAGGATAGGAAATATTTACTAATGTATAATACTAATTGTAGTTAGAAGTGCATTAGTAAAACAGCTGGATATTTATTGTAAGTCAATTATGCCAGGGCATTTTCTAAAGAGGAAAGTGCCTAAATAACATGTATTGTTTATTAATATTATAAAGTGTACAATCTTAAATTATTTTTACATTAAAGTAAGAAAAGCACAAGGGGAATCTAACAATGGAGATTGAAATTATTAATGTGGCTTTATGTAAAATTACATAATCTAGGCCGTAACATTTAGTATGATGTATATATAAATATATTGCTCTCAGTGTTGTTGTGAGTGACTGCTGACATTCTGTCATAAACACGACTTGTAATAAACAAGAATTTAAACACCAACATATACATGTATATAAAATCGTTATAATGTTTAACTGTCTCCCAGGCCCGGGCCCGGGTTCTGTTAAGCCGGTCCATGGTTGTGAGAGAAGCATTGTGTGCTCCCCTCCGGCCGCGTGGCTTCAATAAAGTTTGTTAAAAAAAAAAAAAATACTCGGGTCGCATTTTTTGTTTTTTTTAACAAACTTTATTGAAGCCGCGCGGCTGGAGGGGAGCACACAATGCTTCCCTGACAGCCGCGGACCTGCAGAGCAGAGCACCGGGAGACAGCAGCAAGGAGGTAAGTACTGGGGAAGGGGGGAGGATGGTGATACATAACGAGCGTACTGAGGGACAAAATCCTGGCATACTAATTGGAAAAATCATGGCATATTAAATGGCTAAATCCTGGCATATTGTGGGGCTACATCCTGGCATATTGAGTGACAAAATCCTGGCATATTAATTGGCAAATTCCTGGCATATTGAGGGGCAAAATCATTGCATATTGAGGGCAAAATTCTGGCATATTAATTGGCAAATTCCTGGCATATTGAGGGGCAAAATTCTGTCATATTAATTGGCAAATCCCTGGCATATTGAGGGGCAAAGTTCTGTCATATTAATTGGCAAATTCCTGGCATAGAACCCAGATCCCGTCCCCTGGACTGTAATAATTAATCAAATAGAATATCAAAAAGAGATGGAAGCAGGGTTCTATAGACTAAACGGTCAGAGTAAATTACATATAATGAAATATGGTCCCCATGGATCCTAAGTAAAAGATAACCTGAATAACAGAATACGTGATAGAAGTGGACCCCCATGGGACCTAGCAGTGGGCCGTGGCGTGGACGTACCCCCTCCCCCTTCTTGGATGAATAGAGAATGGCTGGTGAACAGGGATGAATGTACATACTAGGTCCTTAAGCATTATTACATGTATTTATTGGTTTCTTAAAGAAAGAAGAGGACAGTATGAATTTGTGTTTATTTATGTGTTTTTTATAAATTGGAATTTTGATATAATGAAATAAACAATATAAATATACAAATTGGAAGGATCACTCAATCTCCATGGAGCAGGTAACCTCAGTGGCTCCTATATCAGTGACGCGCTGACAGTTAAGTACACTCAAATGCTGTTGTAATTATGGAATAACCTCTTAATACATTATATGGACAAATATATTGTGAAACATCACTTAATTATTTAATTCAGGTTTTTCAATCAGACCCATTGCCACATTTGTATAAAATCAAGTATCTAGCCATCCAACATTCCAAAAGTATTAATTGCAAGTGTGAGCATTTCTGTCATTCAGTTCAGACACATTTCAATTGTTTAATGCTATTTTTGCAATGTGAGAAACCTCCCATAGGATTTAATAAGGCATTCAAGGCTACTACTTAGTTTCTGTGCTTTTCAGTTGTATTTTGGAGTTTCGTGAGATCACCTGTCATTGCCGAATGGGTGGCATATTGATTCTAATGCTGTAATGCTCCGAATATGACTGGAATTTGGGAGCCATTTTTGAGGGGAAAAAAATAATCCTATAATAGGCCCAGGGATATAGTACTAGTGATAGCATCAAACAAGTTTCGCTTTTTGATTAAATCTGACTGTGCACCTTGCAGTAGCGAAACATACAAGTTACTCGTTAAACCAATATTTATAAATATTTTTTTTATTTTTTTTTTGAACAAAGGAAAAGAACTTCAGGTTTAACACTTTGAGTGCTGATGAGTTACTCGCTGATCTAAAACTTCCAATGGTTAATATATTATAGCTGACTCCTAATATACAACAAATATTTGCAGGAATTTTGGCACATAACATCATGCTTTGAGCATAGCAAATGAATTACTTCATTTTATGCCCTGGCTTGACAAAGAAAACCAGGAAGCTCCCCTGCTGTTAACTTGTTATCCTAAAATATCTGTGAAAGTGGTAAAAGGAACTTCTTCACAGGAACCTGTCAAAGAAACTAATAACAGATGCTAGATTTGGTGTTCAAGGACGGATGCCACAAGGATTTATAGATATCTTATGTCAAGGTTTGAAAAATAACATGTTTTAAAACTTCACGTGCACAAATTCTTTAGTTCTACAGTCCCCTTCATACCTCTGAAACCACAAAAAAGTCTATTGTTAATGTATATATAAAAAGGATGTGCTATTTATAAAAAATAGGCCTTTTAAGTGTACTTTGACATGGTTTCAAAACACAAAAGACAAGAATGTGATATGGTACAATATGATACAGAATTCAAGAGTACAAACGCCTGACCATGTATCTGGGAATAACATCCAAGAGCAATACCAGATTTTTATGGAAATAATAAATAAATAAATATATATTAATAAAAGTTCTCTAGTCTTGTAGAATGTAAACATGTATGACTAGGGTCCTCCTCATCTTTTGTTTCATATATCTAATGTTGTTATCATTTGTGGCAATAAAATTACCAAAATTGATTTATTTGCAATACATTTTTAAGAAAAGTAGGTATATCAGCACCAACTTTTCATAAGTATTCTTGTGTTTTCATTAAAAGGTAAACCATTTTTCCCTGTATTATAGCCTAAGACAGTGCACATAGCATATTTTACTGTATTTCATGTGTAGATACAGGTTGTAAGCTTTTGGGCTAGGGTTGCCTTTTTTTGTAAAAAAAAACAAAAAACAAATAGAGAACTTAACATTTTTCTCGAGTCCAGCTATTGCCTCCATAGAACATTGATCTCATTTCACCTGGCTGTCTTCTACTGTAGCTCAACTGTGGTCCTTAAGTAGCTGTAGAACTACAAATCCCATAATTTCACACCAGCGTCTGCCTATCAGTCTCTGTACCTTATCTGTCAGTATCTCTGTCCTAACTTTTTTTTGTGTCTGTCTCAGTGTCTGTCGATCAATCTCTTTCTGTCAGTATATATGTCCTGCCTATCTATCTGCATCTCTGAGTCCATCTATCAGCAGATCTGTCTCTCTATCAATCTCTGTACTTGGTATGTCAGTATATCTATCCTCCTGTCTGTCTATCTATCTCTGCACCTTATTGGTCAGTAAATCTGTCCTGCCTGTCTATTTGTGTCTATCTCTGATGATAATTGGTAAGCTAATGAAATAGCAAAATGATGCACTAGTTGCCAACTTAATATCCAATTTAGCTTATGATGTTAATATGTGGAGCTCTGTGTTCATGTCAGAGAGAGGTCAACAAGAAGATTACAGTCCAGGTGGGAAACTAGTGATGCAGTTGCTTCATCAGTTCCATTTCTAAAAAAATGTTTGCTAAGTGGAAACAAAGAATGCATGTACAGTTATGTTGTTGTTGATAGTCTAGATCTGAACATTATGTTTATGTATACGCATGATGCAAAGACACTGTAAAACATACACAGATAAAAACTATACACTAAGAATAGCTGACCTAGAATGTGGTATAAACAAGAGAGAAAATAGCTATCTGTCATCATTGAAGGACCTGTTGATACCCTCATACGTCTTCCCCCAGTCTGCTGTCTGTGAAGCTTCTGCTTCCTGTAAACATTGAATATATTTAAAATAAAACCATTTTGATATCCACGTATTGTTTTGATAAATGTATTTGCAAAATGTTTTTCAAGATCTGGCAGATCGCTACCACTAAGATATATATACTGGTTTACTCAGATATCAGCAATTTTTGGCAAATAAATGGTTCTTCCGAATTGCATACGGATTTAGATCACATCAGTGGTACATTAGTACCAGAATAACCAGGTAGCTCTGACGTGCCTCCGAATGCGTTAGCAATTCGCAAAATCATAGCCAATTACTAGTGTTGAGCGAACCCGAACCGCACTGTTCGGGTTTGTACCGAACATTATGGTTTTTGGACCCCTGACCGAACACGGACATTCCACTGTATGTTCGTGTTGGAGTTCGGGGTTCGGCGATTACATTGTATGTAATGCTATTGGCTTTCTATAAACCGAAATAGAGTCCCCATTGATAAGAATTTCTTATGAATGGGGACTCTATTTCGGTTTATAGAAAGCCAATAGCATTACATGTATTCCATAAACCGAAAGTCTTTAAACCGAAAGAATGTCTTTCGGTTTTTTAGACTTTCGGTTTAAAGAATAGCAATAGCATTACATGTATTCCATAAACCAAAAATCTATAAACCTAATGTCTTTCGGTTTATAGACTTTCGGTTTATGGAATACATGTAATGCTATTGGCTTTCTATAAACCGAAATAGAGTCCCCATTCATACGAATAGGTCAATTGACCTATTCGTATGAATGGGGACTCTATTTCGGTTTATAGAATAGCAATAGCATTACATGTATTACATCTGAGAGTCAAATAGAACAGTGAAATACTGTGCTTACAGCGCACTTTGAAAAATTCTAATTGTTTTGGGTGCTTAATAGTACATTTGCGTCTTGCGGTGCACTTCATATCTGAGAGTCAAATAGAACCGTCAAATACTGTGCTTACATCGCACTTTGAAACATTCTAAAAGTTTTGGGTGGTAAATAGTACATTTGCGTCTTGCGGTGCACTTCATATCTGAGAGTCAAATAGAACCATCAAATACTGTGCTTACAGCGAACTTTGAAAAATTCTAATAGTTTTGGGTGGTAAATAGTACATTTGCTTCTTGCGTGCACTTCAATACTGTGCTTACAGTGGACTTTGAAAAATTCTGGCTACCTCCTCCTCCTCCAGCATCGCTTCCACCTACACCGCCACGGTCACCGCCTCCTCAACCTATGGGTCACTTAGTATAAACTGAAAGAGAATACCCTGCACTCCAACCCTCTCTCAAATGGATAATTCTGTTGATCCTCCTGGCAGCCATGCTTTAGATTTAGATTTATGTTCTTCCAAAGCTAAAATCAAAGATTCCATCTAGTGCTATTTTATGGCTCAGCTGTATTTTTAATTTGTATGTATTTTATGTTATTTGAAGTTATTTCCCTATCCATATTTGTTTGCAGGGCACTTGTCCTACTCTTACCCACATTTTACTTCCTTTTGCAGCCCTCTAGCCCTTTCCAGGACTTTTTAAGAGGCATTTTAGTGCCCAAAAGTTCGGGTCCCCATTGACTTCAATGGGATTCGGGTTCGGGGTCAAGTTCGGGGTCAAGTTCGAGCCCGAACCTGGACTTTTTCCCGAAGTTTGGCCGAACCCGCCGAACCCGAACATCCAGGTGTCTGCTCAACTCTACCAATTACACATTACACACCAATATTTGCTGAAACCAAATGCAGCCGAAACATGTCTGAAATGCATCCGAACCGAAGTAGTAGTCTCAAATCTCCCATTATAGGCTATAATAAAAAATAAAAAAAAAACACCCATAAGAAATCAGCCCAGGTTCATGAAATTCACTGTCAAAGAATGTTTACATAAATAATGAGCACATGTCCAGACCAACGTTTGAGAGCATGATTGGAAGGCACCATTTAAGAGCAGGATTAGAAGGCACCATCTAAGAGCAGGCAACAAAAATACAATTATTTGAAGAAAAAAAACCAAGCAATGGCAACCCAAGGATGCCGAACCAAGGATTAAGGCAAGTACCAGCATGGTTTTTCAGTGGACGAGAACACAGCATTGGTACACAAGCTGTGCCAACATTTCAACTGCATGATAGTGGCAGCAGCAAAGAGGACAAGGCCAGAGGAGGAAGTATGAGTGAATAACAGGTCTGAGGAGGTGGTGATAAGTGAATTTAAATACTTCTACACCATAGGCAGATGTTATCTCACACTGAACTCACACCTGTAGTTTATGTAACACATGTATTAGCTATGTCAAGGATAGATAATGATGAACGCTCATAGGGAATGTTGCACATGGCTGCGTTTAAAGGCCTGCCACACATGGAGAAGCTGCAAAGGTGTGTTTAGTATCTGTGCAGAGCATGTTAGCTGGAGAGGGGTGGTCAAGCAGCACATTGTAGCAATTAACATGTGCAAAGTAGTTAAGAGCCATGGGAGTTGCAGTACAAAGTTATGAGTGCACATCTGTATATCAGTAGAACTGTACATCTGTGGTAACACATGTAGATATGTGTGATCAGCTGAGCATATCAGGAGCCCCTCCACAATCTGCAGACATTCCTCCAATAACGATATTTGATGCTGCTGTCTATGGTATGATTGCCCATGTGAAAAAGCCCCTTAAAAACTTTTGTAGTGTACTTTAGATGGCTTTAAAGTGTAATTCTCCAGCTACAATCTAAAGAATTGTACTGGGGGATTCAAAACATGTTTGGGGGGGAATAGCCAAAACTCTTTAGGTTTTCATGGAGAAAATATCCTGATTGGACTGCCTCGAATATTTTGGTTTCAACAAAGCCCAAAGATCCAATTTGGACCCATATTCAGGGGTATTGAGTACATGGATTATGGCAATTTGTAAAAGCTGGCTAAGTTGCCAAATCCAAATACATTTTCGGGACAAATCGGTGTATATTGAGTTGAACCAATAGCTTTCAATTGTAGGTATATGGGCATTTACTGTCCACCCAGATATTCTAATTTTCACCAAGTTGTATCCCCAATGAGTTTAGGGAACAGCTACCAAGTGTAGGTTAGCATAGAGGTTTCCTCAAATGTATTAACTTGTGAAAACTGTCCATGCATTGGCATTAACTATGGCAGGTGCTCAGGTAGCACCTGAACAAAATTGTAATAAGTGTTTCTGTCGGTTAAAGTGAGCTTTGGGTTCAATAACCATATTGAGATTGTTGTGGAAGGTGTTAGTCTCTTTGTAGAGATATGGGCAGATATTTGTTGTCAATAAGCGTCTCGGGTATATCTAAAATACATTAAAAGGCTTGGGTAGTTGACATTTGACCCCTCTTGTCCGTATATATGTATTATTGTGTGGCTACAACAGCTACTTTTCTAATACGTTTCTTGAAGCCAAACATTAATTCCTCTCACTATAGTCTCATATTGAAAAGTGGAATGAGATGTCCTTTCCTGAACATGCCCATATTGGGTTGTTTTTTATTACTTAAGTAAGGAATAGCAGCATAGTAATACCAAAAATATTTTTTTTTTTTATGCCAAAGACATTACATCTGCAGGTATGGTTCCATGTGGTCTACCAGATAATAATTTCCTTGTATTATTGGAAAAAATTAAATCGTCATGATAGAAGAAAGCTGAGCAGACACATTGTTTTTCTTTAATTCAACTTCTAATTCATTTGGTATGAGCAAAAAGATGTTTTAGCTTATATGAGAAAATAAATCCAAATAATAAAACAAGACTAAAATTTAACGTAAAGTATTTCACTGATCATAACTCAATAAACTGAACTAGATATTGGGCAGTCTCCTGTATTACATTTATGGAAGAGTCGTGCTGACGGCCTGAACAAAACAAAGCATCTGGATCTCTTTAGTTCTGTTGTATGACTATAATGCTTATAGTTCACCAGTAAGATGCGGGATTATGGAAAACAGATTTCTTCCTTATTAAAATTCACTGTATTTTGCGGACAAGGCTTAGACGGTTCAAGTTGTAAAATAAGCTGACATGCTGACATTTTTTGTGACTGTTGTTAATTGGGAATAGTTGTGTCATAATTCTTTTTAGAAAACATCAGCAGATTCTGATTTATAATAGAGCCGAGATTGCACAATCCCTCATGACAATACAAGGTAAAAACACATTAAAACGGGAGGAGAGGCTCACGGAAGTCTGCAGTCACTTTAAATTGTCAGTAAGTTATAAATTCAAGGGGTTTTAATATATTGGCAATATAGTAAGATTGTAATGACAATACTATGTGAAGTTACTATTGTTGTAGTATTTGTGCCACACAACAGGTGAATTAAGAGGAGGAGAGAATGTTAGGTAACAGTGGTATGTAGGTCCACTTCAATACACATTTCCAAGGATGCTCAGCATGTTATCAGATAAGTATTAGGCACCCTAGCCTAATTCAATAAAATGGCTGAGCATTATGGTAAATGTAGTCAATACTGTAGATGCTTTCATACATTCCCCCTCCCACTTACGTACACATGGAGGGCAAGATTAAAAAAGTGCCTCTGAGGTGGTCCAATAGTGTGAGTGATGATCTGGGCTTACCCTGGCCACAGTTTCCAATTAACGTTTTTAGAAAATTGGTCCATTTTTGTTTTTTCTCTGACTACACATTCTATGTTTCTATTTTTTTTTTTCCGGTATGTAACTGTTTAAATTAACCACTTTAACTCACAATAATAGCAATAGTCACTGCATACCTAAAATGTCTCATGTAATCTGCATGCTCACACAAAATGTCACAAATGTATGCTTGCTAATCAAATGCAGCTGCTTAACAAGAAGAGTTAGCATATGGTGTTCAGCATTCTTTCAGTTTCAGTTGTGATTAGATACAGCACTCAGACTCCATGAAACAGTGTCATTACTGTGCATTGAACTCATATAGCAAGTTTGTTTTCTTATGACTCGTGCCAGAAGAAATTCCATAGTATGTTTTATAAACAATGTATACAATTATATATTTTTATTTAGATTTTAAAAATGAACAGTAAAAATCTGTAATAATAACTGCTTAGTTTGTGCACCCAACTTATCAGTTCACCCCTGTTCACTGTTTAATAGTCCACCCTTTAAAGAAAAACTTTCATAAAGGGTTTAAACGTTGTTTATAGTGTGAATGCAGAGAACACAGAAGGATCAAAAAAGAACTAAATATTGTGTGAATGCATAAATAAATGTGTTTTCAATCTGCCAGGATATCTGTTTGTGACATTACCTGTGACTTACTATACAAATGTAAAATGCATAAATTGTAGAGTAAGGCTCAATTATGTCACACACGGGATATACCACAGGTACATTTAAAACATACTGATTCATGTATTTACACAATATAAAGTTATGTTTGGCAACATTTAAAATATTTTTCATTTAAATTATGCATTTCTTGAGATTGAATGTAAAGGTCATTTTGGGTAATTTTGTTTCCTGCTTTAATCACACTATACACACTGTTTAGGTGATGGAGTTCCTTTAATTAGCTAATCTCTAAAGTGTTGTTTGTAATAATATCATAACACTATAGCCTGTTGTCTTTGGAATTGTTTTTGTTCCTTTCACACAATGTACCTGTTTAATGTTTGTACTGATTACCAGCTTTTCTTTGCAATGATATATATATGTGTTTGTCCACACAGACAGGCTAGTGTTACCTAAGCACATTCCAAGGAGATTTAGGCTAATACCACTTTTTCTAAAGAGTCAGTATATCATTTATTTTAAGAAAAGACTGGTAAGCAAATCTCATAGTAATGATTTGTTTTGATTACACACTGACAAATTTGTGTATCCTGTGCTTCTGTTTTCTAGCTAGGTAGCAGTTTGTAATATATTGGGGAGAGCATGCACCAAATTCAATGATATGTGTAATTCCTGTTTTACATTGGTTATGGGTATTTAATGAATCCTGTGTTTGTATATTAAAATAAAGTTAATGGGAGGTATACAATATTAATAGCAAAAATTAATGATATTCTTTATACATTGGTGAACTTATACGCTCCAAACCAGACTCCTTGCATATTCCTCAACGAACTTATGGCCAGAGTGGAGGAACACTCCTCGGGTCATTTGATTATTGCAGGCGACTTCAATTGTATAATGGATAATAAGTTAGATAAAAGTAATAGACAAGTTAGAGAACAAAAATTAAACAGTTGCCTACAATACTTCAGAGATTTTTTACCAAAAATCAGTTGTATGACTGTTGGAGGGTTGGGCATCCTAGTGACCCAGACTATTCCATTTACTCTCATGTACACCAATCTTACTCCAGAATAGACTATTTTCTAACCAGACCTGATGTACTTGATAAAATGATACAAACAAAAATAGGGGGCATATCGTGGTCTGACCATGCTCCTATTTTTTTGACAATCAGGAATAATGCAGAATATAGGATTAGAAACAACTGGAGACTTAACGAAAATCTACTGAGCTCCAAGGAAACCGAGCAATACCTAGCAAAACAAATAGAGACATTCATGGAAATTAATGACAATGGGGAGGTCTCCGACGCGACCTTGTGGTGTGCTTTAAAATGTTATATACAGGGATTGCTAATAAAAATTGGAGCAGAGAAAAAAAGGGTAAGAGGAGACTCACTAAATAAACTATATATAAAACTGGCCACACTTGAAAGACAACATAAGGTAACTTTGGACACCTCCCTGCTAGGTCGAGACTATACGAAAGAACTAATAAAGCCATTAAGCAATTAAAGCAAAAATGGTACTATGGGGCTAACCGTACAGGGAAACTATTAACTAATAAACTTAAAAACAAACAAGAAAGGGAAATAATAAAAAAATTAATAATCAAAGATAAACAATTGTTGTCCCATAGGCAAATAGGCAAAGCATTTAAAGAGTATTACAGTGCCCTCTAGAGGAAACAAAACATTCATCAACCGAGATTGCGGCCTTCCTCAAAAAGTTAAATCTTCCCAAACTTACACAAGAACAGTTGAAAGCCCTTAATCATCCAATTACCATCAAAGAAATTAAAGACAACATCATTACTCTGAGGGCTGGCAAATTCACCTGTCCAGATGGATTCTCGGCCCTGTTTTATCTTAGATTTGAAGGACAACAGGCCCCAATTCTTATGAGATTATTTACTTAATTAACTAAAAAAGACAGTATTCCAGTAGAGTTGCTCCAGGCTTCAATTACCCCTATACCTAAACCCAACAAGGATCCAACTTTGCACGTGAATTACAGGCCGATTTTTACTAATAAATTTAGATATAAAAATGTACTCCAAAATTCTGGCAGGGAGGTTAAAAATGGTGATGCCGGACCTGATTCACAGAGATCAAAGCGGATTTGTGATGGGTAGGGGTATGATGGACAATACCAGAAGAGTCTTTAATATTATCCATCACATAAAAGAACAGGAGGTGCCAGCTGTCTTGATGACCCTCGATGCCGAAAAGGCCTTCGATAGAGTCAGTTGGTGCTACTTGGGGGAGGTTTTAGAGGCTTTCGGCATCGAGGGCCTATTTAGAGATGGGACAATAAATCTATATTCCAAACCTACAGCTAGAGTTTTGGGTTAAATGTTCAATTCAGATTGGTTTGGAATAAAAAACGGGATGAGGCAGGGTTGCCCATTGGCACCTATGTTATACACGTTAACAATGGAACCATTTGCCTCTATGATTAGGAAATCAAGGGGAGTAAAAGAGGTATCTATAAACGCAAAGGAAAATAGGGTGGTTCTTTATGCAGATGACGTACTACTAACATTAACAGATCAATTGAACTCGATTCCAAATATAATTAGTCTGATTGAGAAATTTGGTACATATTCAAACTATAAACTGAATTTTGATAAAACTCAATTGATCTCACGTCACGTAGCCATGGAAGATCTAGCGGTTCTTAAGTCCAGGTTCGGTCTAAATTGCACTAATAAACACATTGATTATCTAGGAGTTGGGCTGACAATACAATTAGAAGACACGATTAAAATAAACTACGAAGCCAAAATCAGAGAAATTAAAAGAAATTTAAGCGAACAGAAGGAAATAAATATCATATGGCTTGGCAGAATTAATGTGATGAACGCCTATATTATCAACAAGATATCTTATCTGTTTAGAAATATTCCATTGAAAGTAGACTTGGCCATTCTAAATACACTACAGAAAATTGCTACAGAATATATTTGGCAGGGTAAGAGGACAGCTCCGGAGTAGTATCCTTTCGTAATATACTCAGCTTACACAACGCCTGTATGGCAGCCCATGCTTTAGCCTGGGATAACACTTCATCTACACCACCAATCTGGCTGGAGATTGAAAAATTTGAAACAGGGCGGATGAAGCCAATCGGTCTTTTCTGGAGTCATAGGGTGCTAAACAGAAAACGCCTTTTCAAAAACCCAATACTTAATGATCTCTGTTATACCATAGCAAAGATGAGAAAGACTTGTCCCGACTTTAAAGACCAGGTCCCTTTGGACACCCCAATAGAGGTCCTTGAATTTGATCGATCTTAAATCCTGGAAACTTAATGATATTGACACCTTAGCAGATATAGCACCACAGGGCATATTGTACTCATTTGACCAACTGCAGTCTAGCTGGAACCTCCCACCAAGGGAAATTTTCAACTATTTGAGGTTGAAAATTTTCATTAACAGAAGGATAACCCTGAAAAGGACACAATTTAGTGACCTAATTTCAAAGCACTTAAAAAGGAAAGTAACATCAGGGGTTCTAAAAAAAAATTCTAATTTAAATCCATGTGAGAAGGCGATTCCCTGGGTTAGATGGGAGCAGGACATCGGGGTTTCCTTTGCATACGAGGATTGGGAGCAGTCAATAAAATTAATTAAAAAAAAAATTCACAGTATAAATCTTGTAGAATTGCAACATAAAATAAACATGAGATGGTATATGGTCCCAATGAGACTGAATAAGATTAATCCAGAGGTGTCTACATTATGTTGGAGATGTGAAAGGGATAACGGCACACTATTTCATACTTGGTGGGAATGTTTACATCTGAAACCCACAATTTCCCTACTCCAGGATTTACTGAGCGGTATGTTAGGATTTCCCCTGATTTTGACTCCAGAAAGGTTCCTTTTTAATATTCAGATACCTGGGAACAATTTACAGAAGAGCCTTGTAGTTCAAGTTCTAATAGCAGCGAAGAAATGCATCGCAAGAAATTGGAAAAAAAGGGGTAATTCAACGGCAGAAGATCATGAATCAAATAGACTTTCAATATAACATGGAAGCAGGCTTTTACTGGAATCTGGGTAAATTTGAAAGTTATCAAGACATATGGGCCCTCTGAAAAAAACATTATAGAAACACAGATGACATTCTCGCATTGGACCCTGCTCCGCTGCCATGCCTCCAATGTTTACCCGATCCCCTCCACACCCCGGGACCAGAATTAACTGTTTGTATGAAAGATGGACTGAAAGGATGGGAGAGTGAGTGGTACTAACTGTGTTGGATGCAGTTTGTGATGGACGTAGTTTAGCCTTACCCAGTGGACAACGGATGAATGATTGTTTGTCGAGGGAACACGAGGTTTTATGTAAGCAGTAGCAAAATATTGTTAGGTAAGCATTTAGGCAAATTTGATTAAGGCTGTTCCCCATTGTAATAAGAACACTGGGTTGGGTAGAACGGTTTAACAATGTAGTGTGTAGTTGATTGATGCAGGTTCATAAGCCAGCCGTTATGATTTCACTGTTCAAACATACTAAGTTGCAAAAGTCAAGAAAAATGAAATTTGTTACTCGACAGTTCATTTTTGTTTTTGAGCAAAGCTCTTTTGAACCTGTAATGATTTGAATTTGAAAAACTTGAAATAAAAAGAAGAAATAAAAAATAAGTAAAAATAAAAATAAAGTTAATGAGAAAATCATTTTAGTTTCACTTCTGTTTGTAGGATCAGTCCAAATGAGACTTGCAAATTACATATCTTGTTGCAATGCAGTCTACTATACCATGAACTAAATATTCATAGACATAGTTTACTTGAGTAAAAATACATTGAGCTTGTATTAATTTACCCAGTACAACAATTTAACACTTTTAAGATGTTAACACATTTAAAGGTTGACTCACTATACACCGTTTTGTCCCGAAATGAGATTAGATCAGGCAACTTGGCAGAATTCACAAATCACCGAAATGAGGCTACTCAGTAAACATGGAAACATTTAAATCAGAATATTTTGGCCAAGAAAACTATAGATTTTTGCTTACCCAATATACATGATCTCCCCCAAATGCTCAAGATTTTAGCTGGCGAATTCAACTTTAGAGCACTCTAAAGTACACTACAAAATATTTTAACATGCTTTTTTTCACACGCACATGCCTACATATATGCCCTAATATTATTGATACAATATTTGTTTAAAAGATTTTATTTAAAAATTCAAGTTGACTGTCCCTTATCCAAAGATCCATTATCCAAAATTACTCAAAATACCGAAAAAAAAAATTGGGATAAGGGACAGTTAAGATAAGGGATACTTCCTTTTGTCTGCCTCTCGGGCGCATTACAGTGGAACCAAGCACTCATGGGAAATGTAGTTCCCACAGCACTGCAAGGGTAGGGAGGGACATGCTTGGAGCAGATCATTTCATTGCAGTTGATTGCATTTCGGCAGCACCATGGAGCAGGTAGTTTTGACTGCTCCACTCCATTAAATGGAGCTCCACTACATTACCTATAAACTATATGAGCAAGTTGCTCAAACTGGACTTGGTAATGTTGAACATTTATAGGGCTGGTGCTGCTGAAATGATCAATTAACAGATTTATGTCAAAAACACCACAAAAAGTGTAATTCAGCAAAATACATGTGCAGCACAGACACAAATGTGTTACCACAATGAAAGGGAAAGCCATGTAGAATGATTCAACACTGTGGGCATAAAAGGGTACAATGAACTGCAGAAGTGTGAGTTGTGTATTTGCCTGAATAAAAACACAGACACAAACAGATAAGTTGAAATAATAGATTTTTCTTTTACATTTCTAATTACATTATTTAGAACATCGGAATTTCATTCTTTTATGTGCAAGTCCAGGGCAGGGAGGGGGCAGAGTTTGTCATCAGAGGCTTACAACTGAGTTATAGGAATGGTAAGGCCTTGGTCCTATGGTATGAGTAAAGTAAAAGAAAACATTAATACATTTCAATTCACATATATAACACATCAATGGATGTTCTATAGCAAGCATGTGTAAGTCAACTGTCCCCTCAACCCCTGTGAATTTCTCAGACCCCCATGAACTGCAGAAGTTCCTCCTCGAAATCCATCAGGTCAGCCAGCTCCTTTACCAGTGGCCGTGGCAGCGTAGGCATTCAACTTGGGGTATTTGGACACTTTTCATTCTGTCATTTTACCACCAATCTTTGACAAGTTTTGGCATAGTAATTTTGTGTGTGTTTTATTTTCACACACTTTGAAACTTAGGTATGAATTTAAAGGGGTTGTTCATCTACTTCACCTGAGTATAGCAGTACCCCACATGTATAGGTTTGCTAGGGTTATGTGGCAGGTACAGGGCAAAATTTAGGATACGGTCATTGCAGTTTTAAAACGTGTATTTGTTATGTAATGCTTGTGACTACATTTCCTATCATGTTCAGCCAGCCAAAAGCTACCGTAGCAGAATAGGAAATGTAGTCTATAGTAGATTTTTGCTATCCTTGCTATCCAGCCGCTGCATGGATCATATATCCAGCTGCTGCGGGCCCCTATCTACTGCTGGGGGCTAAGGCAAAGCACTGACCCCACCAGCAGTCTTTTTTTTTTTTTTTTAATAAAATATCCCTAGAGGACCACAGACAGACATAACATGTCATTGGTCCTCTACGGAATAACTTCTTATTTTTATATAATTTATTATTATTATTTTGAATTTTTTTATTTATTTAATTTATTCAATTTTTTTACATTTTTTAATTTTTATTTAATGCTAACCTTAACCCTATAGTTAGGGTTAGCACAAACCCTAATTCTAACTCTAGGATTAGGGTTTTGATGAACTCTAACCCTAACCCAAGAGTTAGGATTAGCACAAAAATAAAAAAAATAAAACGGTTTTTTTTTTAAATTAAAAAATCCTGTGGGGGGCTGGTTGTGCTTGGGGGGACCATGGGGAGGGTTGAAACACTATATTTAGTCTCTCCCTGCCCCACAATCGCCGTGGAGCAGGGAGAGACTAAAGCTGTCAAAGCAGGCACCTGGCTGTCACAGTGCCCGGATGTTTTCAGGGGGGCTTCAATGGACATGGCTGAAGTGTCTCGGTATCGAGACACTTAGCCATGTCGTTTGTAGTGCGATCGCGGTATGCCAGCATGCATACCGCGATCAGACCTGCATGACGGTCCAGGACCGTCATCGGTCATGAAGGGGTTAACAAAGCAAATACACATGTTCACAATCTGCTGCCAGAGCTCATTCTTTCTCTTCTTTGCTGCAGTCTCATCACTCATTTTTAATGTTGGCACAGTTCGTATACCAATGTTGTGTTCTCCTCTGCTGAGAAACTCTGCTGGTAACTTTTGACCTTTGACTTTACCCTCTCCTGCTACCACTTTACTTGTCCCCCATGCCCTGATCCCTGGCTTGTCATGCTCTCAAATGTTGCTCTAGATAAGTACTCATTATTTATGCACACATTCCTCAACAGTATGTGGGTTACAGTTGATTGCACCTATAATTTGTATTGATTTCTTATTTCTTATGGGCAGGTCGTTATTTCCAGTAGGATTTTGTTTTGTTTTTTTGGTATTTCTGCGCTATTTTTTCATTGTATTCTCATAGGATACAATGAGGTGTTTGAGGCTACCACTTTATTCTGGGGGTGCTTTGGACATGTTTTAGCTGTATTTCGTTTTGGCAGATATCGGTGGAAATCAACTATGATTTCTGAATTGCAAGCTGCAGTTGCACCCACGCCCCGCTGACACAGGGACATGGATGTGCTCAACCCTGATACAGCCAGGAGACTGTATTGTGGTTCCAGTTACTTGACCAACACCAAATAATGAAAAAAAAACATACCCTATTTTCTTGAAAATAAGGCAACCTTGATTATAAAGCACCCACCTAAAGATAAGATGACCCTATAGGAAAAAAGTTTTGCTAATAAATATATTTTCATACACAGAGCACAGAAATACCCCCATGACAGCTGGGATCTTTACTGGAGTACTGGCTGTATAACCCACAACTCCCCCACCCCTCCGTGGTGGCCCTGTCTGGAGCCAATATTTCAGTAAAGACATTTTTAATGAAGTATAGTTAGAAATCAGCAATGTCAGAAAGCAGTAAACAGATAAAATAATTGGAAAGGGAAAAGAATCCAGGTCATTGTTTAAAAAATCAATGTTTGTTTTAACTTGTATATCACTCCGGTGATAGAGTTTGGAAAATATCATCGGTACTGCCAAAGCTTTCTCCATTGGGCTTCATTTAAGAACAAGGGAATTAATTTAAAGACAGGGTGTAAAGTTTCAGCACTTCACTAATTTTTGTGGTGCAAATTTTGGAACAGTTTACCTTATTAATGTGGTAATTGCACCACCATTCCCTGGCGAGAGGGAGTGGAAAAAAGAATAAAGTACTCTGCAGCCAAAGCAAAACATACATTTTTAAGAAAGCCTTTCATATTATAACATAAACACCAGCTCATTACATTCATACTTGATTTTTTGAAGTGATACAGTAGATAAAACATTAAACGTTTGTAAAAAAAAATATTAGAGATGTTTGAGGGGGGTTGATTTAAGAGAAGTAAGGTATGAATAGCATATGTAGTTAGTATTAATGTAATTTTGTATAATTATCCAGAAATGTATTGTATCATAAACCAGCTGTTTCTTTATGTGTGTCTGGCCTCCGGGTAAAACCATTGTCCTCTGGTGAGGCATGAGTAATATTTAGATCCACCAGCTTCCCATTCAGCTCCAGTTAATTTTGAGGTGGCCTGTCCATTACCAAATGAGATTCATTCCATTTAGGGTCATTCTGCCCTCCTTGTACAAGGTGCTACCCCCAGGAGAAGAGAGAGTGAGAGGTTTCTGAGCCACTATGCCACCAATGTTGCCAGATATGCAGCCACCTGTCAAAGCCTCTGTTAGGTGAAACACATTGTGGATCTGGAGCAGTGTTTGGTCACAAACACATTGTGGATCTGGAGCAGTGTTCCGTCTCTTTTTCTCCACCATAAGCCTACTGTAGGGTTTTAACATATTAAAATACAGTGTAGTTACTGATCACTGATTCCTATTTCCTCATTTAAGAGACTGTAACGTTCCTTACTGGATTCTTAGGGATTCCATGCATATCAGGATAAACACACAGAACCTATTTATTGGTTGATGAGCCTTCTTTATACTGGTAACATGTGAGTGCGTTATATGGCACTGTGAATGCCAAAGATAAATCCTGGCGCTTAAACTATAACACAGCAGCACCAATCCATGTGTTACTCTGAAAACACACGTGAGAAAAACATCAAAATACAATAAAACCAAACAATAGGAGTGACTGGTGCGCTAAAGTAAACCCCACACGGTAAAAAGAGTATATGAAAGTATAATAATTGCCTGAAAGTTGTTGATATGGCAATGGAGTATGGACAAAGTCTTCAATGTTTCATACCATATATGAGGAAACAAAAAAACAGACAGAGACCATAGTGTAATTCAATATTATAGTAAATATTGGTGCAGAATGAACAAATGCACTCACAAACGAAGTAGGTGTGTAGGGCACGTCAAATATCTGATAGAATCTTCTCTCTTCCCCATATAATCCTCACATATAGCGGAGTGAAACGAGGAGATAGGTGATTAGTAGTAGAAAAGATATTTAATAAAACAAACAAATGGTAGCTTACATAAAAGTACTCAGCATCAGGTCTCTCCACAGAAAAAGTCCCAGGACAAAGTCTTTCAGTCCCAACATATGACTTAAAATCTGGAAAATATAGCAGTATTGGTAGGCACGCTTGCCTACCAATACTGCTATATTTTCCAGATTTTAAGTCATATGTTGGGACTGAAAGACTTTGTCCTGGGACTTTTTCTGTGGAGAGACCTGATGCTGAGTACTTTTATGTAAGCTACCATTTGTTTGTTTTATTAAATATCTTTTCTACTACTAATCACCTATCTCCTCGTTTCACTCCGCTATATGTGAGGATTATATGGGGAAGAGAGAAGATTCTATCAGATATTTGACGTGCCCTACACACCTACTTCGTTTGTGAGTGCATTTGTTCATTCTGCACCAATATTTACTATAATATTGAATTACACTATGGTCTCTGTCTGTTTTTTTGTTTCCTCATATATGGTATGAAACATTGAAGACTTTGTCCATACTCCATTGCCATATCAACAACTTTCAGGCAATTATTATACTTTCATATACTCTTTTTACCGTGTGGGGTTTACTTTAGCGCACCAGTCACTCCTATTGTTTGGTTTTATTGTATTTTGATGTTATATGGCACTATCCAACAGAATGCATATTTATAGTTTTTCTCTCTTATTATTTATATGCTGCTTTTACTGACCTGAAAACAACATCTACCACCTCATAATTTACCTGCTGGTGATCCTACATTTTTATCACTTGTGGATTTTGCACTGAGAGCACTTTAGTCACTTTACAGTTTTTCAGTTTTACTTTTTGTGTGCCATTGAGGAGAGACACATTCTATTGTTGCTGCTAATGCATAGTTAGAGCTCTGTGGCATGACTTCAGTTCTTTGAACCACAGATGTATGCTTCAGCCTATCATATCCCTTGTCAGTGTGGTATGACTAGTGCCCCTCTAGGCCCAGTGTGCCGGTCTCCCATGCCTGGGCCTATCCTTACCAACCGCATCTCAGATCAGAAACGGAAAACACAAAAATAGTCTGCCCTACAGGATAGTACTTACCATGGATGTCCTATAGAGGTACATCACCATTTATGTGTTCACTGTTTTGTTACAGTGGAGACCTCTCCATTAGCATAACAGACTGGGCAGTTCAGACCTCAAATGTTTGGCAATTATAGACATACGTTTCAACCTTTCACCAAAAGGTGATAAAAGAAAGTGGGGGCTGTATCTCAGACCGCACAGAACAAGGTTAGTTTAAGGCAACGTAAGTCTCCTTGAGAAAATCTGTTATATTAAAAAAAATGAGGGAAAGAAGGAAAAGCACATACTTATTTTGATACTAGGAAAAGGATTGCCAAGTGATTATCAGATACCGCAATAATGCATGAATATGGCGTTTCCTGCCAAGATTAACAGTCTTGTCATACAAAAATCTTGACATAGGAAAATGCAAAGGAAAGAGCACATCTATGATTTGAAGAAGACATTGCACATTATGGAATTGTATCAATTAACAATATGTGGATTTGTTCATTACTAAATGGCGCAAAAGCAAGGTATTTGTGCAAAGGATTATAAAACACACTGAAAAAAATGTACTGTAGAATTATATTAGTTGACTTGAAATGATAAAATGTTTTATATACGTGAGGAACCGGATTTTCTGTGCATGTTCTGGCTGATTTCTTTTTATTTATTTTTTTTAAATCACAATTTTTGTTATTGTTCAACTCTTGCGGATCACACAACACATGTTCCTGTATCATGAGCACAGATATGATTAGCTCTTGTGTAACATTTTTCCTCTGGATGCTACTTACATTTGGAAATAATCTTAATTAAATTCTGATTAAAATATTATTTTATGATATGTCAACATAGTTACAACGATTTTGCAGAAGAAATATTAAGTAAAAAATTTAGTTTATTTGGCAAATGTTATACTTTTTTTCAAAGACAAATGCGAATGTCTATAAAATGTATTGAAATGTATTTACTGAACAGTAAATTGTGGTGAATTGACAGCAGTGGTGCATTAATCAGGAAAAAACTAGACAAGTTGTAATATAGTCACTAGACACTTATGAAACATATGCATATGTATGGATATTTAGCAAAAACACATGGATAATTGAAATATGTAGGATGATATGGAGATGTGCAAGCTAATATTTATCAGGATATATATCAGTTTAATTTCATTTTGTGATTCAGCTTATTCATAAATAATCCATGACAACTATCTACAACTATTTGGAACAGAATCGTTGTACTTTACAGTGGTTATAAACATTCACTGCATTTAATAAGTAAGTGCTGAAAGCCTGTAATAAAAATATTTTTAAAGAATATGTCAGAAGGGCGATTGTTACAAAGTGTAGCTCATTTATTATATTTTTTTAAAGCTCAAACTAAGAATGTTTATCATTTGACTATCTGCTAGCTTTTTTTTTGCAGGAGGGAAAGAGAACAAGTAACAAAATGTACATAACTCTGTTTTATAACATAAATATGTAAAGCTGCCTGACAAAGGTATAGGGAAACCATTTTAGTATGAATTGGACAATCAGTGAGTAAATTGGATATGGATGTAACCTTAAAGGTCAACTCTGATCGATTTTAAATGCATTTGGTAAAACAAACTTAAATATGCATCATTTATTTTTACACATTAGAGAATGCAATAAATAGTATGATCCATTACCAAACCGGGATAGAACCTTTAAAGGACAAATCTATGACAAAAGTGTTTTTTATTACTTTTTTTTAAAAACTTGGATTGGATCACAGATTTTGAAGATCTGTCACAATGGGGTTTAAATATTTTATGCACAGTATTCATTCTCCAGTGAATGGAAATCTGGGTCTCAGGATGGTGGTCCAAAGCAGTTGGACAGTGTGTGTTATGCCATTGAATTGAAATAGAAATGGCAGAAGTTTCAACATAACTAAACAAAGTGCATCAATATAAGCCCGTAATACAGACAGACATGTTCTTTTCTATTTTACATTTGTTGTCATGCATTCAATATTCTTTACATCTGTAAGCAATCTACATGTTTGTTGCAGAAATTAGCATTTTATTATAAGATCAAATAAAGTCCTATTTTTTTAAATTCTCTTCTTTGAACAAATAATTTTTGTTTCTAGTAAGAAAATACATACAAATCGTTTAAGCACCTCAGTATAATAAGGGAAATCCATGAGCCAAGTATCTGGTAAAATAAACCAGTATACCCCACCTTGAAATCACAGATTACTTTTCTGACCTCCAAAAGTGTGAAGGGATAATTCCAAAGTTTCAGCTTCGCTTCATGAACCCTTGGTAGGCCAATATTAGAAAGATATTCCCTAATTTGTGAATTAGTGTTTGATAATTAGATGTTATATAAGGAGGAATAATAACTCTTAAAGGCTTGATATATATGATCAGGTGCAGGGCGGCCATCAGGGGCTGAGAGGCCCTTTAAAAAAAAAAAAGCGTGGGCAAATGGGGTCCCAAAGCAGTTTCCCTGTGGGCTCCCACTGCCCGCATGACTGTCTCATACAGAGACAGTCACGATCGGGCAGCAGCTAGCACTCTGCATCCAGCAGATGTGGACCCAGTTTTCTGTCACAGCCACCGGAAACGGCAGTAAGTCACATCCAGCTGTATTTCCGGCCTCCTCTAGCACGCAGTGTGCATTCAAGAAGCACTGTGGAGGAGACTGCCAAGGACAAGCAGCATCCAGGTAAGTACTGGGGAGAGAGGGAGGAAGGGGGGGTTTGTTGGGCAAATTGGCTGTGGCATATTAATGGTGAAGTTATCAGTGGCATATTAATGGACAAATTATCAGTGGTGTATTAGTGGGAAAATAGTCAGTGGCATATTACTGGACAACTTATCAGTGGAGTATTAATGGACAAATTATCAGTGACATATTAATGGTCAAATTATCAGTGGCATATTAATGGACACATTATCAGTGGCATATTAATGGACACATTATCAGTGGCATATTAATGGACACATTATCAGTGGCATATTAATGGATACACTAACACTGGCTGTGGCATATTAAGTCTTGCATGTGCAATGCGGGTAATGCTGCATGTCTTGTATTTAAATCATTGGCATGATATACAAAGACCTGGATGAAATGACTTTGGCAGGGTTGGTGGGAGAGAAGGAGATATGGGGGGGCAGATTTTTTTTCAGTAAGGGGCCCAGAAATTTCTCATGGTGGCTCTGATCAGGTGCCAAGAGGATATTGTTATCTGCAATGATCTTAGCGATTATTTTCCTTTACTTTCTTAATTTACTTTTTTTTATTTAGCATCTTATTAACCCTGTTATTAATGTAATACCATATTTGCCTAAACTGGAGGGTTGCACTACTCAATATATCATTTAACCTATTTTTTTTATATCCGTTTGAATATTTCTATTAAAAGTCCCTGAAGAGTTCAATTTTTTTAGGGTTCCTTTTTTTATAGCTAATATAATATATAGATCACTTAAAAAGGTATCTCTGTTATATCCTTGTTTACTAGATATCCCCTTAAAGAACATTTTCAGCAGTACCAAAGAACTTTATCTGATACAGAATTATTATCACTCAAGAAAATGTTGTACCTCTTTTTGTAGACATGCTCTAGATGTCACTGATAATAAATTGAATTCATTAAGAATCCATTTTCATTGAAATAGTTATGAGGCCCCAAGAAAAAAAAAAAAGAAAATAGGATTGGTGAAAATTAGAGTAAAAAGAGTAATCTCTCTCGTTGGGGTGTTGAACCCTCCCAATATCAGGCCCACCATATCCCTGTAAGGAAGCAGCATGCATTGTTCCTTTAAACTGGCCAATTCAATTCACAGTTCACAGTACGCACAGATAACTAAGGGTCTCGTCAATAAAGAGAGAATTGCAGGGAATTTAAAACTTTAACTGCATTGAAGAATAACAATTCAGCTAAAATTCTAAAATCCTATCTCAATTCACTGTAATTCTCTATTTCTTAAGTACACCCTATAAAATAGCTAACCTTATATTAATAATTAGATTTGATTTGAAGTATTCTGTTCTGAGCTAGAACAAAAGTAATATGAAACCCATTTGAGAGCACCTCTATCTCTGGAGAAAATATTAAAGGTACCGCTCAGTCAATAATTCCAAGGAGTCAGTGAAGTAGGGGTGATAGCTATGGTTCAAGATATGTATGTGTGTGTGGTGCTGGGCAATGGCACATGTGCAGTTAGCTTTCACAAGCATGCAGCCACACCACCTGTGTTACAGTGGTCCTACTACTAGGGGAGGACTAGAGCATCTCAATAAAAAGAACTATTTTAACAAAATGGTAGCAAGTAAAAAATAAAAAAAAACAGATTGTTCAAAACGTTGGTGTCTACAACTCCCACCAACAACCATGTGACTAGATTGTCGCTTTAAGTAAATTGCCAAACATTTTGTATCATGGTGCTGATTTGATCAAATTTAGTGAAAAAAAATATTAATAAAATTGAAATATGATTTATTTTACATTCTATTTTTACAGCTTTTGTATATAGCCTTTCCTATCTCTGTCATCAATTAGATAAAAAGTGGTATAAGCGCTGAGAAAGAAGACTGTATAGACCGGTAAAAAGTATACTATTTCATTTTAATCAATAGATAAACATAAATAATAAAAACACACATACACTTAAAGGTTACACCGGGTAGAACCTTGTTGGTAAAAACTGGAGCCCTTAGTCAAACATGAAACGTGATTAAGACGTGTGCCAGAAGAAAGGAAGGAGAAAGAAACTTTTTTCTTTTTTTTTTTACCAACCACGGTTCTACTATACAGTCTTCTTTATCAGTGCTTATACCACTTTTTATCTATTTGCATCTTCTCTCTTGAGTTCTGAGAATAACTCTAATTGGTATTTTTAGCAGCTCTTTTTCCAGCTCTTTCATTCTTTTACTTTCTCCTTCCTTTCTTCTGGCCCACGTCTTAATCCCTTTTCATGTCTGTCATCAATTAGCCCATAAATATGTATTAATAAAAATATTTAATACAATTACTTTTGGTTATTTTACTCTTACTTTGTAGAATTGTCCTCATTCCTTTTTTTTTTTTTTAACTGTGTAGCTTCTTCAGAGTGTAAATACTGAATATATGTAATGATTGTGGGGGGATCCTACGCAAGTTGGTGATATTTAATACAAAAATGATTTCCTGTATCGTTAGTTCATAAGGCAATCTACATGACTGTGTGCAGCCATTTTGGCACAGTATCCCCAAAATAGAAGGTATCTTGATTCAGTGGAGAGACACTTAGCACAGGCAAGAGTCTGCATGCATTATTTTTGGCCAGCCATTCACTCTTTTACAATGTAATTAACAATTCATATTGCATTAGAAACAATTGTTCTAGCTTTTAACACAATCGCTAGTGTAGTTAAACTTTTAATGCAAGGAAATTCTATTCATAGATTCACTTGGTTGTTCAACTTTCACGGACTTCAATATGTTTACCAGATTTTTGGCAACCAATACAGAACCCAGGAAGACCGCACCCCATAATTCAGTGGACAATGAACAGCTGAAGTCTGGAACTTTTGGTGGAATCAAATGAGAAATTACTGGATAAATAGGTTAGACATAATAGGTTACGTGGGCAAGAAAAGCATGTGGTGAGTATAAGATTGAAAATGTGCCTCACATTTGGGGAAAGCACTGTAGAAGCAGTGCTAGGATGGAAGACAAGAAGATATGGACACCTGATGAGAAGCAGACCAAGTCTGGATGCCAAATATTGTGTGCTATAACAAATCTAAAAGTGATAAGTGATAAAAGTGTTTACATTAATGGAAATTAAGGTATGGCTAAGAACATGTATGACTAATGTTTCAAACACTGTTTTGAGTTGTCATTTTACAAATATTAATGTTTTCTCATCACCATTGGCAATTACAGCTTGGTGACCCATAAAGCATGTCTAAGTATGTGTCACATTATTTTGTAAACACTAATTTAAATTAGTTTAAGCCTCCAGTATTAAGCTAGCCCCACATCAATAACAACAGGATGTTACCAGACCAGGAATGATAACAATTACTAATTGATTATCAAGTGGTATAAGTGAATATTTTCTAAAATACTGGTCAACTAGGGTCATTCACCGAGATTGTGTGTAGCCAAGTTCCTCTCTTTTCAGTTAAAAAATATATAGCAATATTTGACATAATTTTCTGCTTCCCATCATGCTTTCAAATGCTGTTAGTATATTGTTAAGCCTGGATTTAAATCAAACCCAATGATGACCTGTAGTTTATGCAGCCTTATTTCAGGTAATTACAAGGTTGACTGTGATAATAAGGCATTTGGTTTGTGGCACTGGGGTTTTTTGTAGTTTGGTGTAAATTGCAAGGTAGTTTGTAGTAGTCTGTTATAGCTTGAGGTAATTTGTTATTTTTTTGTGGCAATTTGTATTCACTGCCATGATAGTTTATGAATTTTTGTGGTACCTTTATTGTTTTAATTTTGTATGGGCGTTTGTGGTAGTTTGTGTTTGTTTGTGGTACCCTGTTTAATTAATCGGACCATTACTACTTGTAACATATATCTTCTATGATAAGAGATATAATGTGTTAAAGTGCAAAAATGTATCTTAGAAATAATTGGTTATAAAATCGATTTACTTCAGTTACTTGTCTTTCCCAGTTCACCATGGCAAACAACAACAAAAGTTTAGACTTATTACTGGCCTGTCCTGTTCAGAGAACATACATTCAGAAGTTCTCAACTATCAAGCAAACATGCACATCTGTTTTGGAAACATTATTCACATTTTCAGTGCTAGGTGTTTAGATTCTGGGAAAGTGCATTTTTTTATTAGTAAAAATTTTTTATATGGGAAAGTAAAAGGCATGCTGAGTAAGAATCTAATCATACACAGCACTTGTTCCTCATTTCTCATCCCGTCATCACGAAAAACCTTTATTCTGAGGTGGTAGATCCATGGTTCAACCTTTCTACTGCACATGGTTTTACTTTTATTTTTTGTTTTTTGAAGGAATGGCATCAAACCAAAATACCTGCATCATGTGCTAATAAGTTATTTGCTGGTTCATATGTTCCCTGTACCTGCTGAGTATCCAAAATAGGGTTTTATGTTTGCAGTACATTTTTTGGATCATTCTGTAACTATATTTCTTTAGCAGAAAGACTGGTTACCATGCAAAGATAGATTGTCAGACAGTTACTGGAGCAGATCAATATGTCATTTTTTTCACATTTGGAAGAAACCATCAAGCTTTTCTTTTCCAATCAACATTAGTCAATATGAAATTGATTCAGATCCCTCAACATGACATTGATCCAATTTTTCCCCTACTGATAGGTTACATAAATCAATTTGTATTTTTGCTATTAACTCCAAAAGATTATTGAAGTCTGAATATTTTCCGTGGGCCATGTTTAGGGTTTGTCCAAAAGTTCATACACAGAATATTCAATCAAAAGATACAGCATCTGTCAAATCTTTCTTAAAGAATCTAAACCATGGGTTTGTGCCTCACTAAACTCATGCACTCCCCCAACCCTGATTTGTCATTCCCCTCCCTCTTCAGGTTGCATCCATTCCTTGTACAATCTTCCTACTATGCAAAATCATCCCCATATCCCTGTGCAAATGATTGTTCCTTATCTTTACTTCCATTATAATGTCACACACAATTTAACCCCTGGAGGAAACCAAATTTTTTTTTGGAATGTTGTGATGTTTTTTTTATTAGATGTCATTTTCTTATTTCTCATTTACTGTACCCACACATATAATATACTATTTTAACACCATAAAAAGGGCTTTCTTTAACCTTAGATGCTAACCCTAACCCTAGATTCTAACCCTAACCCTTGATGCTTTCCAGAGTGTAATGTTGCTGACTGCCTATAGAGACAGTCTAGCAACAGTAAAGAATGACAGAAGTGATACCAGTCTCTTCCATCACTCTTGCCAGCTACAGGTCAGTGCCATGTTGGAGAGACATGGTGACTTCCAATATGGTGCTTGTTATCACTCCCTGGAGTGATCACAGTGCCCCAAGGGGACAAATTTGTGTGTTTCTTAATACTTTGATCTTTGAATGCATCCCCCGTTCATTTTACCAGAGGACATTTCATACCGTGATCGTGGTCTTAATGCACAAAAAGTGCATGATGATATGGAACATCCTCATTGCCTCACGGGGTTAATATTAATTGTTCATTTTTTTCTTTATGCAAGCAACAGAAGAAAAAGTAGATTCAAAGAAGTAAACTTAAAATAGACAATGTAATATCTTCTAGTGTCAGTGATAGGACAAGTATTGCACTAATTTACCAATCTCTTGGAAGTGCACAAGAGTACCGAATTCCCTCAAATATAAGACAATGTTTTTTTTCAGAGCACATGCTCTGAAAATTACCCCTCAACTTATATTTATAATCAGTCCTAATTTGAGGGTGCAGGTGCTGCAGTGGCCTCATCTGACAGGTGAGATCCCGCTGCAAGTGCCTGGAGCGGGATCCGAGCACAACTCATCGCGGGGAGCAGCAATGAACTGTTTAACACAGGACATACTATGCCTTCCTAACATCTTTTAGGCACTTAAAATCAGGCATAGTACGTCCTAGCGTCGGGAAGGGGTTAAGAGCAAAAGTTTTGGGGCTCATCTTATAATCAGAGTTGTCGTATATGCAAGCAAATACGGTAACATGGACAAAAATATAGGGTTAGGTTGCTTATAAAATAAAGTGGTACGGTTATTTCCTATTTGCCATCATGATGAAATATTCTAAAGTACCCATTTTGTAAATAGAGCATTTTACTAATAAGCACGTATTCTCAAATAATTTTAAAATTTATTCAACATTAAAAGAGTAAAAAGCTGTTTTTTTGACAAACCTGTTTTTTCTCACGTTAGAGAACTTTGACTGCAAGGAAAACTCTAATTTATGAAACAATTACATTATTTAAAGCCTGTTCCATCCTGCTCTTACATACCACTGAAACATCTGGACAGGTGTAATATATTATAAAATGTGTTTTGTTGCAGTAGAGAGAATTGAAATGAGGGATGGTCACTTGGAGAATTGACAACAATTAATACATTTAACATTACAAATATTTCAGTTGTTTATAATTATGATTTGGCTATATGTTGTATATATATATATATATATATATATATATATAGTGTATATTGAATAATGGACTTTTTCCCAAAGCACTGGAGTTTTTTGTCAGCCTTAAAGGGACTGTCTAGTGCCCAAAATGCATCTTCCAAATATTAATGCATATTAATGTGCTTTCAAAGTACTTTAAAATGCATGTCTTACATTTCCCATTGCTTAAAATATAATATACTTACAGCTAGAAGAAATTGTGAAATTACAGCAGTTTGCAAGAAACAAGGACTATTAGATGAGTAAAAGTAATTTCCTTTTTTTTTTGCTGCAGGAACCAATGAGAATAATGCCATTCAAATGAATGGAATATCCTGTCTCTCTAGTGATGTCATCAGACAATGTGTTGCACTGTTAAGAGATCCTACTGTGTACAAGAGCAAGGTTACTCAAAGGCCACTCAATAGACTCAATCTGAGGAGGACAGGAAGTGACTATATGAAACAAAACTTTTTATCCTCAGTGTCTATATACCGTATTTGCTCGATTATAAGACGAGGTTTTTTTCAGAATTTTTTTTCTGAAAACTACCCCTCGTCTTATAATCGAGTTCT
Organism: Pelodytes ibericus; assembly: GCA_036172795.1. Lineage (NCBI taxonomy): Eukaryota > Metazoa > Chordata > Amphibia > Anura > Pelodytidae > Pelodytes > Pelodytes ibericus. The sequence continues at coordinate 115,180,460 of CM069863.1, forward strand.
TCTTATAATCTGACCTCAAATTGAGGTCAGATTATAAGACATGGATCCAGGTCCCCAGCAGAGCTGCAGGGGACCTGGATCCCCCTCTCTGACAGCAGGGGAAGTCTGCGCGATGAGCTTCCGCTTTCGTCACAGAAGTCCCGGCGAGCGTGCCTCATCGCGCAGACATCCTCTGCTGCCCCACTAGCCACCAGGGTAAATCGGGCAGCTGGGGGATGTCTGCACGATACGTGCAGACATCCTCCATGCTGCCTGACACGGCAGACTATTATGACGGACCAGCTGTCCGTCATAATAGACTGCCGTGTCGGGCAGCATGGAGGATGTCTGCACGTATCGTGCAGACATCCCCCGGCTGCCCCCACTAGTCACCAGGGATCGACTTTAAGGTGAGGGGGAGGGAGGGGACAGAGAGACAGGGGGAGGGGGGACAGAGAGACAGAGACAGGGGGAGGGAGGGGGGCAGAAACAGGGGAGGGGGCAGAGACAGAGACAGGGGGAGGGAGGGGGGAAGAGAGCTACAAGGGGGGGAAGAGACAGAGGGAGGGGGGCAGAGAGAAACAAGGGGGAGAAGAGACAGAGGAGAGGGGGGAATCAAAGGGAGGGGGAGAGAGACAAAGCTGGGGGCAAGGGAAAGAGAGGCAGAATTGGCACATAAAAGGAAATAAAAACAAATGCATTTTTTTGATATAATTTTTTATTAAAAAAGCAATTTACATGTGAATATATACAAGTTTAACTTTTTTCCTATAGGGTAGTCTTATATTCAGGCTTTTAGTTTTTTTCCTAAAGGAATATCCAAAGTTTGGGGGGTCGTCTTATAATCAGGGTCGTCTTATTATCGAGCAAATACGGTAATCAGTGCTGCCGCACCTGCAGTGAACATGCAGAGTAATCACTGGGGAGGGCTTGAGTCAAATATTAAAAATGTGATTTAAACAGAATGCCTGCATCAAATCACACAGGGATAAAAGCCTGTGCATTATACAAGCAGTGATCTTCATCTTGCACCAAAGTGAGTTCGGGAACTAGACTGTCCCTTTAAGAATTGTTACATTTCTTAGGATTATGTCTTTTATTTTATTAAATTGCGCACTGTAATCAGTAATAAAGGGGATTTCTTCTTATTATTTTTGTTTTCTAAGCCCTCCGATGTAGGCTGCACTTACTTACCTACCTGTTGATATTTTCCAGCCCTAACTTCAGCTCTCCTATACTCTCTTTCCCTCTACTCCATTATGTATCACTAGATAGGAATTATTTTATTGAAGACTAGGGACATCCATTATTTTTTGCTCACCATCTTTTCCTAAGGGGTAGTGGGATTGTTTGGATTTATTTTAATAACAATTTTGAGGCTGCCATTAATATATATATATATATATATATATATATATATATATATATATATATATATGTATATCTATCTATTCTCCGTATTGTGGACTTTAACAGGTGTCTACAGACAGGCCTATTGTCTCTCTTTTTTATTTCTATTTTCATTTTTAATTATGGTCATCACTTATGGCCTCTACTATATCTGATTACCCTCTCCTTTCTTTTTCTGGATATGTATATATGTTTATTGCCCTTATTATGATTTTTTGTTGTATGTGTTGAAGCTGTCTATTCAATTTTGGTGGTTTTCCACCTTTTACTCTGAAATATTAATAAAAATGTTCTTTTGATGTCTCTCTGTGTAAATATTATAATTTCGGGTAACCCCCAGCCATCTTTTGTTATGTAGCTATTCCTTGTTTAATAATCAGTAATAAAGGAAAGACTATTGTTGGTCTCATCCTCACCTATTTTAGTCTTAATGGTAACGTTTGAATTAACATTATCTCTTGTATTATAATCCGACCTCTGTTTATACTTCTTTCCTTGCTGTTCCTTTTCTGTTTGTTTTTATTTGTATCTTGAATTTATTTTTAATCTCATCAAATTTATCTCTCAGTAAAATTGATCTATCTAGCTGTTTAGCTCCGACAAACGCTCTGTTTATTATCTTGGTTGGGTATCCCCTTGCTATAAGTCCAACCCGCAAGTCTGCAGTCTGTTCTTCAAAATCTAAAGCAAGAGAACAATTTATTTTTAAAGGCAAGTATTTCCCAAATGGGATATATCTGAGTAACAAGATTGGGGTGCCAGTTATAATGGTGCAGAAGTGTTTTACCAGCCGTTGCATTCCTATAGCCACCATTAACTATACTGCATCACAACCATTCAAAAGATTTAAGTCAAGAATGGTATCCTTAGAAAAATTCAAAGTTAAAAATAAATTAAAACATTCACATTAAGAAAATCTACAAATTGTTAAAGAGAGTGTTCATCACCAGAACATATAAGTAACATATAAGGTAATCGATTATCTGGAATAGCAGACAATTTAGGACCTATAAGGGTTGTCATCTCCAAAGAAGTGGGGCTGCTCCAACCAACCTAGAAAAAGGTTTGTGTAGGATAGGGCAAAATAAGTGCCCATAGTGGTCCCACAACTTTGGAGATAAAATGAGCCCTCGAATGGAAAAGGTTATGTTCTAACAATGATTCAAAAATTGAATCTTATCAGGATAATACCCACTTATGTTTTCATGAAAGAACTCTGTAGTTTTAACAATGTTACAACAGGGAATAGATACATATAATGATGTGACATCTACTGCCACCCACATATGTTCCTGCTTCCATATCATGTCCCCAGGTTGCCCAAACAAGTGCTTGGTGGCCCTCACATATCTCATATATAACAACTAAAAGTAAAAAATGGTGGTCAACACATTTGGAGAGACCCTCTCCCAGTGTCCAAATCACAGCTATAATTGTCAAACTAGGGGATTAGAAATATATTTTTGTATCTTGAGGAGGTGATGTAAGCAAAATTATCTTTGAAGTTGGAATATGTGCTAGACATCAACAGACTTATTCTGCAAGTTAAAATCCACCTGTTGCTGACAGCATGCTTAACCAGTGCCAAGGTGATCCACACAATGTAGAGCAACAGGCTGATCAGAAGAAGCTGCATGTTTAATAGAATGTTCTATGGACAAAAAAAAAACATAATTCCCCTGCTCCTCTGAGCAAATAGGCACTGTAAGTAATTCAGGGGAAACAGATGTGATAGACATGGGGGACATTAGATAATAATGGGGGATATTAGATAATAGAGGACTTAAAGTAAACTAGGTCTATATTCCAAAGACCAGAACAAACCCTCATATTAACCAGAACATCACGATCATCATTACTATAATATAGAGATAGATTATAAACATGCATTTCTGTCTCGACAATCAGAGGCAGTGTCAATTACATCAACATATTTACTCCTCAGAATTTTAAAATGTGACTTTCCTGATAAACCGATTGACACCCAAAACAGTCCTAAAAAGGTTAAAGTGCATGTTAGGACAAAAGGAACAGTTTAACAGATGTGACTATTGGCATGGAGATACTGCAGTTCTCAATAAGTTTACCACAATCTTTGAATGTTTACGATCAGCTCTGCTGTCTCCTAAGCTCTGTAGGATACATTTCTGTTCATGTTTTGCAAGCAGTACATGCGTTTTCCCTCCTCATCATTTTATTCTTGGAATTGATGATATTTATAATCTGTGCCAGAAGTATTGATAGCTCCTGGCTCCGTTCTATGTATAGCGGGCAGGACTACTTGCCCTGGCCACTCATTTGTGTTAGGGATCCTGGGGAACATTTGGGAAGCTCCTAGGACCTGGTTTTGATTATTTTAAAACATTTGTTTCCCTCCCCCATTGAAATGAGTGGGAGTGAGTTTTATCTTGCTCCCATTCTTCTTGGCAGCCTTCATCTCATCTTGAAAATCATAGGTTTTTACCTACCCAATATGCAATGATCACCCCAATACCTTTTAGGTATTTCAGTTCTCCTATTCTGAGAAGGAGAATTTACTACTTTCAGGTGCTTTTGGTTTCAGCAGCCAGTGTGTAACTGGCTATGGTGTATGGATTGTGGGCCTATTCGGTGGCCCATTGGGGCATATTGGGTAACTCACAATTCAGTTCTCGATATGTCCCTGATGTGCCCTGAATTAGTCCTGACTTTAGAGGCATCAGTTTAGGGCCGAAGTCCAGCCCATATGGAGCAGACCCTTAAATAATATAGTTTTAGGAAATAATTGGTGCTAAATTATTATTTTTTACTAAAGATTATAATATGTGACATATTTGGTTGGACATTAGGAGATGATTCCCTACCACATAAAGTTTACATGGACACTTTAAAGAAACAATAAAGAAGAAGGCAATACAAGCAAATGAGTTAGTGTACTTGGAGCTCTGTAGCTGTTAGTAATATAAATATACAAAAGGGAAAGAGAAAATATCCATGATTTGTTTCAGTTCAAAAAGTGTTAACAGCATAAATATGAAGCTGACTGGATGCTGGACAGGTATGTAGCATATGGTGAAGATCAAGTGTTCTAAGGGGGTGTATGATTGGAAAGTGGACAGTTTCAATGTTAAGACAAGTGTTTAAGAGAGATAATTTAGCCACAACAGTTGTCTTTGGTTATATTCCAAATGGAAAGATACAGAAACTGGGACAATTTCCAGTATTGTAGATCTAACTTTATTTAACGTTGCTAATAAATGATATTGCTGATGTGTTTATTCTAGTTCTTTTGAGTTGGTAGTATATGTGAAATGCTTGGTTGTCTATTTACATTAGACTGGTATGATTTTTAGTGTTGGTTTCATCATAATTCATATTTAAATGTACCACCTCCCAGATGGGATATCGTTCTATAATGTTTTAACTAGGACTTGCAATGAATGCTACAATACAAAGGCGAAAGCAAGGTAATTCCACTTGGGTTAAACTGGGATTTGTCTGGCATCAATCCAACTATACTATTTGATATTTATTGATTTTTATCTTAAAGGGACTGCATCACCTACATATTTACTGTGAATGTAGAGAATAACAATGATTGAAAATTATCGATACATTGTGCTAGCAAAACTGCAAACAGATGCCTAAATTAGTAGAAAAATGTGTTTTTAAATGTGTCTGTGGCGTCTCCTGCTTATGACATCACTTAATATGCAAATGAACTGGTTTTTAATAAAAATGTGTTATTGGCATAGCAAGCCACATGTGAACTCATAAGCAGGAGACTCCTCAGACACATGTAAAACAAGTTTATCCTAATTTAGGCATTTGCTTACTTTGCATTTATTCTCTACATTCACAGTAAAAACAATGTTTAGGTGATATAGTCCCTTTAATATAAAAACAATATATATCAAACAGCCTAGTTCTATTGATGCCAGTCAAATACAGTTTAACCCAAGTGGAATTACCTGGTTTTCGCTTTTGTATTGAGTGCTGTTCAAGTGTGATAACTATTTTATGGAAATCTCTTTGAGACCTTTAGGCTACAAGCGGTGATTGATTTTCAGTTTTCAGTATGCTAAACATATCTTCTCCCTGACTATTAACTGTATGCTGATCTATTGACGCTTACACACCATTGATGAAGAGAGAAGGTCGACTCTATGAGTTGTCACAGATCTCTGCTCAATCCTGCCCTGCTCAACTGATGCACCCTACAAAAAGCAGCCAGGAGTGATCTCCTAGAGTGTGTCATATAACATTTAATTGAGGTAACTTACATGACTAATTCATTTCCTGTCATTTTGGTTTTAGACTATGCAGCCAAGTAGGTCATATATAATGGTTGCATGACTATACCCCACTGTATAAGCATATGGAATATATCTGTGTACTGACATTTATTTGCACAAGACAACACATTATTATTTCAGTTATTGCTGTAAGTAAAGTAGTAAGAGTAATTACACAAATATTTGATAAACACACTTATTTTTTAGTTAGTCTATAAAGACATCATGATTAAATTATTATTCATTGATGAGTATTTATGATTTGATTTTTGGGATACCCATGATGAAAAGAGAAAGCTGAAGATGGTTTTACATTTAAAACTCAAGAACAAGGTTGTTTACAAAATTGATAAAACCACAAGAATGTATTTTGTCAAATGAAAATATGTAACTGAGAGTCTATTTTAGTTTTTTTTTTGTGTAATGTATGTTAAATTAGAGTGAGATAAATGAGAGCATGTGGTGGCTCATTCCTGTCTAAATATTTGACTTCATTGTGTAATAGCCTCCACTCTGTCTGTTCCAAAACAATCATATTGCACATTTTTGTTTTATTGTTAAAATAAAACAAGTCACTTGTTTGACATCCGATTGAAAAAGTAAAGTCTATGCAATGAAAACACTTTTACCTTTTTGTTATTTTTGACTTGTGATTGGCATTTGTGTATAACTTTTATACAGTGCATGATATGTTTGCAAGATAAACTAAAAGTTTTTATTATGGTCACACATTCAAATAAAATAGGAGAAGCTACGCAAGTACATCATGGTTCTTCTCTCATAAAGAGAAGCTAAACCTAAAATCAGTTTTAATCAAGCAGAAGTCCACTTCTGTCTGATTAAAACCCCTTATTTAAAAACTTCTCTCAACGTTCATCGTTCAAAAGAGATTTAGAACTAGTGCTTGCTATAGTTAGGACTTAGAGATTGCCTTTCCAGAGCTCCTTTTGTGGTGGTTGAGATCTGATATCTCTCTTTGGTATTTGGGTATGTCAATCACACCACACACGGCCAATAGCTGAGGTGGTGATGAGCATCTTCTTTCAACAAGAGTTGTGTTAGGTGTGTTACAACCCCAAATTCTGACATAGACTTCCAAATAAACCTAAATTAGTTTTGCTTTCTAGGAGTCTTGTGGAAAAGGTGTTTTAATAAGGCAGAAGTAGGCATTTGATCCTGATATATTAAGGATACAGATTATATAGCAGGATGTCTGCTATAATATGTCATTAGATCAAAACATTTTTCTGATTTTCTTTATCTGAAATACAATTTTTTTTTATTTTTATAGCTATCGTTCTTTTGTCTTAATGTTAAAAAACATAAATATGTATTAAGTGTTGCAAACTGCAGTCATATCGACTCTAATTTCATCCAGTTTACCTTTCCCAGTATTTTCTTTGTTCCCTGGTGCAATATAAATGTGTGGTGCTTTTGATCTATGTAATAGAAATGATTCAACAAGAAGGTAAAGCATCAGTTATAGAAAATATTATAAAACATGATACTCTTTCAATAAAATAATGTCTAACAAACTACTCCAATGGGACATGAAGTATTCCAGGCAAATTTATTCCAATTGACTTAGAACAGCTTGACATGGTTGTCATAGTGAACCATGTAAATACCTCAAGCTTGGCCATATTCCACTGACACATTTAGAATAACAATTCAATAGAAATAATGTGATTTTATTAATGGAAATAGCTCCGGAGGGGTTACCGGATATTCTCTGAATCCGTTGTTAGGGATTCTTTTAAACTGTTGTTAATTTCTAATGATGTGTTAATAAAATTTGCTATTTTTTGTTCAGTGTTAGCAATTCTAAAGAGTTGTTTCCTTGCTCTATCAAACATACAGCATATCAATATGTGACATTGTTAGCCCATTATGATTATATCACTATAGAGTACACTATTATTTATATTATCTATTTATAAATAGTATACCATAAGCATTGCTTTCTTTACTCATTAAAGTTTTCTTCCCTGGTTCTAACCTCACTTGGCTACATACTCACATACATGGAAGCACTCATCTAAGCACCTATTATTGATTAATTATATTTGTTTTAAATAAACCTGATAGTTGTGAGTAAATTAAATATATAGAGAGTAAATTCAAATTTAAACAAATGCTTACCTTTTTGTAATTATTTAATTTTAACATGCATTAAAAAGTATGTCATTTTCTACTGAGAGTGGACCTTTAATGCTCTAATTCCTCATTTTTGGATGTTGATTTGCATGGTCAAAAAATGAGAATTTGAACGTTTCTTGGACCATTGTAAAATATATCCAAGTTACGTTTTCTTTGCATGTTTAAGCCACCATGTGTTCATGAGACCTAAAGTGTTAATTTCTTTTGAAAGGAATGTTTTAAAAATAATATACAAAAAAGTTGGATGTGGTTTGGGGGTTCTTAAACCTCTTTAACACTTAAGGAAGTGAGACTGACCAACTGAACCCCAAAAGAAATTCAGAGTTTGGTACTAACTAGCTCATGCCTCTACAGGACTTACAGGTTGAGTCTCAGCATTCCGATTATCGGTTTTTGGGTACTGAGGAATTCTGTTAAAGCTAAGACAGCATGTTCCTGTGTTGGACAGCTCCAAGAATGGTTTAGAATTTGGGAGAGTTTTGCAATTCTTGGGTGTTTTTTGTTAGTTGTTTCACTATACTCTGTTTGATGAGTTGTTTTTTTCTGCCACCATTCAGTCTTATAATTTTCAGACTCATAGTAGTGTGAATCACAAATAGTGTGAATCTGTGCCAACCACATGGAGGAGAATGAACATGAACAGGGGGTGAATCTCTGTTGATCAACAAATGACTAAAAGCTCAAACCATTTACATTTACACCAATGTCAATAGTAAGGTCTGTGAATAATAATAGCAGATCATTAAATTGTCCATCACAAACTCCAATAAATGTTCACCATAAACGAAGTTGTTACCTATGTACACGACAATAGAAAATCTTTAAATTATCCATCACAAACTCCATTAAATGTTCACCATAAACAATGTTGGTGCTTATCTGTTTCCCCTTTAAGCAGAGGAAAAATGACAGTACCCTGTGCACTACAAAATTAGATTAAGAACCCATTTATTTTTATTTTATGAACTAAACTCTCACGCCTGTTATGCTAAAATGACATGATGTTTATTTAATCAGATTAACAAGTCCGAATACCAAAACCAGTGTTTGTATATATGTAGTCCAAAATAGCATATAGAATGCCCCCACAGAAACATGTGCCTATAGGATCAGAAAGGCAGTGCAGTTTTGACTTATGATTGGGAAACTTATTTAAATCTGAGAGACCAGAGACTATAGTTAGCCAATTCATCACTCCCTTTCTTCCATCACACAGCAACTCACGGCCATCACAAGCTTCCCTCATCCCTAACTTCCTAACTACCCAAACTCAGCTCTCCCCCTCCTCCCTTTTATCACTCAGCACTCCTATCATCTTTCAACAGCTCAACTCCATCATGTAGAATTTCTATCCCCTACCATCATTAAGCCTCTTTCTCCCTCATCTCCCAATCACATATAATTTCTTCCTCCCATACCTTTTCTACCCATATCCCCTCAGCACTCACAACCCCAACCTCACCACTAATAATCCCTCTCATTCTCTTCTCTTACCGTAGCCACCCACTTCGCCCTCTTTACTCCCAATTGCTCTCTCCTGTTTTTAAGACCCTCTGAATTGTAGCAGACATCAGCGTGCCAGTGTGCAGTCTGGTCTGATTGTCAGGGCCCAGCTGCTACAAATAAGAGGAAGAATAAAGTGGCAACCGGCCCTTCCTTAGTCCTGGACAAAGTGCCTTGCAGCTCAGATGGCACCTGTCCATATTTGTGAGTTCCAGCTTATTACTGGCTACATTTTATATAGTTCTCCACAGCATTTTTGTTTTCCTTCATGATTTGTTAGTACACTTCTGGTACATTTTTATAATGTTTTCAAATGATCTAAGTCTAGTTTGAGAAGCAATAGACCTTGATTCTGTGGCAGAGCTGCGGTTTAATGCGGTTTTTCATATGATCTGGACAGGAGTACAGCCAGAGTAGATCACAACATAGCATTAGACATGTTTTGATCATGTTCTATCCAAATGCATCTCCTGTAATAAAATTATATCTATTTTTAGTATGTGCAGATGTTTAAAGGTTTTTATACTGTGTTTTCCATGATCACATTTTTATCATTCCCTGTTTAGATGTGTTATATTGTTCCATGGAGTTCAATTAAAACTCTGCACAATCATCACTATTCAAAATAGACTTTTGTTTGAAAAAGCTGTTATCAAAACAATGTAAAAACAAATATTAACGTCTTTTAAAATATATTTGTTTAATGTTTTGGAAGATGCTGGTGAATTTTGCTAAGAATGTAAAATGTTGTCCTATGATTTCACCAACAATATCAATTAAGGCTTCTTGTATGTGATGTTTTTTTCTGTGATGCCATACATGTCTATTAGGTATGTTATCCAAGAGGATACCATCTTATGTTTCAGTTGCTTTGTGGGTAACATAGAAACATAAAAACATAGAATGTGTCGGCAGATAAGAACCATTTGGTCCATCTAGTCTGCCCAATTTTCAAATACTTTTATTAGTCCCTGACCCTATCTTATAACTGGGATAGCCTGATACCTATCCCACGTATGCTTAAACTCTTTCACTGTGTTTACCTCTACCACTTCTGCTGGAAGGCTATTCCATCCATCCACCACCCTCTCTGTAAAGTAATACTTCCTGATATTACTTTTGAATTTTTACCCCTCTAATTTAAGACTCTCTTGTTGTGGTAGTTTTTCATCTTTTAAATATGCTCTCCTCTTTTACTGTGTTGATTCCCTTTATGTATTTAAATCAATATCCTTTTGGAGAGAAGGTCTCCAGTACTGCATACAAAACTCCATGTGAGGTCTCACCAGTGCTCTGTACAATGGCATGAGCACTTCCCTCTTTCTCCTGCTAATACCTCTCCCTATGAAATCAAGCATTCTGTTACTGTTTTCTTCTGCTCTACTACATTGTAACAACAAAGTCTCAACATGGACTAGCAATAAGGTTGTAGTTCCTCAAAAAGGAATATTAGAGGGGGTAGGGAGAAAACGCATGATGCAATAAAAATAGATGAAATCTAAAAACCTGTTTGGTCCCAGTATGTTCCAACGTATGGAAGTGGGGAACATTGTAACTTAGTGGACAGCACTGCTCTAAATTACTATTATTGGTAAACAATCAAGACAAAGATGAAAAGAAAGATGAAGATAGATTAATAATTTATAATAGAAGGCAGTAAAGGGACAGCAGTTTGTAGGCAGGGCAGGACTCTTCGTCACATCCGGTGACTGTTTCCCTCCTTCGTGCAGGAGGGAAGACTGCACGGAGGAGGCGTCTGTCCGGGGACACAGAGCAGAACCATTCGGTAAGTGATGGGGAAGGGGGAGGAGGGTGGTTGAAAACAAGCACTTTAATTGCAAAATATTCCTGGGCTCTGACTGGCACAATATTCCTGGGCTCTGACTGGCATAATATTACTGGTATCTGACTGGCACAATATTCCTGGGCTCTGACTGGCACAATATTCCTGGTATCTGACTGGCATAATATTACTGGTATCTGACTGGCACAATATTACTGGGCTCTCACTGGCACAATATTCCTGGTATCTGACTGGCAAAATATTACTGGGCACTGACTGGCACAATATTCCTGGTATCTGACTGGCACAATATTCCTGGGCTCTGACTGGCACAATATTCCTGGTATCTGACTGGCATAATATTACTGGTATCTGACTGGCACAATATTACTGGGCTCTCACTGGCACAATATTCCTGGTATCTGACTGGCAAAATATTACTGGGCACTGACTGGCACAATATTCCTGGTATCTGACTGGCACAATATTACTGGGCTCTCACTGGCACAATATTCCTGGTATCTGAATGGAATAATATTACTGGGCTCTGACTGGCACAATATTCCTTTTATTTGACTGGCATAATATTACTGGGCTCTGACTGGCACAATATTCCTGGTATCTGACTGGCACAATATTACTGGGCTCTCACTGGCACAATATTCCTGGTATCTGAATAGCATAATATTACTGGGCTCTGACTGGCACAATATTCCTGGTATCTGACTGGCATAATATTCCTGGTCTCTGACTGGCATAATATTCCTTGGCTCTGACTGGCACAATATTCCTGGGCTCTGACTGGCACACTATTACTGGGCTCTGACTGGCACAATATTACTGGTATCTGACTGGCACAATATTACTGGGCTCTGAATGGCACAATATTCCTGGTATCTGACTGGCACAATATTACTGGGCTCTGACTGGCACAATATTACTGGTCTCTGACTGGCACAATATTATTGGTATCTGAATGGGACAATATTACTGGGCTCTGAATGGCATAATATTACTGGGCTCTGACTGGCACAATATTACAGGGCTCTGACTGGCATAATATTACTGGGCTCTCACTGGCACAATATTCCTGGTATCTGAATGGAATAATATTACTGGGCTCTGACTGGCACAATATTCCTTTTATTTGACTGGCATAATATTACTGGGCTCTGACTGGCACAATATTCCTGGTATCTGACTGGCACAATATTACTGGGCTCTCACTGGCACAATATTCCTGGTATCTGAATAGCATAATATTACTGGGCTCTGACTGGCACAATATTCCTGGTATCTGACTGGCATAATATTCCTGGTATCTGACTGGCATAATATTCCTGGGCTCTGACTGGCACAATATTCCTGGGCTCTGACTAGCACAATATTCCTGGGCTCTGACTGGCACACTATTACTGAGCTCTGACTGGCACAATATTACTGGGTTCTGACTGGCACAATATTACTGGTATCTGACTGGCACAATATTACTGGGCTCTGAATGGCACAATATTCCTGGTATCTGACTGGCACAATATTACTGGGCTCTGACTGGCACAATATTACTGGTCTCTGACTGGCACAATATTATTGGTATCTGAATGGGACAATATTACTGGGCTCTGAATGGCATAATATTACTGGGCTCTGACTGGCACAATATTACAGGGCTCTGACTGGCATAATATTACTGGTATCTGACTGGCACAATATTACTGGTATCTGACTGGCCCAATATTACTGGCCTCTGACTGGCACAATATTACTGGTATCTGAATGACACAATATTACTGGGCTCTGAGTGGCACAATATTACTGGGCTCTGAGTGGCACAATATTACTGGTATCTGACTGGCACAATATTACTGGGCTCTGACTGGCACAATATTACTGGGCTCTGACTGGCACAATATTACTGGTATCTGAATGACACAATATTCCTGGTATCTGACTGGCACACTATTACTGGGCTCTGAGTGGCACAATATTACTGGGCTCTGACTGGCACAATATTACTAGTATCTGACTGTCACAATATTACTGGGCTCTGAATTGCACAATATTCCTGGTATCTGACTGGCACAATATTACTGGGCTCGGGCTGGCACAATATTACTGGTATCTGAATGGCGCAATATTTCTGGGCTCTGAGTGGCACAATATTCCTGGTATCTATAATTGTACAATTGTCACCTCGTGGGGCTCCTGTGTGTTGCATAATTATGGGGCGCTTGTGTGTGGCATATTTATTGGGCCCCATATGTGGCATAATTAAGGGATTATTTTGTGAAGCATAATTTATGGGGCTCTGGTGTGGCATAATTTATGGGGCTCTGGTATGGCATAATTTATGGGGCTCCTGTGTGTGGCATAGTTATGGGGCTCCTGTGTGTGGCATAGTTAATAGGCCGTTTAACTGGCATTACTAAGGAATCTGTTTCGCATTGTATTGGAGGAAATCCAGGGGGGTGACACCATGAGTTTCCGCACCGGGTGACACCAACCCTAGTGACGCCCCTGTACATGAGTGAATATCAGAGTGTAAACATGGGACTGAGAGTGAGTGGCAATGCATGAGTGAGTGTATGTGTGTGTGTGGCAGTGTATGTGTGTGGCAGTGTATATGTGTGTGTGAGTGAGCTGCATAGTGCAGGTGCATGTGTGTGAGTGGCAGTGTATGTGAGTGAGCGGCAGAGTGCAAGTGTGTGTGAGAGTGGCAGAGTGTAAAGAATGGGTATATCGCAGTGCTTCCCGGCAATAAAAACAGCAGGGGACTCGCTCTTGACAGCTCTATTAATTTTGTAGCTCTGTTATGACAACTGTGAATGTTTGTGTGTGTATGTGACTGTGTATGTGTGTGAGACACTGTGTTTGTTGTTGAGGGTAGGATCAGCCAATGGTGGCAAAATATGCAGGGCACAATATGTCATATCTGGCACCTTTTCTTTCCTGCATGTACCATTTATTGGGTGTCCATCTGCGTGCTAGGGTAATTCCTCCTGGGTGCTAGGGCAAGTCCTGTGAGTGCAATATTAGTGCTGGGTCAAATTCTGGATGCTGGGGCAAGTGCTGTGAGTTCAATCTGGGTGCTGGGGCCAGTCCTGGGTGCTGGGGCACACCATGTCAGTGCAATTTGGATGCTGAGATAAGTCTATATTTACACAGCAGCATGTAAGCAAGGTTATAGCTCATGCACTGATATATACCTCACAGGGCAATACATGTAACCTTGTGTACATACTGGTGGCTATATATTGTCCTGTGCAGGTGTATATATCAGTCTTATTTATAACTTCAAATGTGCTTAAAAATGCATGTTTTTCCCTTTTCTAAACAATAATCTATTGACGCAATGCTATGGGGCTGGTATACAAATATTTCCAGGGCTGGTTTTTGTTCCCAGTCCGGCCCTGTTTGTAGGTAGTCCAAGAGAGGGCCACCGGCAGTCACAATAAAAATGGGTGTCATTGTTCCACATTTTGTGGCACAAAAAAGAAACCCTCAAAAGAAATCAGACGATCGAGCTATACCCATTTGTTAGGAATCACATTAAACCACTTTTTTTCATCTGAAACATTGACTTCTGTGAGTGCCGTCTCTACCTTCTGTATTTCACAAAAAAGAAACCCTGCCACGTTATTTTGCAATAATTCAAGCAAGTTCTGCGAGGCATGTTAAATGTGGCTTGATAAGTTATTGAAGAGTCTTGAATAGTATGCTACCAGCTGGAAGCATAACGGGTATATGAAACCTTATGTGTTGAAGAATAGCTAGTTGGATCCAAAGCCTGGTAACTTCCATTTTCCAAGTGCCTAAAATAAAAAAGAATATGTCTAGTACAATGTGCAGGCCATCCTTGAGTGTCCAGAACCAATAATATCATTACAGATCCATATGAGAAAATCCAGCAACTTTTTTTGATTGCAAGTATGCCAGTGTTAACAATTTACAAGAGGAAAATGAGTTGTAATCCTTTTTCACTTGGATGGTGGTGTCTCCTAGGATTAGGGCCTGATGTTTTATGTTTGGAGGTATCAAGATGTTCAGATCCTGTAGGAAAATTGGTATGATAGTGGGATCATTGATAAATAGTTCTTTATTGCCTATCACCACTGTGAGAGGGTGAGGCTGACTTCATCTATATTTCTGGTCTCCTCTATTTCAGTACAGATGTTGGCAAGTCCACTTACAACTGCAGTACTGGGCTATCAAAAACAAGCTGTCTAAAAATGTTTAAACAACTCAAATGGATTAACTAAAAGGTGAGTTGTTGTTAAATGAACATCTCAGCTCACAAACGTAATGTATGGCTTAGAGACAAGCCTGGTAAGCTACTTCTTTAAGAAGAATAGAGTTTGATTATTTTTTTAAAAGGTTGAAGAATACATTTCCAATGGGGTTAACTCAGGCTTTCATCCTTCCAAGGTAGATAAATGACTACATTTTGTTATTATTATTAAGTTTGAACAATGTATAAGTGAGTCGATGGATGAAATGTTCATTTCACCTCAGCTCACCTTTTAGTGATTAGACACTGTTTTTCTACTAATAAATACTAAAAACTTGGAAACTTTGCCTTGAATAGTAAGATTATTTGTATTTGGTAACAATTGGCATGTAGTTTTGCTTGTATATCAAATTACCTCCAATATCATTTGGCGAGGGAACAGAACTGAGGTCAGCAATGTTATATAGTTTTTCATATCCATATAAAGTTCCTACTTCTAGGTAGCTGGTGCATGATAGAGATGTTAGTTTTCAAGAAGTCCTGTAATAACATATGACTAAAATCAATGAGATATTAGAGTTAGTACTGCATTTAGGGTTGTGCTGTGTTAGGCCTAAACCATGTACCCAAGCTCTCACAGAGCTCCAGAGCAATAAAACGGTTTACAAACTGCAGTAAAGGTGTTTTATATTAATTTGTGTAAATCAAATAATTTATTCTTATTCTAAATGACTTATCGAATTATATAAACAGTTACTAATTGGCCATAAAGTCACTGAAAATGTTCAGGTAAAGCCCCACCCACAGACATACCTTCAGCCACTCTAGAAAAATAAAAGTATCCTTCTTTGACCATATGAAATGTTGGAAGGTATGAGCATGGGTGACTTGGCAATTCCCTGTGGGTTCAATATGGATGCAGTGCAAAGTCTTGTAGAAACATAGAATCAAAGAATGTAGAATTATGTTTTTTGGGTTTAATCAGGCGCTGTGGGTGCAATGGCAAGTGATGGTGGCGGGCAGAGGAAGATAATAGAGAACAAAAACTAATTTTTTCAAAACAATATTGAGGAAAAATGTTCACATGCCGGTCCGTTATAATAGCCGGAAGTGTTGGGCAGTATGGAGGATGTCTAAACTATCGTGCAGACATCCCCCGGCTGCTCAAATCTCCTGGTGGCTAATGGGGGCAGTAGGAGGATGTCTGCACGATACACGCAGACATCCTCCGTTGCTGCCCTGCACTTCTGCCGGGACTTTTATGATGAAGCCGGAAGGACCCGGCTTCATCATAGCAGTCCCGGCGGTCATCCCGGGTGGCAGCAGAGGATGTCTACGCGCATCGCGCAGACATCCACCGGCTGTTAGCGAGGGGGATCCAGGTCACCTGCAACTCTGCGGGGGACCTGGATCCCAGTCTTATAATCTGACCTTGATTTGAGGTCAGATTATAAGACAACCTCGAATATAAGACGAGGGGTCTTTTTCAGAGCACTTGCTCTGAAAAAAACCTTGTCTTATATTCGAGCAAATACGGTATTTAGACCACTTTTTCACTGATTAAACCAAGTTTGGAGTTTTTCTTATAATCAAATACGGTAATTGATGCATGTTAAGATACAAATACATTTTATATATTTTTTTAAAGCAAATATCAGAGAGACAAACAGTAATAACACCCAACCCTCTCAATTCACCATCAGAAACTGGAGTAATTATCATTTAGGATAAATGTAACCAATTATTTAATTATAAGATTAGTACAGATGTCAGGATGCACGCTGATTTAATGTATATTTTACTTTTATCCCATCCAGCTGTCCATATAGATTTGGATGTGGTTAAGAGCTGTAAATTATACTAATCATTGGAATGCACACTGTTGTCACATGTGCAATATCTGAGTGGGAAGCCAGTCTGCTGGAGTAACACTGATAAATAGCAATCTATGTTTGCACATATTTATCTGAAACATAAAACTGTGTACTTTATATTTATTTGCCATCTCAAATGTCCTATTTATCTTTTAATCCAGTGAACAGAGTTTCTATCTCAATGCAATAGTTCTAACCACTGTACAGAATGTTAAAAATTAAACTTCAGTTGCACTATTTTTTGTTTCTGTAGCAGAGGAACTGAAAAACGACTTATTTTGGATGCTTCAGCATCTTATCAAGGCTAAATATTTGAAGCAGGGAAGAAAATGACCTATGTGGTCCTGTGTCTTGGCAGTAAGCAAAAGTATAGAATATATTTATCACCCTGTTTTAAAAGCTTGCACTAAATCTTGACTGATGCTAAAAATAAAAGTTGCAGCCAAAACCAGTGATAGATATAGCAACCCAATGGCATGGCTCCCAATGTCAAACTGCCAGATGTGGGTTATATGATGGAATGAAGAGCACTGTGAGGAACAGTATCCAGGCAATCAGCTGTTCATTGAGCGCAAACTAAAACTTGGATTAATTGACTGTTTTCTGGAAAAAAATACGAACAAGTGAGAACCTCCCAGGGAGGAAAAGTTATTTGAGAGTACTTCATAATATCTGGGGTGGTCCAATAGCCATGTATTAAGTATGTCATTTATTTTATTTTTGGCTGAGCTGTATTATTAAATTAGTCTTTTGTTAATAATGTGTTTTTTCATGCATTCTTTAATACATGAGAAAGTCCATTTAGCAAGAACTATAACCAGGATGAGTTCACAAGGGATTTACATTACTAGTAATGCTGGTGAAATATGGGGGAGTTTCAAAGGTTTCAAAGCTATTCCGCCCTGTAGTAGAGAAACGAGGCGCACCCCAGATTATTTTGAAGGGTTCCCGGGTAAAAGGATGCATATGTGGAATTTATTTATCTAACTGTTCCATGATTCTTCTGTCTATCTATTTTTTCCAATTTTTCCTCTTATTCCTCTCATACAGGAATGATTTGTCCATGATCATGTGATGTTATTGTCATAGCTCGGCCTTGATGTAAATGTATTCTTGGAATCTTCCGCTTCAATCAGACCTTTTCTCATAGTGCCCAATTCTCCACCAATGATCTTTCCTGAGTTGGAAACAAGTTACCAGTTTAAAAATAAATCACAAATAGATAGAAATCCTGGAGTCCTTTTCGGCCTATACGTACAGGTCCTGTCTGAGCTGTTTCCATTTCCTTGTCTCTTCCCAAATCCAGGCTCTGTGAAAACATCTGCTAGAGCCCGTTCTTATCTCCAGGTAATGTTTTGCTGGGCACGGAGATTTATCAGGATCTTTGCTCCTCCTGAGAGCATAGGTGACTTTGCTCTTTCACTAAGCAAGCTGTCTCTTCTTTTCAGGATAAATGGGTTGTCAGAAGAAATAGAACCTTTTATGAAAGAATGAATAATGCTCACTGCAGGCTGGATCAAAACTCATAATGTTATTGCTGATCTGTGTATATTAGATGAACATTTGCCTCAATAGAATGCCATGGAAGACTACCATTCTATAATTCCTGAAAGGACAGGACACACATAAAATACACATTTGAATACAGTAATTTAATAACACCATATAGTCACTAGAACAGCTTTAAACTGACACCATACACTGAAAAGACTACCTGTGCGCAAAACTATACATATGTGCACAGTCAGGTTAAAACTCATAATTCCCTCTTAACACATCTAACAGTTAAATATCTAACATGGACAGAAATAGGCACTGAGGTCTCATCTCTGGAATCATCAAGATGTTCACTCACAGCTGCTTAATGACATCTAATGATTGTTCAGTATAACAAGCCCATTGCATTGGGCAACCTGAATTTTCCAAGACTGTATCACCTACATATTGTTTTTGCTGTGAATATAGAGGATGAAAAAAATATTGAAAATGATCTATACATTGTGTTAGCAAAATTACAAATAAATGGAGAAAATATATTTTAAATGTGTCTGTGGAGTCTCATTAGGACATCACCTGTGGCTTGATATGCAAGATGGGGAATATGTAATTGACATATTAAGCCACAAGCGATGTCATAAACTGGAGACTCCACAGATATATTTAAAACACCTTTTTACCCTTAATATAAGTATTTTCTTGCAATTTCTTAACACAATGGATATATTTTTTCCCAAAATGTTCTACATTCACAGTAAAAACAATGTTTAGGTGATAATCTTTAAGGTAACCAGGAGTGGGACAATTTTGCCGAGACAATTTTCCCGACATCCTTCATGCTATTGACTGGACATATGTGCCTATACAAGCACCATTAGCAGAACAAGCCAAGACTGTTCTTCAATAGGAAGAACTAAAACCCAGTCAAAACCCAATTGGTATGTGATACCAACTTCAGACATTTTCATCTCTGTGTATGATGTGTATTCACAGGGAGAGATTTGTGTACTCTGACTTTCAGGATTGGATCTTAGGTGGTGAATGGCTTCTTGTATTTCAACAAATCTTAGCTGATAACATATGTAATTACTTATCTGATCTGAAGTAAGAAAATAAATAGCTTTAATCACATAAACTAAAAGCAACATAAAGTTACGGCTCATCCAATAAACAATAAACAGTTACAATACTTCATAACAGAAATATGTATTTCATGGCTCATCATTTTATTGATGTGCATTTTAATTATGAGCCTTCATAGTAATCTAGATATGTTTCTCTCATTAAGTACAGATTGCAAATGAAACTTGTGAAATAACATAGTAATATAATCAACAGCTAACATGCTGTCCAGTGACCTAACAGTTGCTCAATGATCCATGACAAATGATAATATTTCCTCCAAAACAGCTGATGTGTAGCAGTCAGACCACCCATGCTCAAAATGTGTAGGAACACCAAATTTCCAGTGGTCTTTTCCCTGGAAACAAAAAAATAAATCTCATCTGCATGTAAAGCAATCCAATGGTAGAAGTATAAAATATACATGGCACTATATATTGTTAAAGCATTATATATTTGGAACAAGTATTACAAATTATGATTTTGTGGAATTGTTTGTGTACAATTTATTTAGAAAAATGTGCTGTTTGCGAAATTTAACAAACAATTCAAAGGAATAAAGCAAAAATGTGTATGGCATATTTAGCCTCCACTGAGGCTTGGGTGATGCAGAATAGTGGACAAATTTGAAGATTTCATCTGTGGCATCAAGCAGCCTGGTATAAAACAGAGCAACTTCTTATTAAGCTGGTAACTATTGTGAACCCCGTCTGCCAGCCTACTACCAGTTGATCCTGAGTCTAACGTGTACTGGAGGGACTGTGTTGCAGGTAGACATTGCTGTGTTCACAAACTTTACGGAATATTTCAGTATAAATTATACAGCCCAGTGATAATGAGGAATGACCTGAGGTATTTTTTAGACTAAGTGAGATTCGGTACCCAAGTTTGACTTAGTCTCAAAATGAAAGTCGACCTTCAGAACTATTCTTGAATTGTAGTGAAGAGACCCATAAGTCAAATTTGATAAAACAAGTAAAATCCTGGCATATTGAGTGGCTAAATCCTGGCAAATTAAATAGCTAAATCTTGGCATATTGAGTTGCTAAATCCTGGCATATTAAATGTCTAAATCCTGGCATACTGAGTGGCTAAATCCTGGCATACTGAGTGGCTAAATCCTGGCATATTGAGTTGCTAAATCCTGGCATATTAAATGTCTAAATCCTGGCATACTGAGTGGCTAAATCCTGGCATATTGAGTGGATAAATCCTGGCATATTAAGTGGCAAAATACTGGCATATTGAGTGGCTAAATACTGGCATATTGTGCTTAATGGAATATATTTTAGTCCAAAGCAGCTGGGATGTTAAAGGTTAGTCACCACTGCAGTCATATGACTATCACAGGGATTGCTATTGTTTGGCTGGTGCACACTGCATTTCTCATTGTACATAATGGTGTGCCTAGAGTTAACTGTATTACTTTTGCCTCTAGCTTTGCTCATTACCACTAATTTTGGGGAGACAAGAGTTTAGTAAACATCTGTACTATATGTGGTTTTCTTGTTTTCCTCCTCTAAAAACTAGGTGCGTCTTATTGTCAGGTGCGTCTTATGGAGCAAAACATATGGTATATATAAGTAATATGTTGCTAGTGACTCTATTGTCAGGTTCTGCTTTTATCATCTTTTAGTCTTTATTTTGTGAAAATAACAGAGCCTCTAGCCAGTTTCCTCTTTAGTCTGTGGTTTCAATTTTATTGTAAAATTATGCTAATGTTCTTTGTGCAAAAAGCTTAAGCTAACATTCAAATAGAATGCAGCTGATAGCTGCAATCAGAACATTGGAATCTGCACTGTGGTTTGTGCAGACTTAACCTTATATGTTTCACCCTAAAGAAATGGAAGTACAATGCAAGGTTATATTTTTTTTACCTTATGTTGCTTGTTTTGAAACATTGTTTGCATTTTAAAAAAATTATAGACAGTGGAAATAGCAGAACAGCTAGTTTGGACCTAACTACAATAAATATAAATGTTAAAGCCGCAATCTTTATATTCATGGCACTGACTTTTGGTTTAGAGGTCTTCTATGGAGGCAGATTTTAGCTGTTTTTTCCCCGTCTATTATATTTAAATGTGTTTACCACGAACATGAGCTAATTGGGTGATCATTGCATTTGATGTCAGAATATCATGTGGCTGAAAGATGTACAAAGCCATGCCTTCTAGTAAAGGTGACAATTTCTCAAATTTTTTTGTACAGAGGAAGTTGCTATGATGTAGCATTTCTTTATAGCTCTCTGAATAACTTGTCCACAGCATAGAGTACTTTTGTTAGCAATTACCCTATGTTCGATAGAGGAGTAACTAGAACCCCCTCACAGGTGAGGATAACCAAGAAAGCAAAAAAAAAAATGTAATTGCCACCCATGGGCGATTGAAAGTGACACACCAGCTACAAACATCACCAACCTGTCAGTCATGCCCTCTCAACCGATGCAAATCAGGGGATGGGTGTTCCATGATGCCTCCGGGTGGGGGCAAGTCTGGAACACCCAGAAAATGGGCTGTCTTAATTTCCAATAGCTGAGATAGACAGTGAGGATACTGATAAGTGTAGGGGCTTATCACAATCCATTGCCATCCTCCCTTAATATTGTGAGGATGAATGTGGGGAGTTTATCCTGGTTGCCTTAACAGTTAGACAAACCATAAACAACCATCATTTTTTTGTATTTACTGAAACACCATACAAAAACAAAGGTTTTAGATTTTAGAAAAACAGACTTTTCTAAAATTAGATTATGTGTAAAGGAGTCATTATCAGACTGGAACAATTTAAATGGAGTCCATTTAAATGGAGTCCAGGAGAAATGTGAGTATCTAAAAGTTGCACTACTGAAGGAAACAGAAAATTGCATTAGGCTTGTCAGTAAGAGCAAAAAAATTGAAGAAACCACTGTGGTGCAGAGGTGGCCAAAAAAGTAAAAAACAAAAAAGCTATAATTAAGTAATTATAAAAATACTCAGATTGAGGAAGATAGAAAGATCTATAAGAGTAGGCAGAAAGAGGCAAAGCAAGCTATAAGAGCTTCCAAAGCACACACAGAAGAGACTATAGCCCAGTCAGTGAAAAAGGGGGATAAAACATTTTTTAGATACATAAATGAGAAAAGGAAAGTAAAACAAGGATTAGTTAGATTAAAAACAAAAGAAGGATGCTATGTAGAAGAGGATAAAGGCTTAGCAGACTGCCTTAATGAATATTTTTGTTCAGTTTTTACAAATGAAAATTACGGTAAGGGACCTCATTTAGGGAAAAAGATTAATGAGTCTTTTGATGCATGTAAGTTTACTGAGGAAGATGTTTTACTTCAGCTGTCTAAAGTAAAGACAAATAAGTCGATGGGACGTGATGGGATACATCCAAAGTTATCAAAAGAACTTAGTGGTGTACTAGCAAAACCGTTAACAGATTTATTTAACCAATCATTGTTAACGGGAGTAGTTCCAGAAGATTGGAAATTAGCAAATGTTGTGCCCATTCACAAGAAAGGTAGTAGGGAGGAGGTAGGCAACTATAGACTAGTAAGTCTTACTTCAGTAGTGGGGAAAATAATGGAAACCTTGTTAAAGAATAGGATTGTTGAACATCTAAAGTCGCTTGGATTTCAAGATCAGAGACAACATGGGTTTACTTCAGGGAGATCATGCCAAACTAATCTTATTGATTTTTTTGATTGGGTGACTAAAATAATAGATCAGGGTGGTGCAGTAGACATTGCTTACCTAGATTTCAGTAAGGCTTTTGACACTGTCACACATAGAAGGCTTATCAAAAAACTGAAATCTTTAAGTTTGGATTTCAATATTGTTGAATGGATTAGACAATGGCTGAGTGACAGGCAACAGAGGGTTGTAGTTAATGGGGTATATTCGATGCAAGGTCTTGTTACTAGTGGGGTACCTCAGGGATCTGTACTTGGACCAATTCTCTTTAATATTTTTATTAGCGATATTGCAGAAGGTCTTGTTGGCAAACTATGTCTTTTTGCTGATGATACAAAGATTTGCAGCAGGGTTGATATTCATGAAGGGATAAGCCAACTGGCAAATGATTTAGCTAAACTAGAAAAATGGTCAGAGCAGTGGCAACTGACATTTAATGTGGACAAGTGCAAGATTATGCACCTTGGGCGTAAAAACCCAAAAGCAGAATATAGACTATTTGGTACAGTCCTAACCTCAACATCTGAGGAAATGGATTTAGGAGTAATAATTTCAGAGGACTTAAAGGTAGGTAGGTAGTAGACATGTGCATTCGTTTTTGGACGAATGCATTTTCGTCCGAAAATAGCATTTTCGTCCATTCGTCCGAAAAACGAAGAACGAAAATGCTAATCTAACGAAAGCCGAATGAACGAATGGTTAATAAACGAAAATCATTAGTTCATTCGTCCATTCGTAGTACTATTGCATTCTATAAGCCGAAATAGAGTCGGTTTATAGAATACAATAGCATTTAACTATACGGAGACAGAGTCTCCATTCATACCGAACGTTCGGTTTATAAGCTGTCGGCTTTTAACTATACGGAGACAGAGTCTCAAAATGAGCATACAAAATGATTGAAAATGATCTATACATTGTGTTAGCAAAATTGGAAGCAAATGCCTAAATTAGGAGAAAAATGGGTCTGTGGAGTCTCCTGTTTATGACATCACCTGCTGCATGATATACAAATTAACTGCTTTTGAATGGGAAATGTGTAATTTGCATACCATACCACTGGTGATATTATAAACAGGAGACTCCACAGACCCATTTTTCTCCTGATTTAGGCATTTGCTTCCAATTTTGCTAACACAATGTATAGATCATTTTCAATCATTTTGTATGCTCTACAGTACATGCACAGTAAAAACAATATTCAGGTAATACAGTCCCTTTTATGTTAATTATAGATTTCATTTACACACTGTCATTGCATATACTGTATAATTTATTTTGTTTTCCTGGCTAACCATGGCAGCAGTCACGTATGGGTTAGCTCCACCCTCAAGGTAGGCAGGACAGAAACTAAACTATAAGAGAGCTCCCACCCCCTGTCTCCCCAGTCTTTTTTCTGTCCTCATTGGTTATCAGGACAGGGCCCGATGCGGGCCTGTTTTTATTTTTTTTGTTATTTTTGACTCACCTTCCGGAAAGTTCAGCCTCTTTCTTTCCGAAGCCCGGTTCCTTGTCTTTTTCACGGTTCCCTGGGATTCCTATTCCTCCGTACCCTTACTGCTAGTTGGTACTGGAGATGCTTCTGGATTATTGTTATTACTGTGCCATATTCCTCCGTAAGCTTACTGCATGTGGTACTGGAGATGTATTGGATATTGAGCAGATGTCTGAATTCCTGCTGTATTTTGGCTGTGTTCTTCACTTTGTTTTCTTGTTTTTATCTCGAGGTTTTTCTCCTGCGGATCTATTACTGTGCTGGGTCCAGGTTTGTTTTCCTTTTTCCACTCACCTCCCCATTTTTGTTCCCTGTGGCCTGCATATGCGTTCCATGCCTCTTTCGGGTTGTTTCATTCTTCGCCTCTTTCGCTTTTTTTTTTTTCTTTTCTTTCTTGAGTGCTGTTCCGTGTGTTCATTTTTTTGTTTTTTCTCAGCGCTCGAACGCATATGCGTTCCAGGCCTCGTTTTCAGTACCGTTTTCTTAGCGTTGGAACGCATATGCGCTTTGTTCCTTCTCCCTCACACACAGGTGGAACGCATATACTTCCGGTTCCGGGGCTTTTTCACCTTATTTACTGGTTTCTGGGGCCTCTCATAATGATGGCCCTGTTTCATTCTTCCAGGAACCATTGCCTTTGTTCCCTGTTTACCTGCTTTCTGCCAGCCTCAGGTGAATTTATTTATTTGGATATTATTTATTTGATTGCTTTTTGCCTTCTGGTGCATTCTTTATTTCATTCTTTATTTCTTTCTCAGCCTGCCCTCTTTGTCTTTTTTTATTACCATGCCCTCCTCATCCAAGAGGTCTCGTTCTCGTCAGTCTAGGTGAGTTTTTCTTTTCTTTTTTTTTGTTTAAGAGTGCATTTTTTTTAACTTATTTATACTTGCCCTGGTGTGTGTTTTCCAGCCCTAGGCCGGAATCTGACCCTCCCAGGAAAAGAACGGAGAAACGTCCACGCTGTTTTGCCTGTGATGCCGCCCCCTTGGAGGGCAAACATCTTTGCTGAGACTGCTTGGCCCATGCTGCTTTGCCTTCTGATCCTTCTCCAGATCTAATGCACCTTGTTAATCAGGCCGTGGAAAGGAGTCTGAAGGAGCATTTGTGTAATTTTGTCCCTGTCCAACACTCTTCCCTGAATGAGGAATGTTTGTTTACGGATCAGCCCGACTCTGAGGATCCTTTGGGTATGGAGGCTCATTACTCCTCGGCTGAGGAAGACGGTGATACGGGAATAATCCTGGATCCTTCCCTCATTGATCATCTCATTGGTTCGGTTAAAGCTACTCTGGGTATTGCAGAGACTCTTCCCACGGTGGGAGCAGCTGACAGGTACTTTACAGGTGAATCAAAAGTGTACACAAATTAAAAAAGTGAACCCAGCGCTGCAATCACAACTCTAGCAGCACTTAGGCAGTGTGTCCCTAAACCACACAAAAACAGACAATATATACAAATAAAGAACAATTTTTATCACAGTTTGCTCCAAGCGCACTTATTGTTCTTTATTTGTATACTTTACAGGTGCCATCTTTTCCAGTACATGGTTTGATTGAAGAATTAATTTCATCTGAGAGCAGGACCCCGGATCATAAGGTTTCTTCCGGCCATAGGATCTCCAGATTGTACCCAGTGGCTGCTGAGGATGCGGCTTCCTGGTCCTCTCCTCCGGTTTTGGATGCCCCTGTTATTCCGGTTGTCCGACGTTCATCCCTGCCTCTGGATGGCCCAGCACTCCTGAACTATCCCATGGAACATCGGATTGAGGCTTCACTCTCTAGAGCCTATGTTGCTGCAGGAGCAATTTGTCAACCTACGGTCGCTATGACATCAGTCTTTCGTACCCTGAAATGTTGGATCCTCGACCTCAAGGATGATATTGAAGGTGGGGTCCCCAGGGAGTAGCTTCTGGATTCTCTGTCTGACATTAAATTGGCGGCTGAGTTTTTTATTGAGTCTTCTTCGGATATATTGAAGCTGGCGGCCAGATGCATGGGTTTGCTGGTTTTGGCCAGACGCTGTGGTTAAAGCATTGGCATTCTAAGAACTCCCTGGTGTCCATTCCGTTTGATGGGAAGCTATTGTTCGGGAAGGTTCTGGATGATGCCATTCGTAAGGCCGCTGAAGGGGCGAAGGTTTTTTTGCCACAGGAACGAAGGCGCCTTCCCAGAGCTGTTTGGAATAACCGTCGCAATTTTCGTTCCTCCTTTCGAGATTCCAGACAGTATCGTCCTGGCAGAGAGGTGGCTTGATTCTCGGCATGGAGGGGTGGTTTCCATGGATCTGCGAAGGGTTCCCACTCCCGCCCGGCCTCTTCCTTTCATGGGAAGTTGCAGCCATGAAGGCTCTGGCCCCTCCAGTCGGTGCTCGACTTCTAGCATTTTCGGTGGTCTGGGCAGGTTTTTCCTCGGACTCCTGTGTCCAAACCGTTATTCACGAGGGCTACAGTGTGGAATTTCACTCCCCTCCGACTCCAGTTTTTATCAAAACCAAGATTCCAGTGGACCCAAGGAAAAGGGATGTCCTTTTGGATTTTTTTCGGTCCCTTCTTCGGGACGAGGTTATTGTTCCTGTAGATGGGATCGCTCGCTTCAAGGTAAACTACCCCCCCCCCCCTGTTTTTTGTCACCAATGCATCAGGGGACTTAAGGGCAGTCCTCGACATTTCTGTTCTAAACAAATCATTGGAAGTCAAGAAATTCAGAATGGAGTCCCTCTGGTCTATTATGCCGTTCATCTCCCCTGGTGATTGGATGGTCTCCATCGATCTCCAAGACGCCTATTTTCACATTCCCATCAGGGTTCAGCACCAGCGTTTCCTGCGCTTTGCCATTGGAGAAGTTCGGGCTCTTCCGTTTGGCCTCAGTACGGCTCCTCAAACTTTTTCCAAGGTTCTGGTGGTCTGTATTGCAGAACTTAGCAAGAGGGGCCTGACTATTTTCCACTATCTGGACGTCATTCTCATCGTGGCCCCCTCTCCGGACCTCGTCACCACCCAGAGGGACGAGGCACTGTGTTTCCTGCAAAACGCTGGGTGGAAGATCAATTTCAGGAAGAGCCAACTCCATCCATCCCAGACCCTGGTCTTTTTGGCTTCAACACTCTCACCGCTACAGTTTCCCTGTCCTTGGACCGTCAGTCCCGTCTGGTTTCGGTCATCCGGAATGTCGTCCTTCCCGGTTGGTTGCCCATCAGGAAACTTATGTCCCTGCTGGGGGTCCTGGTCTTGACTATTGGCCTCCTTCGTTGGGCCCAGTGGCACACCCGTTTTCTCCAGTCCGTCCTGCTACCTCATCTCCCGGTTCCCCAGTCGTTTTAGGACAGGAATATATTTTTGCCGGAGGTAACCTCTCATCATCTGGCCTGGTGGCTGAAGGTCCATCACCTCAGGAGGGGTTTTCCCCTGACAGATGTTGACTACAAAGTTATAACGACGGATGCAAGTGCTCACGGTTGGGGGGCTCATTTGGACAGTCTTTACGCCCAAGGCAAATGGTCCCCAGCAGAACGAGGCCTTCATGCAAATATCTTGGAACTGAGGGCAATTTACAGGGCTTTGCTGGCCTTTCAACATTCCGTTCAAGACCATTGGGTGAAGATCCAGAAAGACAACAGGTGTGCAGTTGCCTACATCAACCATCAAGGGGGTACCAGGAGCCTTTCTCTCAGCCGGGAATTCACTCCAATTGCCATCTGGGCCCAGAAATGGGTCGAACACCTGTTAGCAATTTACCTTCCGGGATCTGAGAACACGGTGGCAGATTTCCTGAGCCGCACCAATCTCAACACAACGGAATGATGCTATCGTCTCATGTGTTCCATCGTCTTTGCCAGCAGTGGGGTCTTCCAGCCGTGGACCTGATGGCCTCTTCCTCAAATGCTCAACTTCCTCGTTTCTCCTCAAGAACTCCTCATCCCATGGCAGAAGGTGTCGACGCTCTGTCTCTCCCGTGGCCGAGGGAGTTCCTATACGTTTTTCCACCTTTCCCTCTCATTCCCCAAATCCTGAAGAAGGTTCGGTTGGAAAAGGCAGAAGTAATGGCCATCCTTCCTTGGTGACCCAGGAGGCCTTGGTTCCCACTGGCGAACCAATTGTCCACCCAGGACCCTTGGATGCTGCCACTGGAACAACATTCTTGCCACAAGACAACATTTTGTGATATTGTTGTGGGTTTAACCCTCCCCCATCAGTAAATGAGAAATTGATGCACAAAGAGGTGTAAGTATGATACTTAGAGACAGCATGTGTGTGTTTCTTCCCCTTTAATTTATCGATCACGCTATGTTTTTATGCTTTGTGTTTTTGGAAGAATCAATACAGCTCTATTCATATAGGTATTTTTTGTCCTTTCTACACATGGGGTGTTCTATATTAACAAAAACATGTTTTAATTAGTGTTGAGCGAACCCGAACCGCACTGTTCGGGTTCAAACCGGACCTTACGGTATCCGTGCCACGAACCCGAATCTGGACATTTCACTGTATGTCCGTGTTGGCATTCGAGGTTCGGCTATAAACGGAAAGTCTTTAAACCGAAAGTCATTCGGTTTATAGACTTTCGGTTTATAGAATAGCCAATAGCATTGCATGTATTCTGTGAGCTGAAAGTCTATAAACCGAAAGAGATTCGGTTTATAGACTTTTGGTTTATAGAATACATGTAATGCTATTGCTATTCTATAAACTGAAATAGAGTCCCCATTCATACGAATAGGTCAATTAAATTTCTTATGAATGGGGACTCTAGTTTGATTTATAGATAGCCATTAGCATTACATGTATTCTATAAGCCGAAAGTCTATAAACCGAACGACGTTCGGTTTATAGACTTTCGGTTTATAGAATAGCATAGAATTACATGTATTCTATAAACCGAAAGTCTATAAACCGAACGTCGTTCGGTTTATAGACTTTCGGCTTATAGAATACATGTAATACTATTGGCTTTCTATAAACCGAACTAGAGTGCCCATTCATAAGAATTTTGTATGAATGGGGACTCTATTTCGGTTTATAGAAAGCCAATAGTATTACATGTATTCCATATGCCGAAAGTCTACAAACCGAAAGACATTCTGTTTATAGACTTTCTTTTTATAGAATAGCAATAGCATTAAATGTATTCTATAAAACGAAAGTCTATAAACCGAATGTCTTTCGGTTTATAGACTTTCGGTTTATGGAATACATGTAATGCTATTAAAAGAAAATGTGAGAACTCTGGCGCTTAATCTAATCCAAAGCAGCACCAGCCTGTGTGTTTCTCTGTGTACACACGTGACACAGATTGACCTATTCTTATGAATGGGGACTCTATTTCGGTTTATAGAATAGCAATAGCATTACATGTATTACATCTGAGAGTCAAATAGAACCGTCAAATACTGTGCTTACAGCGCACTTTGAAAAATTCTATTAGTTTTGGGTGGTAAATAGTACATTTGCATCTTGCGGTGCACTTCATATCTGAGAGTCAAATAGAACCGTCAAATACTGTGCTTACAGCGCACTTTGAAAAATTCTAATAGTTTTGGGTGCTAAATAGTACAGTATTTTTAATTTGTATGTATTTTATGTTTTTTGAAGTTATTTCCCTATCCATATTTGTTTGCAGGGCACTTGTCCTACTCTTACCCACATTTTAATTCCTTTTGCAGCCCTCTAGTCTTTCCAGGACTTTTTTAGAGGCATTTTAGTGGCCAAAAGTCCGTGTCCCCATTGACTTCAATGGGGTTCGGGTTCGGGGTCAAGTTCGAGCAAGGACCCGGACTTTTTTCCGAAGTTCGGTCGAACCTCTCGAACCCGAACATCCAGGTGTCCGTGTGGTCACAGTGTAATCCAGTTGTCATCAAGTAAGTCTTGAAAAATCTAATTATCATTTTTTTGCATTATTTGTTAGTTTTACATGTTTACTAGCAAACAAACTCAGTGGATTAATAAGATAACATTTTTGTGATTTTTTGGGAGGCACAAATGAATGTTATTACAAAATATGAAGTCTAAACCAGTGCTAAAAGTAAGGCAATATACATGAGTAACTTATAATGTATTAATTTGTGTACTATATGACCATACTCTTATGTGTATATATATGTTTTTGCAGGGTGAAGTTTAAATTATAGTTATATATAGTTATATAAAGAGTTCTAATATAGTGGTTTATTCCGTTTAGTTTATAAGACTTTGGGGTTTACGTTTGTGGTTATTTCATTTTACATTCTTATTTGAGCACAATCCTTTCCACTCTTAGTGGTTTTTAAATGTTTTATATGATTTATTGCCACGCTGTCTTGTGTTTTACAGGTTGTTACTTTAGTAGCAACAGTAGCTTTGCTTTTTTCCGAATGGTGTTAGACCCCTGACTCTCTAATTTCCTACAGTCTTCCATAAGGGAAATAGACTAGCTTGCTGTTATATATTTTTAATCCACTGCTGACAGTTTTGAGAATAAGTAAATTACTTTATTCATGCCTAAAACTTTTTCCATGACCTGAACTTACAAATCCAAGTAGGAATGGTTCTTCACCTTATTTTACCGCTATTAGTTTATATGCTTTGAAAACAAAGATAATACATTGTTATATAGTTACATGGTTTCTTAGGTTGGCAAAAGAAACACATCTATCAACATTTTCAAGATCCTTTTAATGTATCCTATATGAGGCAAGGATGCCACTTATTTAAATTATATTCATTATAAAGCTCAAAGCTTGGAAAATATGCTTGCTTAAGGCAGAACGATCCTGGGCTCCTCTCATTTCCAGATTTAAAATAGTCACATTCATGTCCAGCACACCTTCAGGGATTTTTCAATATTCAGAGAACATTTGAAGAAATCCTGCATCACTTTCTGAGCATCACAAGAGGGTCACATAAGGTTGGATATGGATTCCATGACTAGTTCGATATATTTTCAGGATGTAATCATTGTTCTTTTTTATAGATTTTTGTGATTATTATTAAACCATTACATATTATTGCAAAGTGTCAGAGGAGACTAAATATTAATAAAATTCTCTTATGCAAAAAAGTGTTCCAATAAACCCCTTTAAAATGATGTCTCAAAACCATAGTTCTAAACTATTCTAAATAAAAAAATATATACTATATTTACTCAAATGTAAAATGGCCCTGATCATAATACAAGCCCCAAATTTTTGATATTAATTTAGGGAAAAAAAGAAAAACGCTTGAATATGAGACTACCCTATTGGAAAAAAGTTTTACTTGTACATATTAATTCATATGTAAATTGTTTTTTATATGTAATTAAAATTATGATTGAAAAACAATGCAATTATTGTTTTTATTTCATTTTAATTGCCAATATCACCCCCAGATTAGCCAGCTGAACCCCCCTCAGACTTAGCCATCTGCATCCCCCCCAAACATAGTCACCTGCGTCCCCCAGACTTAGTCAATTGTATTCTCCCAGACTTAGTTATTTTTTGAGCCCCACAGAGTTAACCATCTGCATCCCCCACAGACTTAGTCATTTGCATCCCCCCAGTCATTTCTCCATACTTACCCCTCTGACCCCCCAGACTCCCTGGTGTCTTGTGGGGGCAGCAGGTGGATATCTGCATGATGCGTGCAGACATTCTCTGATGCTTCTCCACACTTTTGACGGGGGTTCGGTGACTGAACACCAGACGGTCACGTGAGAAAATATAACCTTACATTTAAGGGTCTACTCAATAAAGAGTATTGCATTGAACTGAGACTGGAATTTCAAACTTCAGACCAAAACAGCTGCATTGGAGAATTTTTCCAATTCAGCTACATTGGCCTAAATTTCAAATTCCCATCTCAATTCAATGCAATTTTCTGGTATTCTCTCTGCAATTTTCTCTACTAAGTAGACCCTTTCGTGATAGCTAATGTTAGGGATGAGAAATATTACCGTATTTGCTCGATTATAAGACGAAGTTTTTTTCAGAGCAAATGCTCTGAAAAATCCCCCTCGTCTTATAATCGAGGTCTCTTATAATCTGACCTCAAATTGAGGTCAGATTATAAGACATGAATCCAGGTCCCCAGCAGAGCTGCAGGGGACCTGGATCCCCCTCTCTAGCAGCAGGGGATGTCTGCGCAACGAGCGCAGACTCCCCTGCTTCCGCCCGGCACGACCGCCGGGGCTTCTGTGAAGAAGCCGAGTACTTCCGCTTTCGTCACAAGAGTCCCGGCGAGCGTGCCGGGCGGCAGCAGGGGAGGTCTGCGCTCATCGCGCAGACTTCCTCTGCTGCCCCACTAGCCACCAGTGTAAATCGGGCATCTGGGGGATGTCTGCACGATACGTGCAGATATCCTCCATGCTGCCCGACACGGCAGTCTATTATGACGGACAGCTGGGAGGGGGTTAAGAAGAGACAGAGACATGGGGGCAAGGGAGGGAGGGGGTTAAGAAGAGACAGATACATGGGGGCAAGGGAGGGAGGGGGTTAAGAAGAGACAGAGACATGGGGGCAAGGGAGGGAGGGGGTTAAGAAGAGACAGAGACATGGGGGCAAGGGAGGGAGGGGGTTAAGAAGAGACAGAGACATGGGGGCAAGGGAGGGAGGGGGTTAAGAAGAGACAGAGACATGGGGGCAAGGGAAAGAGAAAGGCAGCATTGGCACATAAAAGGAAATAAAAACAAGAAATGCATTTTTTGATATCATCATTTTTTATTAAAAAAGCAATTTACATGTGAATATATACAAGTTTAACTTTTTTCCTATAGGGTAGTCTTATATTCAGGCTTTTAGTTTTTTTCCTAAAGGAATATCCAAAGTTTGGGGGGTCGTCTTATAATCAGGGTCGTCTTATAATCGAGCAAATACGGTATATAATCGTTTAGCATGATTTCACAGTGGTTTTGTTTTTATTCCAGATCAGCAGATATATTTACTTGTACCCCTGGTGCTATCCTTTCTGTCTCTCAACAAGCTTGATGTGTTTTAGATCTGATTAATGTCTGGAGCATGTGACATTGGTTTATATCATGATTTCTAAATAAAGTCAGACAGCCAGGGATGATGTAATTATATCACATGGATAATTAGACAATGTAATGCAATCATCTGGGCTTTTGATATTAACCATGGATTTGTTTCAGAGAGAAATGCAGAAAAATTTACATTAAATGAAAATGGGAAACACAGAATGTATAGAATCCCTTATTTTTTTTTTTTAAGAATCCCTTATTTAGAACTCTTTAAAATCCTTCCTTTTAGCTGAATCAGATTTACTGAGGCAGTCAGCAACAAATTGGGTATGAGCGCTCTGTGTTTAAAGGGACATTACCACTTACATAAGATGTAACTAGATTACCAGTGCATTTAAAACAAACACATATAGCTATACCAGCAATTCTTGAAGGGACAGTCTAATCGCCAAACTCACTTTTGTGCAAGATGAAGATCACTGCTTGTATAATGCACAGGCTTTTATCCCTGTGTGATTTGATGCAGGCATACTGTATAAATCACATTTTTAATATTTGACTCAAGCCCTCCCCAGTGATTACTCTGCATGTTTATTGCAGGTGAGGCAGATCTAAAGTTTTGTTTCATATAGTCACTTCCTGTCCTCCTCAAATTGAGTCTATTGAGTGGCCTATGAGTGGCCTTGCTCTTGTACACAGTAGGATCTCTTAACAGTGCAACACATTTTCTGATGACATCACTAGAGAGACATGATATTCCTATTCATTTGAATGGCATTATTCTCATTGGTTCCTTCAGCAAAAAAAAAAAACGGAAATGACTTTTATTCATCTAGTGTGGGCAGTCCTTGTTTCTTGCAAACTGCTGTAATTTCACAATTTCTTCTAGCTGTAAGTATTTTATATTTTAAGCAATGGAAAATGAAAGATATGCATTTTAAAGTACTTTGAAAGCACATTAATATGCATTCATATTTGGAAGATGCATTTGGGGCACTAGACAGTTGTTTTAACTGTACAGAAAAATATAGTAGACATCCTAATTACAAAATAAACATGGTGAAAACACAGGTGATTCAATGCAACCTCTCTCCAGACCAGAAACAGGCCTTATAATCCAACTACAGCTTTATCTGGATGAATGAATATATCACATATTTGGGGATTAAAATAAACTTTCAGGTCGATTCATGGATACAAAAAAATTGGACGTGTATGTACGAGGCTGAAGAAGTTTATCGAAACGAGTCCCTCTTGTTTGTTCCGAAGCTTCCTGGCCAGGTCTTAGCCTTCTTTTTATCCAGCACATCTTTACAGCAGTAAACAGTGGTTATTTACTGATACTGGAGATATTAAGGTTAACGTTAACAAAAGTGAGCAGAATTTTACGCTGTTAATATACTTAATATTTATACTTAAATGTGCGTGATATTGTGGCAGTAATATATGTAATTGTCAGTTTGTATATTTATAATACAAATTTAAAAAAATATATATAAGACTTATACCACTGTTTTTTTTCTTCTATGTTTGAATTAATTGCATATAAAAGTAAAAATAAAATTCAGTGTTTATCTCCAGCATCTATTTTGAGAATTTTACCCATGATGCAACATTCTCCAAAATCTTCGAGCAAGTCTCACTTTACAACTGTGGCCAGGGCCTACATGATGATGTTGTAAGATACACCCCTGGTCTCTTACTGGGGTGAGATCAACTTTTTTTTACCTGCCTTCCAACACAAAGAGAGGAGATTGACCTGATTAAACAGGACCATAACTCCGCCCCCTTGTGATATAATAGTTACGTTACCCTCCAATCCAATGCAAGTCTATGGTCTGAATACAGACTTAAAGACTGCATTCTGTGTCCCCAGCCTCAAAGTGAGATTCTAGTGCTGTAAAGTCTCTGGGGGGTGGCACCCAAAACACTATATATGGCAGCACCCAGTAACACCTGTTAAGTAAAATATTTCATAAAATAAACATAAAATAATAAACATAATAAACAAAAAAATATGACATAACCAAAACAAAAGACAAATCTGAAGTCAACAATGCAAAATAAAAAAAAAAAAAACATTTCATTTTTTGGTGAGGGTGTCCCTTTAAAAGGTTTAAAAGAATACAACAAAGCTAACAACATGTTTTATTAAACCCCTTTCAAACTGTCAAGACAAGGTTAAGGCCAACCATGAAAGAAATGAAGCACAGGTAATCCTGTTGAGATAAGACCTGCATCACATATAAATGTAAGATTATGCTTTTCAGTAAGAAAAACAAGAATGATAATTATACTATCAATTATTGTTTGTTGGGGCAATACACTAAGGATTTGGATGTACTTGTTTACAATAGATTGTGCAGCTGTGTGCTAGAAAGCTGTTTTCATAAATGTAAATGGAGTAAGTGGATGGGATCAGAACATAATTCTGCTACATTCCAAAAAGAGGATATCTTCAGAGACTGGCTACAAAACTGATTAAAACAATTTTAACATTTTCAGAAACTCATTATGAATCAAACATTCCACAGCAGCATCTTTTAAGTTTGGAAGAAAGAAGATGATGGGCTATATTCAATGCTGTCCATAAAGTACAAAACAGATGTTAGTGGTAAATTAACAGGCATTTTTGATTCAATACTCACTGCCAACAAAGTTAATGGGTGCAGTAAAATCATTACCGAACCCATTAAAAAAAAATTACTATAAAATCACTGTATTTTCCCATAATTACCACAGGACCGGTAAGATTTAATAGGCACAAAAATCATACATTTTTGCCCATAAGTTTATCACTCCAAAAACATGACTAAACTGTACACATACTGTGCTCCCTACATCACAGAAAGGATTAACCCTATGTTTAAAATATTTTTGGGGAGTCACAGGGGCTACCCCTCTCCTCCTGCCTAGGAAATGCCTGCCCCCCCCCCCCCCTTTAAAATAATAACATGGTCAGGGGCTATCAAAATACCCCTGACCCGCTAAAATAAATAATGAGGTTAGTCTAAGGATGCATTGGCAAGTCTGGGGGCAGAATTATTAAACCATAAATTGTATTAAATATGATAAAACAGTTTAAATGTGAATTTTTAAAAGTAAAACTTGTTTCATATACAGTAATCTTACAATTAATAGAAGGCTTTTTATTTTTATCCTAAAATAATATGCAAAGTTTACACGGTCGTTTTTTAAGGAGGGTTGTCTGATATTCAAGCAGATACAGTATTTCCTTTTGTGTACCATTCTAATCCCATCTTCCTGGACCTATGTCTAATAATTTATGTGAATTTGCTTCAGCAAATGTCCAAATGTTGTCATCTGCAAAACTTGAAAAGGTAGAAATTCATCATACACGCCAGAAACATTATCACACAATCCACTAGACCTATTGTATTTTAATCTACACAAAGTAATTTACTGTCTTCCTTTAAGAGGTGTCCAGGGTGGAGATCGTTTGACAGTGATGCTTTGATCATGAACCACATAGAAAGAAGAGATCTTTAAGGTTTTGAAGTACTTCCTTTGAGAAGGCAATGTAAAATGCAAACAATGTCTCAAATATATTTATGTTAACATCTAAAGGATACAGATCAATGAATGCAGATATGAAGGTGGGGGCTGTGTTAAATGTAGTTCATCCTCCATCCAAATGTATGATTTATTTGAGCTATTCAAATAAAGGTCCCATGGGTGGCAGCAGAAAAGCAGATTTACTAAACATGGATTTAGGGAACTGTTACGGCTGACAAGTATATAGCATGAAAATGAGTCCTTTGAGATAAGCCATTTTTTTTTTTTTGCTTTTTATCTGTAAGCTCATTTGTTTTGTCAGAAATGTTTAATGTTGCCATATATTTTCTTAAAGGTTCTTTTGGGATATATATTTTATTGAATAAATAAAGCAGTGCTACAGGGATTCCAGAAAAAGCACTGAAGTTATGTTACGTTTTTCTTATATATTTATTAAATGATGAGGTGAATGCAGACTAGCTTGGCTGGAAATTCGTTCACAATGTTCTTTGTCCACCAGTAGATCATCTGATATTAAAAAAAAAAAAATCTAACTGTTCCAATTAGGAATTGCTGAACAAAATAATCCTCTAAAGAGTAAAAATGCTACTTTATATAATGTATATAAAACATAAAAAAAAAGAAAAACGATACGCCCATTCTATGCATATTTCAAAACACTGAAGTCAGCTTCATACTTTTTTCCTCTGAATTAACCATACGTTTTTGTCCCACTGTAGAGCCCACATTGAAATACAATTATTTGTTGAGATACTAGATGGTAGTCCCCATAAGCCAATTAACCAAGTGGGGGACTCTGCCCACTGTCACATGTAACCTTGTATGTGGATGTTAACAGATTTAATAAACAGGCAAGGTACACTTTCGAATGGAATGTGTGTAAGATATTAAACTCCACCCCACAATACAATCCACTCCTCATGGTTGATAATGTTGCCTGGTTTTAGCCCCTGTGATAGGATATTGGGTGGTTGTTAGCCCCTGTGAATTATGCATCAAATCACAGGAAAGTTTACAGTTCTCACCATTATATTCTATGGGTATGTGAATATGTTGAATGTTTTGGGATTAGCTAGGTTGATCAGCCATTCCTAATCCTTCTAGTTTGTTTTAAAAATCTTCAGTCCAAAAATGTATTCTTTTAAATAACCATAACTTTACTTTAACCTTGGATTTTTTTATCCCTCTTCAACTGATAATTATGTGCATTCATCATTATTTAAGAGTTTTATAATGCCACAGCTTTATATATGAATCTCCGAAACAAAATATCAAGTTATAAGCATTCTCCAATGCAGATGAATTGAAGAATTTTTTCAACTCAGCTACCTTGGTCTTAAGTTTGAAATACCCAAATCAGTTCCCTGCAATTTCTCTCTTCATTGATTAGACCCTTAAAAATATAATTCAGACAAGCATACAGAATTGATATTATATAGATAGTGGTACAATGTACATATCATGCAATCACATAATGCAATTAGAACAAGATTAAAGAAAATGAACGTAAACTGAGCTATGACCATTAAATAAAACAGATGCTGCTGTCCAAGGTACTGTAGCATTTTGACATCCACTTGTTTGGCGTCATTATGTTTTTGGGGGGCCTATAAAGACATTGGTGTGATGCACTTATTTTGGATTTATAATAGTCACAAATAGAAATAGTGGTGGCATTTGTTTATGGTTAAAGCACTATATAGGTATTCATTTTTTGTAGGTATTGTTGGTATACAGTCTACCTGTGTGTATTTGAATGATCTATTTTTGTAAAAAAAAAAAAAATGGGAAAGAATAAGTTAATATAGAAAGAGGTTTATTCACTGACGGTGAAATCTGAGCATGCAAGTTTAGCAGTCATTTGCTCCACTCAAAAACATATTTAAGTTGTACACAGAGGAGAACTATTAAGTACAAGGAACTCTTGTATCTTTAACCTCATTTGGCATACTTCTCACATGTCCACAGAGATAGGCACTCTTTTTATGGAGACATTTTTACAATAGACATACATGGTGGGAGACTCTGTAGAAAAGAAAACTTTATCACTTAAACAACATTAACATAGATGTTCACAAGATATAAAACTAGTGACGGCATGCGGTCCTGGTACCCCAGATCTTCAAGGTGGCCAAATACTATGTACTTCTCAGAAGTGAAGGTGAGATGAAGATGACATTCAGCCAAACCCAGGGAGTTTGCTGTGCCTAAAGCATACATTTTTGCAGATAGAAGGCAGACTTCACCTTTATCTGAAAGATGACTAACACTGAACTAGCTTGAACCAGATCCAATAAATCAGTGTACAACTAAAATATATTAGTGTACAATTACAATATATTAAATGTACAATGACAATAGAATCGGTGTACAATTCTATAATGTTAGGGCACAACTACAACATATCAGTGTACAACTAACTTCACTTCTTTTTAACCACTGGTCGAAGGCTGACAAATCAGTGCTAATCCTATCTATGTTACAGTTTATATTATCAAGTGCTTTGTGCTTACACCAGATTTTTACTGCTCTGTACA
Source organism: Pelodytes ibericus (assembly GCA_036172795.1). Taxonomy (NCBI): domain Eukaryota; kingdom Metazoa; phylum Chordata; class Amphibia; order Anura; family Pelodytidae; genus Pelodytes; species Pelodytes ibericus. The sequence goes on from CM069863.1 coordinate 115,220,460, forward strand.
ATACCTGCCAAGTTATGTAGAAATGTGATATACACAGCGCCTATTATGTGAAATCAAAGTGAACCCTTTACCAAAAAAAAAAAATTTAAATAATTATTATAAATGTATACAAACCCAGAACTAAAAGAACTATTATATTCTATAGAACTTCTATAGAAGTTCTATATCTTGTGACTAGCATGCTGGTCTGTTTGCTTAGAGGCTGAAGAAGTTCCCCGAACGAAACGCGTCCCTCTTGTTAAAGTGAAGTTACCTGGCCAGGTTCTCAATTCTTCCTTCTTTACTGACCAGCACGTTTCTATATCCATGTACTATTCATGGTATTTTGCTAACCCAATCAGCAAGTGAGTAATTTGACACTCTGCCTGTGGTTACCTTTGTATCTGTGTCTGTTGATTTGTATTTAAAGGCACATATCATTGTTTCTTGTTTTTAACAATTTGTCAATTTTTTTTTACATTTGTGTATATTTTTTCTATATGTATTTATATATTGCATTGGTTTTTATATATTATTAAATTTATATATTTTATATTTATTTACTATCTTTGACCTGCCAAGTTATGCTGGCATCAGTAGGCACTTTTACAAGAAATAGCGTTTCATACCCCATAACAGTTCAATTGGCACTTTGCATTTTTAGTAAATTAGTTGAAATTAACATACCTAATTGCAGTTCCCAGAATCAATAGTTTCTGTGATTTAGGAAATATTGCTGCTTAATACAAGTTACTTATTGCACAAAGATATCCTCTTTCCTTTTTAAGTAACTGATTCTATAACAGCAGGTTAAAAAGAGATGAAGTGACTAAAAGACTAAGCAGAACTTGTAAAAGTCATTTTTAGTATGTTTATTGTAATGATTGTACTGCTGCCAGCACTGTTGAAGTATGTGTGTAACCTCACCCTACTCCCTGCTCACTTGCCATATAATTCCAATTCCTTCCTGTGCTAGGATGCTTAGACACTTAAACAGGCATCGTGTTCTTCTATGACATAAACTGGTTATCTGAAAAGACTTTTGCAGGAGCTGCTGGTGATCTTTCTCGGCAGCGTCAGCTCTTCTGTTCAGTGCTAATATGACTTCCAAAACTGAGAGATCTTTTCACTAAAACATCAGGCATAAATAGTTGAGGTGGAAAGATAGGAAAGATGTAGATGCATTCAAAATTATCTATTGATGCCTGATTGTTGCAGTTCAGTTGTCAGTTCAATTGGACTGAAATAGCTTGATTTTCATAGAAAACCAATTTATTAGTGTGGTAAATATTAATAATATATCTGATTAGTGAACCACCTCCCACTTATATAGCAATAATATATGAGCTCTAGTCGCATGTTTTATGAACCAGTAGTTTTCCTTAAGGACAACAGGTATTCTGTATTTCACGCTAAGACTTATCATGTTGCATAATAGTTCTCATGGGTAATTTGAAGAAAACATAATAATTAGTGAACTACTGCAGCTCTGGCAAGAAAACAACCCTTAGTATTTGGGTTTGACATATTTATTCCAGACAATATTACTCTCAATCAGGCATGTCATCTATGTGAGAATACTCAGTCATATGTCATCTAGAGTCAAACAAGGAGAGTAAAACTGAACTAAAATCTCCACTAGATATTTGCCAGGAGGTAGCTCGATTTCATTTATTTATTTACATGGTTGCATGTTTTTTAATGTTTTATTGGTAACTAAATATTTGCAGATTGAAAATTGACCTTTTGGATGTATGGTTTCCTGACATGTACAGAGACTTTGCACTTTTTATAACTATGATTGCAATGTTTTACTAATTTGTTTGATTGTTCCCACCCTGAACAGCTGTTTTTCCATTGGTAGATTATGCTCTTAGTTTTATTTTAAATTTAGTGTATTTTTGTGAGAACTAAATTGCTTTGGAATAAGTAGGTTTTCTGTTAGAAACTCATCAATCATATTGCATTGTCTATTTTTTATTTATTTGTTTTGCTCACCTTTTTGTCTCACTGCATACATGTTTTTACATATTATGGGACTTTAATATATGTATGGATTTTTCTACATTTATAAACACTGCTTTCTGATCCTTTCCCTGGAGTCAGCTAGCATATGTGTGTGGGCCAATGTGCCAGGCTAATGCAGATTTTATTCACAATGGGGTTGACTCAGTTAATAAAAATACATGGAGCTTTTGCTGAGTCATTCCTACTCTATCTCCTGTTTCACCCCCTAAGTGACAATCTAGGCTCCCTGCCTAAGAGAGAAGTTGTGCTGCCCTAGGCAGTCAAAATTCGGACACCTCCCTACCTATGTTGCCCACCCACAACATTACCTGATTACATGCCCCCATTACATGCCCCCATCACTCAATTACATGCCACCATTACCCCTATTACATGCCTCAATCACCCCATTACATGCCCCCATTACCCCATTACATGTCACCATCAGCCCATTATATCCCTCCATCACCCTCATTACATGCCTCCATCACCCCATTATATGGCCTTATCACCCCATTACATGCATCCATCACCCCCATTACATTCCTCCATCACCCAATTACATGTCACCATCCCCCAAGCACCCCAGGACTTACCCTGGTCCCTGATGGCTATTGGCAGGCAGCATGGTGTCCTACCATGCTGCCTGTTTGACTCCCCATGCGGTAAATACAGATAGGTGACGCTAAATACAGTGCTGAATAGAGGGTAGAAAGGGTAATGAATGATGATTTGACATGTAGATCATTTTTACCTGCAGTGTGCAAGGCAGTCTTCATCAAGAAAAGGTGCTTCAGAATAACTACAAGTGTAAACTAGGAACAACTGGCCATTTACTTAACTGTATATAGAAATGTTTCTAGTGTTTTAACTTGAATTATCTATACATATTATTATTAATATTAAGTATATGAAAATAGAAAGTTTCATATACATATGCAAACTTTATATAAAAAAGTTACTATTAAAAAAAGCTAGTAGAATAAAACTTTTAAACACTTGAGGTGTCTTCATCCTAAAATTATTATTTTTTTTTTTTATTCTTAGGAGTTTTATGTTTCTTTTTTTAACAAAGTCCATTTTTTTTGTTTTGTACTGAATAAGCTTATTTGACCTAACAATGTGCATAACAAAATATTCCAGATACGCAGTAGTTTCGTTTAACTTATACCGGAGATTAAATACAAATGTTATCTCTATTCCGAAAACTCCCTTTTTTAAATGACATGCATTTGTCAGTGTTACATTATTAAAACGAGGTAACTGTTTCCCAAGGTGCTTGTGAAATTAATATCTGCTTTGATGGTAAACTTTGGAGTGGACGATATACCGCAAGTGTTCTTAATAGATGGAGTGTTCCAACATTATTCATGTGTTTGGATTGGATTCCCTTAATCTTTAAATAATCAAATCTGTATTTTTATGTCTGTATTCCTCCAAAAGGGAAAAGGATATGTTCGAGAAGACATCTGATTCTTCTGACTGTATGCCATGTTAACTCAAAATAGATGATTATCGCTATTGTGATCCATGCGGTTACTTAAATGTCTGTGAATCAGAAAAATATATTATTTGTGATAAATGAAGAGAATCGGAAGTTATTCTGACTGTCTACTTTCCCCCAGGTTTTATTTTCTTATTCTTATGAACCTTATCCTATCCTAATTTATTCTTCTTGCTCTATTTTTTTTTTTTTTTTTTTTTTAAATTATCATTTATTGGGTTCTTTTGTTATAAACAAATAAAATCAAAGTAAATGGTTACATATATCGCAGAATCAAAAACAAGTATCATCAGTAAAATTAACAGTTTCTATACATATGCTGCGAGAATGTAACCACAGTAAAGCGCCGAACATAAATTATCGCAATAAAATAGAAACAAAAAAAAAAAACAACAAAATAAACCTGTAAAGGGATGGAGACTAACGTATCTCTCTAAAAAATTAAAGACAAAGGGAGCTCGTTTACCTTCAGGCGCTGTATTCAACTAAAGAACCGAAATTAAGCAAGACAGGAAATGTAACCATATGGTTTAACCATCTATTTTGGCAGGCTCAAAATTAACATTACATAGAATTTCCTTGTCTTTTTTTTTTTTATATTATTATTTTTTTACATTTAAATATCATTCATTTAACATTCATAAACTTCATTCATTCCTTCATTCATTCCTTCATTCATTCTTGCTCTATTTTATCAGAATGGAGAACAGATTTCCTTCAAAACAAAATATAAATATATGGGGTTAGTTTACTAAATAGTAGTCAGTAGTTAACTGACAGTCAAATTGCAATAATCAGGCTAAAATAGCTGAGCTGGTAAAATTCTCCAACTCGCCTTTAATGCAGGTTCCACTAGTCAGTTAATCATGGTTAATCATTTATTGAATCAGCTGCATAATTGTCTTTAATTCACAGCTCTACTGTCTGTTAGTCTAAGCACTTTGTGCTGTCCAAGGGCCCCTGACCCCATTTCCCCCTCCCCTTAGAGAAAAGTCGGGGGGCTGCCCATAAAATAATTAGAACTCAAGGGTCCCTGGCCTGGTTCCTCAACATAAAATTAAACACTTTGAGGATACAATTTTCCATTAACACAAATCTTATCAATGAACAGGATAATGTACTTTGACAATATCTATCACATTGCTTCAGACAAAGTTCAAAGTCCACAGAGTTTCTTTACAAGGTACAGGTTAAAACCCACTTGAATACTTTAGTGACAGAGCTGGAGAAGCCTATAGTGTAACATTAGGTGTAACTTATTTATCTTGTCCTCTTTTGTAGCCTTCTTATATATGGAAGAGATAGGTTAGCTGTAGGTGATCTAAATACAAAAATAACATGAATGTAATAAATTCCTTTTTATAAACCACAAAATAGCAAGATTTACACTTTACATTTTTTTCCTTTTTAAACATTTTCAGCTTTATCAGATATTGCAGATATTTTATGCTTGATTGCGGAGAAATTTAGAGATATTATTGGATGAGATGCATAGTGTGAGCACAGGAAAGTAACAGAAGGTTATGGTGAGGTTCCTGCTTGATAAATTTGGCCTAAATATGGGCCCCACAAATTGCATACATACGGAAAAAAGTATTTATTATTACATCAACTAAAAAGGTTGCACATACACAATGTTATCTGCCTCCTTTTATGTAATAATGTAGTCTTAAATCATTAAGAAAAAACATGTTTCATGTAGCTTAGAACTGTTCAGACAAATGTCAAATCTGGCTCTTATATGTAAGACAATAGCCAAGGTATGTTTAAAGTATTAAGCACAATGCCAGAAACTAGTCACAAGTTAAATTTAGTAGGATGGTTCTATGTTTACATGATGAAGTATGAGACTAGTAAGAAGTCAGAAGTCAAATATAATAAGATGCCAGACAGATGATTCTATCTACCCCAGGGATCCCCTGAAGCCTCATTAGTTTTTAGTGATTGTAATAAGATTTATAAAGGGTAAAAGGACAGCTTTTAGTCGAAAACTGTTATAGCTTCACATCATGCAAAAACATTCCATTCTCCGTCAGGCACTCTTCAACAACAAAAAAAGAAAATATACAAAATTCTTAATCCAATTAGGTAAAAATTTACTGGATCTGAACTTCACACAGCAAGCTCTCTGCATATAATAATCTAAAACATTGGACTGAAAATGTATCTGCACAGTACATTTTTTATTGTAACTTATTTGTTACATTTGTGGAAATAATGCTTAAAACCTATTAAATGGCTAGAGCTTTGATGAAGTGTATCAAACTGTGGACTGTGTTTCTCTCATTATTTTTTATGTGGTTGCTCAGAGATTAAATTTAGAATATTTATGGAGCTTCCTTTCCCAGAATTCAATATGTTATGCATGGACAATACAGGCAATAAAGCAAAAGGACATTTTTTCAATCTCGGCACAGCACAGTAGCTAATAAATAAAATAAAATAAGAACAGATGACAAACACTTTGTCATTCTTCAACACACACAAAAAAAAACATTCAATTTTTTTCATGTATCAATAAGTGGGAGAATAACCATTCTCATAAAATCTATCTCTCTCTCTATATATAGCATTGATTATATAGACACTGAGAATATAAAGTTTTGTTTCATTTAGTCCCTTCCTGTGCGCTTCCAACTGAATAAATTATGTGGACTCTGGGTGACCTTGATCTGTACACAGTAGGATCTCTTAACAGTGCAACACATTGTCTGATGACATCACTAGTGAAACAGGAAATCATTCTCATTGGTTCCTGTAGAAAAAAAAGGAAATTACTTTTACTCAGCTAGTGTCTGCAGTCTTGGTTTCTTGCAAACTGCTGTAATTTCTCAATTTTATCTGGCTGTAAGTATTTTATATTTTAAGCAATGCAAAATGTAAAACATGCATTTTAAAGTACTTTGAATTCACATTAATAAACTTTAATATTTGGAAGATGAATTTTGGGCACTAGACTCTCCCTTTAAGTTTGACATTCCCAGGTTATTTTCCAGCAATCCACTGTTTTTATCATTATTTTTTTTCTACTAATGGTTGCTCAGAGATCAATTTTAGAATATTTATGGATCTTTCTCCTGAAGAGATGTATGAATAAATGGAGAATTAAGGCAATAGATTATGGATATTACACTGAACAAAATTATAAACACTTTTGTTTTTGCCCCCATTTTTCATGAGCTGAACTCAAAAAGGAAACAAAAAGGCCTATTTCTCTCAAATATTGTTCACAAACCTGTTTAAATCTGTGTTAGTGAGCACCTCTCCTTTGTTTTTTTTATTGTGGCCAGCCTAAGGCACACCTTTGCAATAATCATGCTGTCTAATCAGCATGTAATTGTAAAACGCAAGCACAGAACATGTTAATGATTCATAAACTGATTGTTCATATATTGGGTCAGGAAAAAAGGTAAATATTTGGGGAAGCCTTTAATATAACAACTTTTTAAATGTATAATGAAAAGCTTTCTGGCAAATATATTAAGTCCAAAAACCTCTACATGCCAGTAGACATGTTGACAATGTGTCATGAAATTAAAATCAAGTACCAACAGGATTTGCCCAAATTTGACTTGCAATGAGAACAGGAAACCCTTAAAAAAATTCAAGCCCGATAATCCTTGATCATACAGTGCTACACATATGTTTTCACATAAACATGTTAAACAAATATACTAATAGTAATTCATATATTAAGATAAGGGAATAAACTGATTGATCAAGCACAGGACTCAGGTTTTGTTTCAGGACTCAGCAAAGCAAAAATCTAAATCTCTGGTTATCACAGAGAGCATTAAGCACAAATCCTCAGATCAAGAATCAACTCAACTTGTGGGATTTATTTCAGTTGAAAGCAAGAGAGCCCTCTTGCCATATTGTGCAAGCACTCATTATCATTGTATATGAGCATGGAAATACAAAATCTAACACACACTATTTCATAATTCTTCCTGAATAAATGGGCTGTAAAGTATTTTAAATATGTATTAAACTGTCAAAAAAAGCTAAGTGTCAGAAAGCAATTAAAAAGGTACAATCAATGTGGTCTGTCTTGTAATAGTGATCGCACCATTTTATAAATCCCGACATTTTGCAGGACCTGCGATGGTGCCTCCATCAAAATGGATTTAGCAGACTTTCTCTGCCACATTTCAGTGCATTTCTGAACTTTTTTTTCTTATTACATGGTACATTGAATGCTAGTGCAGCCCAGAACTGGGTTTTGGCACACATAAAGGGATTTACCATTATACATTGTTACACCTAGTGATAGGTGATAGTGCCACTATTTGCTGCTATTTTCACGTGCCCCTGATTTATACATAGCCCCAATACACAAATAGGACACAAGGTTTAAATATCACATACCTCCCAACTTCTTTCCCTGGCATTGCGTGACATCAGGGAGACATTGTTACTGTCTCTGCACATGCTCATTCTTCATTCTCGTGTGTCCCAGATACCAGAGAATAAGAATGAGAATGATTGTGATCCAAATAAGAACTATCCTCTTTAAATACTATATCTTTAAATCTTCTATTATTAAGATGGAAATAAAGGTGATCCATTAAATACTGGTGTTATACAATATTTTTGATAATGAATTCAACTCAGAATGGAAAAATAGTTTTTAATTTTGTACATTTCAGTGCATGACACTGCCGTGTATCCAAATAATGTATCAAATCACTATGGAATCTGATAATTAAATCTATAATCACTTAATTTGACCCCTAAAAGGCTTGATTTCTCTGTAACTGCTTTTATTGGCTCAGTTTTTCTTTATAAAAGGCTTCTCTGCACGTTATATGTACTACCAGATAATGTGCCTTAGTCCATTATGTTTAGGGGTCATTTTCTGTCAGGCAGAGATAAATTACAAAAGACCTGTTGGTTTTGGCAGCAAAGTAAAATAATTCTATAGAGTGATGTACTGAGAATGTCTATTGAGGTATTCCAAGAATACAAAGGTTATAAACATGGGCTTTTATTTAAAATGACACCTGCATTAAGTACTGAAGTATATCTTACAACATAAGGTTATGTTAAATGTAGTATTCACTGAAATAGAACAGAGATTTATGATGATGTGTCTAAAGAAATCAAAATATCTTATTGTCATTCACTGAGAATACAAGTAAATGTACAAATATATTCTAAATGGGCAGAGTTGCCCATGGGCCTCATGATGCGTAATCATTTACTTCAACTGACCACAACACTCATACTGTAGACCAGACCTAGGCATCTTACGGCCCGCGGGCCACATCTGGCCCTTTGTGCGTCCCTGTCCGGCCCGCGTGAGGCAGGGCCGATCCTGGGCTGGTGCACGGGGTGCACCGCGCCCAGGCGCAAGGGAGGAGAGGCGCTGTAGCAGGGAGCTCTCTCCCTGCCATCCTCCTCCTTGTTAATCCAAGCACAGCGCGACTGGTGTAAGCTCCGCCCCCGTAGCGTTCTGTGATTGGCTGCTTCAGGGAGGAGGACGTTCTCTAGGGTATCTGCCAAGACACCACCCTGCAGCCAATCACAGAACGCGACGGGGGCGGAGCTTTCCCCCATTGTGCTGTGCTTGGATTAACAAGGAGGATTAGGTAATAACAGTTTGGGGGGGGGGGTTAAAATAAAAAAAGAAAGGAAGTGTCTGTGGAAGTGTGTGTGAATGTGTATAAGTGTGTATGTGTGTGTCAATGTGTATAACTATGTGTGTGTTACTGTCTGTGTAAGTGTATGTACATGAGTGTCTGTGCAAGTGTATCCTGTGTGTAAAGGTGGCTGTGTGTGTATTTATGTATGTGTGACAGTGTGTATAAGGGTGTCTGTGTAAATGTATGTCTGTGAGGGTGGCTAAGTGTGTAACTGTGTTTGTGTGACTGTGTGTATTTATGTATGACTGTTTGTATTTATGTATGTGTGTATAAGGGTGTCTGTGTAAATGTATGTCTGTGAGGGTGACTAAGTGTGTAATTGTGCTTGTGTGACTGTGTGTATTTATGTATGACTGTGTGTATTTATGTATGTGTGACAGTGTGTATAAGGGTGTTTGTGTAAATGTATGTCTGTGAGGGTGACTAAGTGTGTAACTGTGTTTGTGTGACTGTGTGTGTTTATGTATGACTGTGTGTACAAGAGACCAGCAACATGGGGAACAGAAAGATAGAGATGGAAAAAGATATAAGGGATGAGGGGAGAGACAGACATGGGGTATGAGTGGCGAGAGAGAGACAGACATGGGGTATGAGTGGCGAGAGAAAGACAGACATGGGGTATGAGTGGCGAGAGAGACAGACATGGAGCATGAATGGAAAGAGAGAGAGACATGGAGCATGAGTGGAGAGAGACATGGAGCATGAGTGGAGAGAGAGACAGACATGAGGGAATGGAGAGAGAGAGACAAACATGAGGGTACGGGGAGAGACAGACATGATGGTACGGGGAGAGACAGACAGACATGAGGGTACGGGGAGAGACAGTGAGACATGAGGGTATGGGGAGAGAGAGAGACAGACATGAGGTATGAGTGGCGAGAGAGAGACAGACATGGAGCATGAATGGAAAGAGAGAGAGACATGGAGCATGAGTGGAGAGAGACATGGAGCATGAGTGGAGAGAGAGACAGACATGAGGGAATGGGGAGAGAGAGAGACAGACATGAGGGTACGGGGAGAGACAGATATTGAGCAAAATGTTATTGAAATATTGTCGATGTGGCCCTCCAGCAGTGCTCGGGTTGCTCATGCGGCCCCCGGTAAAAATTAATTGCCCACCCCCGCTGTAGACTAATTAGCCATCAAATAAAAACAAAGGTTAAACGCAGATTTCTGGTCATCTGTACCTTTATTTTGAGTAATAAGGAAATTCTAAGTAATATTTGCAAGCTGCCATGATGCCCTTCTCTGCAGTTGTTGGAAGTGTGAGACACCACTGATGCTCCCACACACCCATGAGAGAGCCAGTCCATCAGCTGCTAAGGAGCATAGCTCTATGAAATGGCATTCCCTTAGTCTTTGCTTTTGTAAACACATTTATGGGGTTATACATGTAGCACTCAATCGCAACCAAATTGTCAAAATTAGAAACGTAGAAAACCAAAGGGAAAAAATGAAATTCAGATATTAACCCCTTGCCGCAATAGGCCATCTAAACACGTCTTGTGTTTCCCTGCATATACATCCTTTGTTAAAACAAGTGTTTATAAAAACTTATATATTTAGCCATTTTTATAGTTTATATATAAAATAATATATTATTTGTTATTAGTTTATTTAACTAGGCTCTGCTGTTAAAATGGTGAATTTTGGTATAATTTGGCTCAATTTGACAATAAAGGGATAAAAGGGACATTCGTGGCTACTTCTTGCATATCTGGCACATTTCTAATCCATTCAGGTCAGCTTGTCAGGTGTGCAGTTCAGTTAACTGTTGGTTCAATTCCTATCAATTTGGTGCAGTTTTGGTGAAATTCTCTGGTACGTGAATAGCTAGTTTTGTGGAGAAATTCTCATTGTTGCATTAATAGGATTTCAAATGAATTTTGGCTTCTCATATTTCTCATATAAATTTACTGCTACATGAATAGAACATGATAGGAATATTATTTCGCTTTTTACCAGGCATTAGGGCATTCTGCCTGATTACATTTTTTTAATCATTTGTCATTCTAATATAAAAGCACAAGTGAAACATATATTGTCCCTAGTATGAGGAAAACTTGAATGTACTTTTTTTGATAGTACCTAACAGTTTATCCTCTGACCTGCAGCTACCTGGGAAGCACTCAGCCCGGTTAGGTCGGTGACTTTCTCTCTGCTGATGCAGAGACAGTCCCTTGCCTTTAAGGTTGCTTCCACAGAGGAGAAAATCTCTGCTGAAAACAGAAACCAGTCAAATGAGCAGGACGAGTGCCCACTCTGATTGGCTACGCGAGCGCTGATATTGTCAGACTGGCTCTGGCTCAGCACTGAGGCAGAGCAAACCCCGTCTATCTATAAAGATACAGGTCATGTTTCCTCCATAAAATATGGAAAGTCATGCACATATCACAATAAAAAAAAAAAAACAATTAATCATTTTAATGTATGCAAATCCATGTTTTCCAATGTTCAGTAATATGCTCTATCTCTGACTTTCTTAATGATTTGGCTTAATTTAAAAAAAAAAAAAATCATAATACTAACCAGAGACATGAATCTTCTGTGCAGAGCCTATTAGTTTTTACAGGAGTGTATTTTGATTTAGATCACAGTATTTTGGCTCATTTCACAACTATAACAAGGATGTGATGTTTTGCCAAGGATGTTCAAATATGCAGTTAATGTAAATTGATGAGTGCAAAATTCTATAGTCAAATATTTTAAGAAACTTTTTTTTTTTTTTTAAAGGAAGTCATGATATCCATGTCTACATTCACTGGATTGTTTATTTTTATAATATATACAATTTTACTATGATATCTTGTATAATGGCTGCAGTCATTGGTGAGCACATTCTTGCACTCTGCTGTAAGGAATACTGGAGTGAGGTTCCTCATAAAGTGTTACAATTTAGGATTCTGTCTTTGCCAAAGAAATTCACAAAACTAAATGCAAAATGCATGCTGTTGAAGAATAGTCTTGGGACATGGAATATATTATTTGTTTAATTGCTATCAAACTGTGGGGAAACTGTTGATTAAAACTTGGCAAATGTGCATACCATAGTTTTGGTGCTGTAGAGGACAACACGCAATGGAATTATGTAAGTTACTTAAGGTAAATAGCTTGGCTTTTGCTTTGCTGTGTTAATCTTATATTCTAAACTGTACTTTGTCATTTATTGATGCAGTAATGGAACTTGCTGGACAGGGCCACCTTCCTGAGGCATCTTCAGGGTGCCTGATGAATGGCAAACTGAATATTACTGGTAATGTAACGCACAGAACCGAAGTGCCATCGCTGGCTAAGGCACTCCAACTGTATGGATTAGACTTCCCTTGATGTTTAACCTTTCTTAGCACTATGAAAAATGTAATACCCAAATCCGGAATCCAAATTTGCCAAATCACTTGCTAGAGTGTCACTATCTCCCCAAGTCTATTATTCCCCATAATCACTTGCAGGAGTTTCAATAATTCCCCAAATTCCTGGCAAAAGTATTCCCCAAAATCACTTGCCCCAGTGTAACTATTCCCCTGCATCACCTAGCACAGAGCCACTCTAGGTATGTGTACCCAACGCGTACAACACTTACAAGCCCGGTGCGTTTTGGCATGTGCAAACATACAGGCTTGCATTCAGCAGCATCTGATCCCCAAATGTAAAAAGATGTTTTGTTCTTAATTAAAATTATCCTTTCCTCTGATTGCTCTGTCTCTCCTTCCCTCCCTGTTTCTCGTTTTTTTCTCGTTCTTATACTCTGAGAATCAACTACAACACCACCAGCTGTGATTTAGTTGCTGGTGGTCCACTTCTGGTAATAACACATTGAGCCTGGTTATTATAGGCTCACAAGATTGCGAGTTTGTTTCTATATGGGGAAATATCTACATAACTGTACAAAACATACTACACTTTATTACTCTATTTGTGTTTTGTTTTGACTGTATGGATATCTGGCTACAAGTCTGATACAACTGCAAGCAATAAGCTTAATGTGTAATTATTATCCTTTTTTCATTATTTCGTTTTTTATTTAGTTTTATTCTATTTCATTCTCACATTTAATTTTAGTTCATTTTTATTTATTTATATAATATTTTACTTTTTATGACTATATACATATAATCTTTTCAATATATGTTTTCACATTTGTTGTATCCTTTCCTAAAGGTTAGAGGGCATGCATAGTTAGCGCTGTGAGATCACTGTTTAACATGGGCAACATGGAAAAGTAAAGGTTTTAAGGATAAACATTGTGTCTATGTAACATTTATTGCTGGTGGTAGCTCATTTTTGAGTTTGTTATCTGATTGGTTATATAGATCATGTGACCAGCCCAGTACAGTGACCACTGCGAAATCGAAAGAAAGTAAATGAGAAGAACCATTTCATTGGATGTCGATTTTTTCAAAACACAGTTGTGATTGACTTAATTATGGGCTTGGTCAGTAATGGACAATGGGGAGTGGGGGAGGGGTTTTATTGCGATTTTTTGTATTGTGTAGTATTCACTTCTACCTGGTTTCTCCTGAGGAAACCACTATATGCGTGGAAAAGCATTGAGCGGAGAGGTGTAATATAACCGTTTTATACTGTATCTGGTAATTTTGTTCCTTCTGTTGTCCCGACAAACTGTTAACATCTAGTTCCACATTCTCCAGTCTCTATACCTCACCCAGACTTCATGACCCATGTATATAAAATTCTAGTTCTTTCTCTTTTTACCTCAAGTGGCTACTCTACTTTTGTGTTGCTCTGTTGCTTCTCTCAGTGGTGTCAGCTGGGCTTTGTTAATTACCCTACCCTATAAGTGACCACACATCTGTTCTAACAGTGCTTTTGCATAGTCAGGCAACCAATCAAAGTTGGTTGCCTAACTATTGTGATTTACTTCATTCAGCTGCTGATCCATTTCTGAAAGTTGCATGTATCTGTTAGTCTGTCAAAGAACTGTGACTCCTATCCTGGAGAGCTTAACTAGCCTGTGACCATCCTGCTACACCATAACTATTCCTGCCTATACTCTATGCAGGATTCCCTCCCAAACCACCCTATCCAGGCTTACCTGCTTGGAAGACTTGAAGCCAAGTGCTGTGCCAAAGTACTCTAGCTTGCTCAGTCCTTCCCTCTCTCCCAGTCCCTTGTCTATGTTACAGTACTGACTAAAGTAATTTGTCTATGCTATAGACATGTGTCCCTTCTGTTGCCCTTATTACAGTCCTTGTTTCTTTCTGTTCATAGATCTGGTCTCAACCCTGCACTAGAAATTGTAGTATGCAAACGTATTCCTTATCAGTCCATGCACTGAGACTTCTACCTGACCTAATAAAAGCCATGACATAGTTATAGAACAGATTAAACAATGCAAAACTAAAAATTAGTAAGCTAAAAGCAAATGGATACAGGTAGGGTCATGTGCTTTTTTTAAAAAATGTGTACACTACATTTGTATATTTGCCATTCATGAGTGATTTAACTAAAACGTGTCCACAAAATATATAAGGCACATTAATTTTTAAAAATATGAAATTCTTGCTGAGCCTTTCGAATAGTTTTCTGTTCTTAAGTTCATTTTTTTTTTTTAAACTGAGTGATTTCTATTAAAATAAAACACTAAATAATACATCCTGGGATCTATTCTGCAATTTTCCACGTAGCAGCAGAGTAATCAAAGAAAGACCTCATACAATAAAAATGATATATTTTACCTTGGGAATCTGGTGCTGTTTTTCTACATTCTTCCAATTTTGTGTCAAAGAATGTTTGATTAATGAACTCTAAAGATTCAATGTAAACAATATTAGTGGCAGATTTTCAGATAAGTAATTATAAATAAAGTCCATACCATTGTTGTGCAAAAAAAAAAAAAAAAAAACTTTTTTCTTAATTCATTGAACTGAATACATTGGTCAATAATTTTGTTCATTATTGTCTCATTTATAACAAAAGCAGTATGTTAAATTACGCGTTCAGGCACGCCTCCGTGATGTCACACGTGATGTTGGGAAGTATCACAATCTTTTGGCAGAGACTCACAGGGTCTATTAAGATAGGCGTTCCTGTCTACCTATCACCTTGTGAGACACAAGCACCACGTGTCACGAAGGGGTTAATGGGATACTCCAGGCATCAAATTAACTTTTGTAAACAAAAGCAAATATGAACATTACAAGACAATCAGCACATAGAAATTGGTTACTCCTGTACTTCCTCATTTAGGAATTAGTGATACCTCCCTAATAGTTTCTGTTTGTTTATTTTTGACAGCAGTGATGGATGGAGCAGGACAATTGTGTGACCTGCCAAGTGATATTTTGCAGAAGTGCAGTTGGTATCTCCATGGCAGTTCTCTAATTGGTTGCCAGGAAATACTGGTGCCTCCCATTTTCTACAGAGAGCTTAAGATTTCATGGTGGGAGGTCCAGTTCTCAGAAGAAAGTCTGCAAAGCGTGATTTTTAAAGTTATGTATTGCAAGAACTAAATATAAAACAAATAGATGCATATTTCATTTGAAAGTGTCAGATTTAGAATGCATTTATGTGTACAGGGTGTTTTTCACACTGGAGTTATCTTTTAACAGATGTTTGTGAAGTGTTTCATTAATTAATGTTCCATCAGCATGATGGTTTGAAGCAATGCTAAGTAAGATAATCTGTCAGTTCAACCTTGTAATATCATTAATGGTTTATCATCCAGTGCATGGGAATTACAGTGTATTAATAAGATAGACAAAACGCTGGCAATCGACTCTGCAAAAGCATCTAATCCTTCTTTCCGATGTTTGATTTGGACAATTACATTTGAACTGCAGATGTGACTCTTAATGGCTGGAGTCAAAGGGATCACTTCACATGTTAAAAGATTTTTGTCTATGTAATTAATCTCTATTTCTTACACTGAAACCATCTCATTTAGATATTTATTCTGTTGATTTTTGTACTTTTAAATATAGCATATTTTAATAAAATTGTTTTGCAAAAATGCTTGTAAAAATAGAGTTTAATACAGGTCTTAAATTGCATAAGAATTCTAAATGATATCCCAACATGCTTAGCATCATGTCTACAATGGCAAACTTGGGCTGACTGTAGTTATTCTATTTTGTTCATCTATTCTTTATCTATACAACGTGATTTTACCTTTTAAGTAATTGTTTTTTCTTGTTTCTCTTCTCTTTCTTTTTTTTGTTGTTGGTCCACGCTACAATTACAACTGCACATTCGGTGACACCTTTTGTAATTCTTCTCCTCACCCCAAAAACGAATGATGTTAAAAAACATTGTTATGTGTTATCTGTTTAATGCTGAGACCCTTAGTACACTCATATTGTAACAACCGGTTTATTTGGAAATATGCATTTTAAAGGTAATGACAATGATTTTTAGAGTATGCACACTCATACAAATAATTTCTATTCTAGTCATAAAACAATAGCAACACTCCACAGCATTAAGCTGGGCATAGTTCTTATGTTCTCTTATTGCAATCTGTCAAAAAGTTTTCTTACTATTAAATAATTTATAAGCAGCATGGGAGATGGCAGCTGGAATTTAAAAAGTCTAGCAATTCTATGACAAATTTGCTAAATCATTAGCATGTATAATTAGTATGATGTGTTTCTATTATTTTAATTGTTCATACAGTATAACACTATAGCTGAAATGTCACATATGCTTTAAAATACATTAAATACAGTTGAAAAAGAAGCATTTTAAACAGTGAGGAGTAGAGTTGAGGGAACCCGAACCGCAAAGTTCGGGTTCGTTTCGAACATTACGTTTTTGGACCCCGGACCCGAACACGGACATTCCACTGTATGTCTGGGTTGGAGTTCGGGGTTCGGCGATTCATATCGCCTATACAAATTTAAAATTACAAGTGACTTGACAGCTATTGTTGCCCAGTCACTAGTAAAATAAGCCTCCCCCCGGTCCCCACCCATTGCCGGCGGGTGGGGACCCTATAATAATATTGAGGGGGGTCCTAGTGTCCCCCCCCGTCCCCACCCATGAGCGGTGGGTGGGGACCACAAATAAAGTGACTAGGGGTGCCCAGCCCCTAGTTACTCCCCCCCCCCCCAATAAAAAAACTGCTTAATGCCTAACATTATTAGGTTCGGGTTCAGGGTCAAGTTCAACCCAGAACCCGGACTTTTTTTCGGAGTTCGGACGAACCCGCCAAACCCGAACATCCAGGTATCCGCTCCACTCTAGTGAGGAGTAATTAAATAAAAGGACACTCACTAGGGGTTCAGAATGTCCTTAGACCAATCAGAAAGCGGGATCATACTGTGTGGTGATTGGACAGCTGATGGTATAGGGTTGCAAACTCTGCCATTTTTTTACCACCCACAAATACACGCTGCCTTGCAGTCTACAGAAGTTATGTAACCAGAAGGAAATCCGTTATCTAGTCAAGGGTCTGATCCCACAGATCCATGTTGATTAGTTACTTGATTTCCATCTGATGACATACAACTTCTACTAGCTTTGCAGCAAGGCAGCATGGAAAAGTTAAATGTGGCTGGTAAAAAATGGTCAAACTACAAACCCTGTAGTTGCACCATGTGATTAATGTGTTAACCTGTGGTCAAGGAAATGTTACCTCATTTTTTTCCTGGATCTCCAGAGCACTTTAAATGCAAAAGCATATGTTCCCATCCACCCTCTCTGTTTTGTGCTATGTATATTTAAATTGTAAGTGTAAACATGGCATCATCAGTCATGTATAAAATGTACTGCTCATAAAGGCTCAATTGCCATTTCCTATTCATAACCGCGGTTGCACCTTTTTCATTCCTATACTTGTGTAGGGTATTGCTTGCATATAGGTTGAATACTTGAGCTATGCTCATGCTTTGCACACCAGAGAAACCAGGAAGTTTGGGACTGGTTCACAAAGCTCAAACTTCTGACATCTATTGGAGCATTTTGACAGAAACAGTAGGTGTGTCCACAGCGCTAAAGAGATACAAACTACAACCTATAAGGTTTAACCCTGAATCACACAAAAAGGAACTTAAAAAAAGGATAGCAAGGGATGCAGGTGCGCTATAAATAAGAATGTGAAAATATTATGGTGTCCCCACCATGTGGTTTGCTGTGACAATTGGCACACAAAAAAATGTAAAAGGTACCATACAGCTTTGATAAGTATATGTGGACGGTATCAACTCTGAGAGGTATGTCTGACAGTTTTTCTGCCTGGTAACTGTATTAAAAGAACACACAAACAAAACAAATAGTGCAATATGTATAGATTCCTGGTGTTGGGATGCGTGGAAGATAAACATAGCATATGCGCCTTGAAATAACAGAGCTCTTTGGTGTTCCCTTGGGTACAATGGTAAATTAGTCGGTATCAGAACTTCTCCCACAGGCTGTATGTCTTCGGTTGCAACAAATGAGGAACAAACAGTGTGTCATGGTGGGGATACTATAATTTTGTCAAATTTGTATTTATAGTGCACCTATATCCCTTGCTTTCCTTTTTTGATGTATCTATTGGAGCATGCCAATAGCGCCACCTGAAAAAAATGTTAGAAGACTAAAGGGATGATGTGCATCAGTCTACCCTAAATAACAAATAACTAAAATAAATCCAAAATTATATCTGACAAACCAGACAAGCTAAATAGTTCTTATCTGAAGTCACAATCTATATTTCCATACTGCATATTTTATAGAAAGCACTCTTTTAGGTCTTATTTAAAAATCATGGATGCAATGTTTTTGCTAATACAATTTACATTTAGTTAGCATATGCAAACATAGCAGTGCTGTGGTGTGTAATAACATGCCATTCTGTAACTTGTCTCTCTCTCTCTTTTTAAACAAAGCCTTACAATACACATATAATGTTTATCTCTATCTCTCTCTTTTTATGCCAAGTTAAAGCACTTCAAATATTATTGTTTGTGTATTTAATGGCTCTTGAAATTAAATTTCCTGTATACATATTATATAAATAAATGAAAATAAAATGAAAATGTGCACCGTTGAGTTAATAGTCATTAGAGAGAAAGGACAGAAAATAAGCTACTGTTTAAATGTGGAGGGTTAGCTATAAGATCTCTAGAGACACCACAAAGATAACATCAGAACATTTGTTTGGAGCAGTCCTCAAATGAGGTCACTCTTCAAAACAACAAACTGTCTTATTCGGCTATCCTGAAAGTTTGAAACTGAGGAATTTCCTAGAGTGCTTGTTTTTGTTCTAAATTTCCATTGACACTATCAAGAAGTAATTTGTGAATACTTGTTGTGTTTAAAACTTTGTGAGTTTACATAAATTGGATACCACTTACATTCCTGTTTGTAAGTCAGATGTTGGTGACATCACAAGCAAGATGCCTTGGTAAAAATATGCTGTAATAAAATGTTAACTAAACCGCATATGCGATAAACAACATTGTGATTTACAGTTGCAGTTGATTACACAACATCAGTTGCACTGAGTACACACAACATATTTCTACAGCCTTACTTGCACCCAGAATCCCTTGCAGTAATGTCATCACTGCACTCTGGTGATGTGTGTAAGGAAAACAAGAAGCAAGTCTGCTACTTTTCTGAGCCATCACCCCTGCAACCACTGCAGTTATAAGTGATGTGCTACATGGTCAGTGGGCTATATGGCAATTTGACCACCATGTCATGGTGGATCATGCCCAAGCTTAATGCATTACATAAGTAAAGGTACTTGTTAATGTCCAAAATTTATTTACAGGATCCGACCAAAAAAACAATAAAACAACACAGGAATAATAGTGCAACAGAGAACAGGGGAAAGGGACTTGCCTTATGCGTTTCGCGTGGTAACCCGCTTAATCATAGGCTTGTGTTGTTTTATTGTTTTTTGGTCGAATCCTGTAAATACATTTTGGACACCTTTTTTCTACCGGAGCTTGGAGAGCATGCGCATTTGTTCTCTCTCTTTGACTTGTTACATTGCTGCCTCTACAGCTGATTCGAAGCACTCGTTGTCCGGTACACGCAAGAGCATTTTTGACGGCCACTGGTGGAGCCGGCTTATCCCTATCAGGATTTCTCCTTCGAATACTTGTTAATGTCCACAGTGGATAATGGTACATAGCAAATCAATGTCATTATCTGCAATGTTGACATGAAATGGTTCTGTGATACATGTGACATGATGGCGGGATGGTTCGTATAATCTAACAGCTGTTGATGATGAACAATAACTGATGATGTGAAACCACCCTACCTTTCATGAGTGACTGTAATGTGCAGTGTGGGTGAAGCCAAACACTGAGAAACATGCCAGACCCGTGGCAGGTCCTGCTTGACGGGGAGTCATGGCGGTGTGCCTCAATCTCCGGGCATAGTGGCATGTGGTCTCAGCTGTGCTACACTGGCAGAGCTGTATGTGTGCTGTAACATCTTTGGATCCTTATGCACATTAATGTATGTATAATAGTTTTAGTCTTTCCAGCAGGTATCATAAATAAACCAACACCGACCACCATTCAACATGAAATGTGGTTTTAATTATGGTGACAGCAAGGTTCCAAACCTTGGCAGGTTTTTTATTAGCTGGCCAAAAAAACCTTCCCAAGTGTTGAAATGTTGCTATTACCAGGATAAAATCCACGTTTGATTGTGAGTGCTGGGCACTGTTTTTTTTTTTTTAGAATGTAGCGATCGGGGTGGAAATATTGACCGGTGCACCCGATCACAGGAAGAGAACCTGCTACATTGTTATTTGCATGGCTTAGGATACATTAGTGAAGTAAATCAGAAAACAATGTGGTCAAATGGAAGACAAGAGTAAGTGCTTTGAAAAGAGATAAAATACAGTATGTCAACTGAATGTTGTTCAGATTCCTTGTAAAACTTAAGGACATTCAGACAGTGAAAAATAGATATTCACACTGATGTTCAAATATAAGGCACAAAGAGGGTAAAAAGAAATAGCTAGCAGGACACAATCTGGAGACCCAGCTAGACAAGATAACTGAGGAACTGCTGCAAGATTGGCATTCAATGTCTGGACCCTGCTTAGGCCCAATTGTAACTAATTAAATGAATATCCTCATTAGTGAGAGTATGGTCTGAGAAGATTTTATTAGGAGGAGCATGTAGTTCAGTTAGTTATTTTTTTATATGGACCAGTATTCAGACTATTGACCATTGATTTTGTAACTGCTCATTGATGTATGTGATGGTTAGTGAGAGGAATCCACAAGTACCTTTCATCACTGCAGATCTCATGTTACTGAACAGGAGGTTAGCTTTCTGTTAGGAAAGCAGCCATCTGCTATGATTTGGTGTATGGTCAATGTGAAGCTATCCATTGCACAGAGGTGTAAAAAGCCATGTGTAGCTGTGATTATGCTGTATGCTTAAAAACTTGAAAAGTCTTCTGGGACCACCAGAAAGCTACTATGAGGTCCCAAGGTTTGATTAGCAGGACCTTGGTGTTTCCTCCAGCGCAGCGTCCTCGGTATCTGAGAATGTCCGCACCTCATAGCCACATTTTTCTCTCCACTGAGGGGCCCTGCACACCTGTCACCCCAAAACACTGCTACATGATCTACTTACCAGCGTTGTATTTAGTGCAAGCTTGACACGGCAAGTGTCTGGGGTGGCACTTACATTGTCTGCCAGGGGGGTGGCTAAAAATGCCACCTCTAAAAAACAGTTTGCCAGAAGATCTCCCCTCACCAGTGCTTTGTCTGCGGGCAGGCAGAATGGTGCCTGTGTGCTGCCCAGGTGCATAGACATAATCCCATGATGACAGTGTTTCCTGTGCACTGAGCACCGGCACCACTTGTCCTACCCTCACCATGTTATCTTCCAGCACTTTGACTTGAGAGGATGCAGGACGCATGAGAGACAGCATGGGAACATGTCTGTGCACCTGGGAAGTGCACAGAACCCTTGCTGCCTCCCAATGCTGTCTTACCCCAGTCAAAGTCGACCTCCTAGATTGGAGGTCAAATTTTACTTGGTCTCAAAATAGCTTTAAACAATTTTGCCTCTCATTATAGAGGATAGGAAGCGAAATTAAGGTTTAATTTAGACAAATTAACTTGTCTATACTCACCAACTGTGATGCTGGCAAGTTCCATTATTCCTATGGGAGTAACAATTACACTGCCTTTTTTTCTTAGTCAAACTCGACCTCCAAACTCGGCACCCCCAAATTTGAAAAAAGATTTAGAAAAACCGAATGCATTTGAGTTTGGTCAGTTGTGTTGAGCAGAGGTCAAATTTAACAATCTCCACTGCATTTGCATTTTCCTGGTTACCTTCGGAAGCGCTTCAGTTCTATCTGTCCTTCCCCAACATGAGTTATATCACCGAACTCAACATATGCCTTCATTTTGAGTCTGCGAAGCAGGTGGTAAACAGGAACAGCCCCCCTCTGCTACAGCTGCAATTACTGTGCCCATGTTATCTGTCAGTGCTAGAATTCCTTCTAAGATGCATTATCCACCATAAGAAACGTCAGAGACCTTTTCTGAAAGCAACAATATTATCAGCAAATTAGAAGGAAAACTGTGGCAAACGAATCCTGGTTCTGGGTTCTAGGAATTCTGCTTTGACACTTCATCTCTGCATTTAGGCTCACACTTCATATGTATTCATTACACTTGGTACTGCAGACCAAAGGGTACTTAGGATGTCGTCAAAAATTAGCAGAACTCAAAAAAGAAAGAATCCTTGGAAGAGTATAACATGATAGTCTGCTTCTACCACATCTTTTCTAGTGGAGGCTGAGTCTAAAGATAATCGTGATGAATATGTTTTGAAGTGACAAGATAATTAAGACCTGAGTTTACTGACCAGGAAAGGCACCCTCCTGAGGCCACATTACCAGTGAGTTGACAAAGTCTTGAGTGAAGATCCAGTCATCTTCATGTTTTGGATCCAAACCCAACATCTGTTTTCCAAGATGTGCGCAGCCCCTTGATTTCATATTGCAGCATCCACCTTATCAAGAGGATATACCATAAAGATATAAAAGGTTCTATGTTGCATGATTGAACTGAGATTATCTGCAGTATACAGTAGACACTGACTTCACAGCACTGGTTAGTGAAAAAGAGCAAGTGTTTGTAGACAATGTGAAGAAACTATCCAAAACGTGATGGAGATTATTATGTTGCAAGAGAATGCAGTGATGGCCTTTCATGTAGCTACTGTAAAGTTTTGCTTGTGAGACAGTAAATAAAAGAGGAGACCCTCAACTGAAAACAAAGTTTAAAAGCTTGCCTTATGGAAATAGTTTCCCACTCAAGAGCTTTTGCCATATAAAGTATTTTAATAAGCATGTTAAAATGGTCCCATAACAGGAAAATTCCCACCTCAGATCCAGCAGCCCTAGATGGACATTTTCACAAGGTTTAATCATCACCAAGGCTCAGCTGGTATCCCACAAGAATGTAAAGCATTAACCTTCTGTCACTCGTAACTGATGGGGAAAATAACAATGTATAGTAGAATGGAGTAAATGAAGATGATGTTTCTGTGTGAAATATGATTCTTGTATTTTAACTGAATTAACAGTTGATAAAGATGTCCAGACAGAAGCAGTGGTGCGTGAACACGTATATGTTTTTGTAAGTGCTTGTTTTAAATAGGACAATCGGCTACTATGTGGCAACTAAGTTATATTATAACTAGCATAAAGTAAATAGATTTACATTATTAGAACACTTACAGTTCACTGATATAGTTAAATACCGTATTTGCTCAAATATAAGACAAGGTTTTTTTCAGAGCAAATGCTCTGAAAAAGACCCCTCGTCTTATATTCGAGGTCGTCTTATAATCTGACATCAAATCGAGGTCAAATCGACGTCTGCGAGGGACCTGGATCCCCCTCGCTAACAGCAGGTGGATGTCTGCGCGATGCTTTTTTCCTATAGGGTAGTCTCATATTCAGGCTTTTAGTTTTTTCCTAAAGGAATATCCATAGTTTGAGTCGTCTTATAATCAGGGTCGTCTTATATTCGAGCAAATACGGTAGTAGAATATAAATGATAGCCAGTCAAATAAGTTTTGTATTTTTGTAAATGGAACACTACATCAGTCTACATCAATGGTCAGCAAGTAATAAACTTCTAATTACAATTTTGTTCTCAAACTAAAACCTCAATGTTGCCTATTGTCTTTTTTTAAATTAAGTCCCACAAGTATTGGGCAATTTATTGTTATTATGTGAGAAATTAGTAGTGAGCTTTGTCCATCGTCCCTTTAACATAAACAAATTCCCTGATTATATTTGTGATGGATTGGTGATTATAGATCTAATTGTGCTAAGTGACTTTAATTTGTATTAAGATTTAATTATGCTAAAACCCTTGAATACAGAGGACAGGGTTTAAGACACCTTGAAACTCAAGTTATCAAAGTAAGCAGGGGAGGAGACTTGAGGGTGTAACCATGATTAAGTACTAACAAAACAAAACGCTTGGGAGGGGGTGACTTCCTCCAAAGTCCAGTTAAAAAATAGCCATTACTTACATAAATGTTTTTCATTTAAAGCGGTAAAAAGAAAGAAAGGGGATCACAATCCATAAACTATCCTCAGACCAATAACAAAACACTACAAAAATATATGCTAAAGTGAATACACACAATGTGAAAAAAGGTATAAAACAATATGTATAAAAGCAACAATGTCCTTGTAGAACAGCTATAATAGGCTTTATAATGTCTTTCAAATGTTTATTTAACACCTGGAGTGTGATAATTTGTAAAGCCTTTGTTTACCATTGATTTGTTTTCAAGCTGTGGCATTTTCCTGAGCACTTAGAGTTAGTTCTCAGGGAGGCAAACTCCACGTATAGTGTTTTCACTTCAATCATAATGTGACTGAATGCTCACAATGTTTCAATGTTTTTAAACAAAAAGTCTGACAACCTGCCCAGCCGCTAACTCAAGTTTGCTTTAGTCACATGCGAGCAGCTGCTATACAGTACAGTTATCCCAAACACATCGCTACTATATTTCCATCAAGCTATTCAGTTTGAGGTAAATGCACTCGTTTTTTATAATGCCTCCTAATAAAGGTTCACTGCCCAACCATCCAAATACAATTATAATTTGCTTTTGACCTCACCAACCCCCCACTCTAATTATAGCCATTTAGTTTTTTATTTAGAAGATTTAAATGAAAGTTATTTTCTTTATAGAGTGATCAGCATGAGTCTATAGGGGTGGCTTACAATAAACATTTTATTTGAGGTAGGTAACAGACGGGAATGCCCAACGCACATTTTGCATTACCACTTCTTCAGGAGATATTGATGGTCAGGCGTCCTCATGAAATTCTCATGAAACAAGGAATTCAATTTGTAAAATTGAATAATCATTTAGCATCTACTAATATATTTTCAAATAAATTACTATTATTTTTAAATCTATTTATATTATTGTATATTATATTGAATTTTTATTAATTTATTTATGTTTTATGGACCACTCTGAATTAAAACTGACCTACCATTTTTCATGCATATTAAAGTTTAATAACTGAAAATATATGTATTTATGAAAATGAGTACCTGTACTCTAAATATGTTTCATTTACTTACAAATATCATGCTTGACCTACACAGAGTGGTGCCAGGCCCCAATAAAAATAAATTATTGACCCACTGGGTTCTGGGGGCTACCCAAAGGCCCATGGATTCCCTGTAATTAATTAAAATATAAAATACAAATTATTCCTATCTACTTGCCTAGGTAGGGCGTATGATTCACCTGTTAAAAAAAATCATCCTTATATTTATGTATAGACATGTGTATATGTATATACATATGAAAATATAAATTATAATATAAGTATTGATTTATAATATATATATATAGATATATATATATATATATATGTAAATGATATAATTACACTGTGTATCAATTGATATTTACTTTATTGTTATATTAGTTAATATATTATTGATAGATAATTTATGAATATAAATTAGATATATTAGATCGTATTTAATTGCGATGATTATATAGAGAAATATATAAAATAAATTCATAAATAATAACCTAAAAAAAAAGGAAGAGAAAAAGTTATATATAACAATCTTTAATAAACCATTGACCATTAATTTATTATAAAAGCTTGATAGAGACTTTAAATACTAGTAATACATAGAACTATTGTTTTTCATCGGTTGCAAATATTGAGCAATATCGCTAATTATAATATTCCCATTCTGTTGTTAATTATATCTGAATATGGAAAAAAAATCAACTTCAAGAAACTCCGGAAAAACCAAAGATCTTCAGACGCAAAAAGTAAAATTAAAAGAAACAGATATAGATTGTATATTACCAACAACATTGGAAAATACAAACACACAAAAAATAATATCTTCTTCTCAAACAATGGCCTCTGAAATGGCAGAAGCAGTGGCAAAGATACTATTACCTCTTATAGATTGCAAATTTCATGAATTATCTATGAAAGTTGAAGCTACACTAAACCAAATTTCTGAAAATACTTCCAAAATATGTGATATACAGCAAAGAATTAGTAACATAGAAGACTCATCTATATATACAAATGAAAAACATACAAAAGCTATAGAAATGTTACAGGAAAAAATGGAAGACTTGGAAAATCGTAGTCGTCGAAATAACTTACGCATCATAAATATACCGGAAACAGTCAAACAACATCAACTTGCAAATAAAATGAAAAAATGGTTGATTGAAACATTTCATCTTCAAGATTCGGACACACAACCGCTCATATTGGAAAGAATCCACAGAATAGGCCCTGAACAAACAGAAACAAGGACACGTCCAAGACCTATTATTATAAAATTCTTACATTTCTTAGACAAAGAGAAAATCTTAGTAGAATACAGAAAAGTTATTGAAACTTTTTTTGAATCACACAAGTTATTCATCTTTCAAGACTATTCAGCTCAAGTATTAGCTAAAAGGCGAGAGTTCACTCCGATATGTAAACATCTTTATCAACAAAAAATGAAATTCACATTACAATACCCAGCAAAATTGAAAATTATAAAAAATGGTCAGCCTTTTTTCTTTGAAAAATCAGAAGAAGCTAAAAAATTCATAACAGAATGGGAATCAAAACAAAATGGCTCACCACGCAACCGAAGAGAGACATAAATTATTATATATATGTACTAATTAGAAAGTTATTATAAAAAAATATATATACACAAATACAAATACAACTCCAACTTTGATCAATATTGTTTCATGGAACATTAATGATTTAAATAGCCCAATTAAATGAAAATTAATAATTAATCATCTTAAGCATTTAAATCCCCATATAGTTATGCTACAAGAAACTCATTGGAAAATCTCAGAACAATCAACATTAAAAAGCACATGGATAAAAGATTGTATATCAGCCACTTATAAAAATAAATCTAGAGGAGTAGCAATCGTATTACATAAATTATTAAATTATACAAAACGCTCCATAACTCTTGATCCAGAAGGAAGATATATTATAATAGATATTACAATAGAATCGAAAAAAATGCTATTAGTAAATATATATTCTCCAAACATAAATAATAATAATTTTTTTTGCAAATTATATGATATGCTTACAAACATAAATTATAGTGAAATTATTATAGGAGGAGATTTTAATTGCATACAAAATCCATGTATCGATAGATGGGGACCTGATTACCTACAATATCTGACAAACGATTAATTTAAAACATTTTTGGAACAAACTTGGGCAAACTATGTTGACGATAATATAGAACATATAGAACAGCCATTGCTATTCTGGGAAACAGCAAAAGTAGTAATACGTGGACATATAATATCTTACACTGCAAAACAAAAAAAAGATTGGATAACAAAATGTAATAAATTAACACAGGAAGAGACAAATACATATAATGATTTCTTATTAAACCCTAATGAAACAACAAAACAACATTACTTAGAGACTAAACGTATATTGGAAACCTTGACTCAAACTTGACTACACAAAAGCGAGATTTTTTTAATGGGGAAATAAAGCGAATATGACCAAACCTAATAGATTTAAACATAATATTACACATATACAAACAAAACAAGGAAAAATCGAAACATCCTTAGACAAAATAAATATGGCTTTTCATTAATACTTTTCGAATCTATATCAAGAAAAAACAGATAACTTTAGCCTGGGATTAGAATTGCTCAATAAAGCAAAATTACCAAAACTAACAATAAATCAGAGTGAAATCCTAGAAGCAAAGATTACAAACAAAGAAATACAAAAAACTATATCAACTTTACATAATAATAAAACACCAGGTCCAGATATCCAGCTGAATTTTATAAACTTCTAAAACCGCATATAACAGAAACATTAGTATCATTATATAATAAAAATATTACAAGAAAATATTGATATCACCAACTTAACCGTCTCAAGAACAATATTAATTTTAAAACCAGGAAAAGATCCGAAGCAAATATCATCATATCGTCATATTACTCTCTTAAACCAAGATATTAAAATATTAGCAAAAATTTATGCTACTCGTCTCCAATTAATTTTACCAGAAATTATAAGTCCACAACAATTGGGTTTTATAAAAGGTAGACACTCAGTAAAAGGAGTAAGAACAGCAATAGGGGCCATCATACATACATCTTACAAACAAACAGCTAATCAATACGCTCTTTTAAGCTTAGATGCAGAAAAAGCATTTGATCAAGTTTCATGGCACCATTTATTTAGAGTCATTAAGCATCAACATTTTGGAAAAACATTTTTAACTCTAATATGTCATTTATATAAAAATCCCACAACGGTTATTACAACAAATAGCTTAGACTCTCCCATGGTAGTAATGCATCGAGGAGTTAGACAAGGATGTCCACTATCCCCTTTATTATTCAATTTAGCATTAGACCCATTAATCAGAATAATACAAAACACAAATGAAATCTTA
Source organism: Pelodytes ibericus (assembly GCA_036172795.1). Lineage (NCBI taxonomy): Eukaryota > Metazoa > Chordata > Amphibia > Anura > Pelodytidae > Pelodytes > Pelodytes ibericus. The sequence continues at coordinate 115,249,520 of CM069863.1, forward strand.
GGAATACCAATAGATACAAAACAACTTAGAATATCTGCATTTGCAGATGACATTTTACTATACATTACCAAACCACAAACTACTATACCGAATGTATTTAACTTATTGGATAAATATGGTACAACAGGATTTATTATAAATAAAACAAAATCTAAAGCATTATATTTATCTAAAATAAAAATTCCCAAAAATATGCCAAAAATTGGTATCAAATGGGAATCAAAATCTTTAAAATACTTAGGAATACATATTCCAAAAAATCTCATTGACTTATATAAATTAAATTATAAACCTATAATAAAATCCATAATAACAAAGATAAATAATTGGAATAAATTACCTTTAACTTATACAGGTCGTATTGCAATTATTAAAATGATCTTTTCCCCTAAACTATTATATGTAATTCAGACTTTACCATTATTAATTACAGAAAAAGATAATAAAAACATTATTAAAATATTTAGAAATTTTATATGGAATAATAAAAGACATCAAATAGCACTCAATACTTTACAACAGAAAAAAAATGATCTAGGTTATAATTTACCAATACCTGAAGATTACAATATAGCGGCTTTATATCGCTATGCACTAGATTGGATAACAAATTCTAACATATATTCTGATATCCTATTAGAACAAAGTTTCTGCCCAACAATAGCATTAACAGCGATATTACATATACCTAGCACAAAGCTCCCAAAATATATCCTAAATAATCCTTTACTGATGTCTACTATTAAAGCTTGGAAACTAGTAAGAACACGATGGGGTATGCAATGGAGATACTCCATTTTTCATCCACTTTGTGATAATCCACAATTTCTACATAATAATGAGACTAAATCATTTCTAGAATGGAAAAAACATAATATAAACGATCTCAAAGCATTTATTGAAACTAAGTCCACCTCCTTGATGAGTTTCAATGAATGTAAAGAGAATCTACCTCAGATAAATATTAAATGGCACGAATATCTACAAATACAAGAATTCGCAAGAATACAATTTCAAAAACTAAAACAAACAGATTGGGATAACACCTTTGATAATAAAATAAGATTATCAAAAGAACTTACTATATCTACAAAATTAATATATAAAGAAATACAAGAAACAAAATTTAGTAAGGATATTCCGAAGGGTACTAAAAAATGGTTAACACATTTTCCCAATATAAAACTAGAAGATATAATAAAACAAACCGTAATAACATGCAAATTAATACCAGCAATATCATACACTGAAATGCAGTATAAAATTATACACTATACATATCTGTCAACACATAGACAATATCTTATGGGTATTATTCCCAAAGACATATGTCAAAAATGCGGTTTAAAAAATGCAAACTCAATACAAAATTTTTGGGAATGTCCAAAGATTAATACCTTTTGGAATAACATAGAACAATTCCTAAATATAATTAAAATAGTTAATTATAAAATACACGCCGAAGAAGCCATTCTTGGTATAATCACAAAAAAAATCATATTATTGAAAATATATTTATATTACGTATTACATTGGCTGTAGCAAGAAAATGTATATTACAACAATGGATAAGTAAAGATATACCAACGTCATTATTTCATATAAAAATTTTATTTTTACTCAAAATGGACTAGATGGAAACTACCCTGCACAAAGAAAAAGATACAGAATTTGTTTTTTAAAAATGGGAGAATTATATAGATACAATGTGGTATTCTAAACAAATATTAAATGGTAGAACACCATGTACATAAATGAAAATGATTAATAAGATACCTAAAAAAATAAATATATAGAATAAAATGACATATAGAATAAAATGACATAGAGATAGTAGAATAGTTAATTAATATTATAAGAAATTGGTAAAGTAATGGATGAATAAAATTAAATTGAAATACATATGATTGGTATATAAAATGAAAATATTGTTGTTATTATATATATATTGTATTGTATTATTATGTTTATTGATGTTATTATATATGTACTGTATTGTATTATTATATTTATTGTAATTGTGTGTATTATTGATATTGTATGACATTGTAATGTATACTTATTATTATTTTTAAATGTATAATGTAATAATAATAACTTGGATAGAATATAATATAAGTTTTAAATAAAAAAAATTGAAATAAAAAGAATTTTAAAAAAAAATCATCCTTTGGGTGCCCTGTAAATAAAATAAAATACTTGTATACAGGTTCCAGCACCGATCCACAACACCCTCAATCCTCACTCCATGATCCAACATGAGAGACCCTGTACTTAGCATATAGATGGCTGAAAGCACTTGTCCAGGTTCCAGGCCCATTTCTGAGAGTGGGCGGGGAAGGGACCTGACAAAAGTTGTGAGCTAGCACCACATGCAACAGAACCTTAGCACCAGCGCTACCTATGTATATAAAAGCTGTTACAACAATGAGTTTAAAAAGTGGAGAGCTATCTCTGCCAAACAAGTCTTTGTGGAGGTTCAAGGGGCACTACAGCAGTGTGGGATATATAAACAGAGGGAATCACAGTTATAAATTAGACCTCAGCCCTATCCCCATTTTTTTTTTACCTTGGTAGATATCAAAATGGTTGCTGGTATCATAACACAAATATTTTGTTATTTCTTTTTGGATTCATATTTTTCAGAACTGTCTAAGGTGGTTGACTTTTGTGTTTGTTTAAAAAATCACTTAGTGATCAGTTGTCCTTTACCTTGGCCCTTTAAACCCATTATACAATACCTGTCACTCTTTGAATGTTGGCTTAAAGAAAACAGAAGAACACTTATCACATGAAGACGAGCCATAAAAGTGACATGCCCTATTACCTAATTTCAGTGGATAAAGTTGGGGTTGTTTTGATAAGTAGTCTATGTTCATATAATAACTTCCTGAATCCTTCTACATTTACGTATACATGCTAAATGTTTCAAGTCATCAAAATATTGTATTTCATTTCTACTCTCATTCATCACGTCAAAAGCAACCTATGACATTTGCCCTTCTGCTTTTTCATTTTAACAACCCTATAATGGGCTCTCTAGACAGAGACACACACCAAGGTTACACTATAAAAGCTTCCCATGAATACTAACTAGTTAAACAGACAAAGAAAAAGATGGTTCAGTTGTAGCATATTTTTTTTGTTTTTAATTGTCAAATGTATGGTATAAATTGCAAATCCAAAATGATAATCATAAGTGATCTTTGTTCATATTACATTTTGGACATTTGATAGGGGGATGGGACAGTTCATCGTGGCTGCTTGAACTGGACAGTTCATCGCAGGTTACACAAGGTGAATATTATTAGGGGTTAGGTATCAGTATTAGGGTTCAGGGGGTTAGGTATCAGTATTAGGGTTAGTGTTAGCATTAGGGTTCAGGGGTTAGTGTTAGTATCATGGGTCGGGGTGTAGTGTTAGTATTAGGGTTCAGAGGTAGTGTTAGTATTAGGGATATTAGTGTTTGGGTTCGGGGCATTAGTATTAGTGTTCGGGAGTTAGTATGGGGGTTTGGGGTAACTTTTGGAGGGTGTATGTTTGTAAGAGCTGACAGTTCAGTGATCAAACTGTCACGGTGAACTGTCGGTGGTGAAGCAGCCATGAAGAACTGTCCTAGATGCATTTGATAGTACATACCTGTTTATCCTCTGAGCAGGCTGCACAGTCTGGTCGGCAACCTTAATTAGGTCCCTTCTGATGATCTCATGAATTCAGCAGATCACAGCAATAGCAGAGAGAGTGCCCTGCTGAAACCAAACCCCGATCAGAAGAGCGGGGATGAGCCCCCTTTCTGATTGGCAGTGTGCACGCGGATAGTATAAACGAGTGACAGCCTGAGGACTGCTTCTGCCACAGAAATTCTGAGAGTAAACCTGCGTGTATTTATAAAGAGAAGGTGGACACTTGTTTAACCCTCTAAGGAAGCAAGGGTTAAAAAAGGATTACCGTATTTGCTCGATTATAAGACGACCCTGATTATAAGACGACCCCCCAAACTTTGGATATTCCTTTAGGAAAAAAACTAAAAGCCTGAATATAAGACTACCCTATAGGAAAAAAAGTTGAACTTGTATATATTCACATGTAAATTGCTTTTTTAATAAAAAATTATGATATCAAGAAATGCATTTCTTGTTTTTATTTCCTTTTATGTGCCAATGCTGCCTCCCTCTTTCCCTTGTCCCCAGCTTCCCCCCCCCCCTTAGTGTTGTCTCTCTCTCCCCCTCCCTTCCCTCTCCCCCCCCATTGTTTCTCTCTTCCACTCCCTCCCCCCGTTGCTCTGGTTCCCCCCTCCCTCCCCTTGTTGCTCTGGTGCCCCCTCCCTCCCTCCCCTTGTTGCTCTGGTGCCCCCTCCCTCCCCTTGTTGCTCTGGTGCCCCCTCTCTCCCTCCCTTTGTTGCTCTGGTGCTCCCTCCCTCCCCCTCCCTCCCCCTCCCTCCCCCTCCCTCCCCCTCACCTGTGTAATAATCCCTGGTGGCTAGTGGGGGCAGCCGGGGATGTCTGCACGATACGTGCAGACATCCTCCATGCTGCCCGACACCTCCGTCTATTATGGTGGCTAGTGGGGCAGCAGAGGATGTCTGCGCGATGAGCGCAGACCTCCCCTGCTGCCGCCCGGCACGCTCGCCGGGGCTTCTGTGACGAAAGCGGAAGTACCCGGCTTCTTCACAGAAGCCCCGGCGGTCGTGCCGGGCGGAAGCAGGGGAGTCTGCGCTCATCGAGCAGACATCCCCTGCTGTTAGAGAGGGGGATCCAGGTCCCCTGCAGCTCTGCTGGGGACCTGGATCCATGTTTTATAATCTGACCTCCATTTGAGGTCAGATTATAAGAGACCTCGATTATAAGACGAGAGGGACTTTTCAGAAAATAAATTCTGAAAAAAACCTTGTCTTATAATCGAGCAAATACGGTAATTGTTCTTTAAGAATAAATTGTAGAAGACTGCATAAACACAGACACCTTACGTTTTAGATGTACCCCTATTAAGCCTTAATCTGTTTTTTAATTTCAGAGAAACATATTGGATGTAAAAAGTATTTTTGGTAAAATGGATTTTTTTTGTAGTTGGAGTTTGCAACAAACAATGTTAATTAACTCACAATAGCAGCTCCCAAGCTGTCTTTTTTTAAGACATCTGGGGGATCATTATCTGGTACAGAGAGATAATCTTCATTTTTTTCTCAGCCATTTCACCACCATTGCATTTAACATTGACACATCAACATAAATTGAACAGTTAGCCAGGTTGCGTTACTTCTGGGCCCTGTGAACAGTTTCTTATCAGTATATATTTACATTTCATTTAGCAGCTCTCTGATATCTGCCACTATTATGTGAACAATCATTTTGTCTGGCTATATTTACATACCACTATTGCCTATTTAGAAAATACCTAAGACTATATATATCTGTGCACTTTTTTTTATACATGTTTATTTAATTATACATATCTGTGAGTATTTTCCGCACAGTATATGCATAGCTTTTATCTACAGCAACTGTAACATATGAGGGATGCTACCATTCCCTGCAATATCTACAGATATGTTCTTGTGCTATTTCACTGTTTAGAGCATTTTGAATAGAATTTTCTCAAGATACTTTTGTTTTTATCATATCATATAAATTACTATAAAGAATCATAAAATATGATTTAAAAAATGTAAAAATGACAATTTTTCTAAGTTTGAATTGAAAAATATTTTATGCAATTACAAATGGTAAAACAATACCCCATCTATATATATTTTCTAATATTTGTCCTGAGTTTAAAAATATCAGTGTTTAAATATTTTTCAGTTTGTTTGTTTTTTTGAAAGTTAAATGGTAATAACAGACTTTAGTGTTTTTTGATTCCTAATCATTTTCTCCTACAGTGACATTTTGACCCGAACCTAATCTTAAATGTAACCCTAACAATACATCTACCTATAACCCTAAATCTTGCACCCGTGCACTAACCCTAATTGTAACCCTAACTATAGATCTAGGGCTAGACTATGGGGTTGGTAGATCTACAGTTAGTAGATCTAGAGTTTTCTTTTTATTTTATTTTTCAATGTAATGACTGCTTCTAGGCAACAATTACAGAACTGATTTTTATCACCATCGCTCTTGACAGATACAAGCAAGAACCATATTATGTTGCTTTTGCGATTACTGCGTAGGATGATTGCTGCCTATGCAGGATTAACCGCATGACGTCCCAGGCACGTCATTTGTCTTTTTTTTTTGCATGATGTGCCTGGCTTGTCATGTGTCGGTAAGGGGTTGATTATTATTATACTGATTTAAAAAAATGCAACATTTTAAAATCAAGTTAGGGCACTTTTAAAAGCACGTTTTTATTTATATAAGAATAATGGCTCATCAAATATCAAGAATGCCTGTAGTGTGACAATTTTCCAAGACTCCAAAGCAACACTGGTCACTGACAACACTAACTATTGCAGCTCGTTACAAACTAAAAAAAATGACTAAAACCCCCAAATTCTCAGTCTCCACAATAGATATGCAAAAAACATGAGACTGCTAGGTATGAATAAAATGATTGTTCTTTCATGACACAATAAACTTGTTGCTTGAAACTTGGATGCCTTGCTAACCCAGCATAAGATCCCAGATTCATTACATTATCGACTTGGCAATAGCGTTTGCAGTCTTCTTGCTTTATGCCAGAGTGGCGTAATTTGCAGGGAATGCATTTTCCATTGTTTCTCTTAGCAAAATAGGACGAGTAAGCATTTTTTACATGGCAAATAGTTGAAAAATATGAACTGCATTGTTGAACCTGGTGTAAATATAGAACTGTCATCTCTGGATATGCTAAATATTGCCACTATAATAACTATATATTAATATAAATAATTATTGGTGGTATGTGTATTCCTGAACTATGGATCCTGTACCAGAGTTCTGCGCAGTTTGTTAGTTGTTCCTAGAACTGCAATCCTCTTGACAGAGTACATTGATGTTATTCCTGGAATCCGTTAGAGCCACTTTCCCAGCTTAAGAGTCACAGGCCTGAGTGCTTTTATTAATAATGGGACCACTTTGGTGTTCACTTTCTACATCATCTCCAGTTCCCTTTTCAGCTCCTGATACTTCTCCAGTTCCTCATACTCCTTCTTCCTGATGTTGCTGTCACTTGGCACTGTTGCAACTGTAACCATCACTGTCTTTTGGTCCTTATCTACCGAGTATGGGTTGATTGGCCAGAACCTGTCCCATAGGATCTTAGCCTTGCTATTGTCCATGACCTTCTGTGGAGTCGCCCATCTGGACTTGGGAGGTTGAGCCCAAATGCTGTGCAGTAGTTCCTATACATAATGCCAGATACTTGGTTGTGCTGTTCCATGTATGCTGTTCCTGAATGCATCTTACACCCTGCCACTATGTTTCGGACTATCTCAGATGCTTCTCTACACAGCCTGCACCTTGAGTGGTGAAGTAGATCCTTTTTTCCATGGATCTTGTGCTAAGTTCTTGTGCTGTCATTATCAGTGCCTCTATATTGTCTTTGAGTCCAGCCCTTTCCAGTAACTGGTAGTATTTTCCAATGTCAATCATCTGTCAATGGTACATCTGATGCATGTCTTTGCTCGCCCTGGCACTTCTAGTTGAGATACTTTCCATGACTGTTGCTGCTACAGGCATTCTCTCAGCAGCTCATCTTTGGGTGCAATTTTATTTATGTATTATCAGATGTTCTGAGTTTCATCCAGGACGATGGCACCGACACTCACCAGAACCCATCTGACTTCTTTCTGGTTGGTGTACAGTCTCTGGGTGTTGGTCTTGGGGTTGAGACCCTGATACATTGTGAAAGGAAGACCTTTCAGGTCTACACAATGGCAGCTTCTAGATCTTCCTTTGGCCAGCTCATGATACAGGCATGGTATCTGACAGGGTGTATGTGTTGATGGTGTAGCTCTTGTTCCTCCCATTGAGCTGACATCTGTCTCATAATTTAGTGATACTTGATGTTGCTATCGTTTTTGCTTTCTCCTCATGGTTCCAATGTGATTGTTGTATACCAAAGTAGCTTGTCTGTATGTCTACTATGTGACCTGTTGGCAGTTCCACTCCATCAGTCTTAAGCACTTTCCATCTTTTTACTACCATCCAGTCACACTTATCCAAATGCCTTCACTGTAAATTCTTGTCAGGTAGATCAGCGAGTCAGTGTCTTGTTCGCTCGTAGCATTCGGCTTGATATCTCCATGTATCCAGTCCTTGTGATTAGTCGACAGAGTGTGTTCAAGCCTATGCAGAACAGTAGCGGGGATAGTACATCAGACATGCGGTTGCGGATCTATGGTCTCTAGCGGCCATATTTTTTTTCAGGGGGCCAGCAGGAAACCAATAGTGCTAGGGGAATGGGGCTGACCATTAAACCCCCTTGGCCCTAGCAGAATATTTGGCCCTAGCACACATTTTTGTCCAACATGTAATTGCTCCCTTACCGCAATACCAATGCTTTAATGCACTGAATATATGCGGTTAACGTTGCAATTGAATTACACGTTATTTCTTTCAAGAATTACGTTTAATATTTAACATTTTACTTTTTACAGTGTTAATGGCTGGCATTGAATTTACCCCAATATTTTTGGAATTGTTAATGGTGCACAATTAGTGTATCATTCAAATTGCACTGAGGCAAAAGTGGCCTTCCGCTTCATTAAAAGTACATTTTATAGGGCCTGTATACTGGCGCTACAGTGTATACTAAAATAAACCACTTAGCCCTAAGAATGTTAGTAACAAACAATAAAAATGAGAGGTGTTGGTTACATAAATTGAGCAAAGCATAATTAAGCTCACCCATCATATCAAGGTACACTCTCAATAGTGTGAGAAAAATACTAGATAGTGGGCACACAATGTCATCTATACTGCTACCAAAACCTTATTAATGTGTTGGAGGAGGTGCAATTAAGCCTTCTCCAATAACCGCTGAACAGTAAGCTGCAATGAAACAAAGAGGAGCCAATAATCTTAACTGTGTGCAGCAGGAAAGCAAGACATATCAGTACACTAAGCACCTAAAAAAACACACATCTGCAGATATCCATGTAAACAAAAGCATAAATAATTAACTAATGAGGCTGCTCATCTATAATTCAATTTGCAACATATGTATGATATCTCGAGCCTGACAAACTTTAGCTGTTTCTGATGTCAGGGATCTTAAGGATAGCTTTGTTAATCTTTATTTTAGTAAGATTTCAGTGTTAGTCGATGGGCCACAGAAGAAACAATTGATGCCAGATTTGCAGATCAAGGCAAAATCAGCAATATAAGTGAATACATGTCACCACTTTACCTCATACAGCAATAATGTGAGCCTTGATAGGAGTAAGATTTGTTGACATATAAGTATACTCACTAATATTCCAAAGTTAATGTAGGAGTAGTTTTCATGCCCACATGTCTGTGTTGATTAGAAACACTCTATAAACTCTATAAAGATAAAAAGGAAATAAGTCTGTTTTATTTTCCAATGACGTGTTTTAGCTGTTAGATAACAGAATATTTTAATACTTTGTTTCAAATGTTGCACATCCCAGCTTTAACCTAAGTGTCGTAAAGCTTGTGTAATACTGATTAATGTGTATTTTCTAAAAGCGGCAAGACTGAGGATTAACTGAGTTGAACTCAAAATATCCAAATAAGATTTTAAGGTTATTAGAGGATATGATAAGCTTTGAAACATTAACATAATGGTCTGGCTTCAATGCCAGGCGATAACTGAAAAACTGCCATTAGCGGTAAATTAAGGGGCATTCTTGATTCAATGCCTGCAGGTTAAGGGGTCCAGTAAAATCATTACCACCCCCATTTTAAAAATTCTATAGAAACACTGTACTGTGCGGTAATTACAGTACTCAGTGATTCAGTGAAGACCGGCAAATAAATACTATGACCTAAATGTGCTTAACGCAGTAGATATTTGCATATTAACCCTTTCAGTGCAGTAGGCAACACAAACAGTGCACAACAGTAGGGTAGACTGTATCTGTAAAAAAAAGAATTCACACAGGGCATGGACCAGTAGTGCAAATGGCCCTCACTTATAAATAGGAGACACCACAGACATGTTCATAAATCACATTTTCCTCTTAATGTATACACTTGCAAGCAAATCTGCAAACATAATGCACAGATTGCTTTTGATAATTTTTATTCTCTACATTCACTGTATAAAAATTGTTTAGATGACGGGGTCCCATTAATCTAAGTTAAGGAAACTGTTATTAAACTTTAAATTGGGATTGCAAAATATCTTAGGGAGAACTTATATTCACCTTTTGATAAAGAAATATTATTTATGTGGTTAAAAAGTTAGAATTGAAACATAAAGCATTCATGTTCCTGGCATTGAATTATTAATGAGAATTTAAGACTGGAGAACCTAGATATATTTTCTCCCAAAGGTACTCATCCGTCTGCACACCACCAAACAAAACTTACAGAAAGGCCATTCATCAAAAAGAAAAGTTTTACAACTCACAGGTTTTTTTTTTTTTCCTCGTTCATTATATTATTAGTAACATAATAGTACATTTTTTTCTTTTATGTTAGATCTGAAAAGGGTTAAGTGAACAAATTGTAATTGCTCCCAAATGGCTTTAGGAATTCTGACAAATCAATTTGTATACAGTGTTCATCTGAATAAGTATTACATTTGATTCAGTGGCTGATAGATGAGCATGTCAAACATAGGTAATGTACACTGTACTAACAGTTTAACATGATTGCTTTCCTTTTAATGTAGTACAGTAGGTACAAAGCAATTGCGACATTACAAAATATAATCTGTTACTTATACGTAAAACACCTGCTGTACATATGCAAGTAAACAGGCAAATGACAAGTTGCCTCATCTGTTTCCCATTTTACATTATTAATCTGTTCTGGATTGTTGTTATTTTACATATAATATTCACTGGTTTCAATTAGATTTTTATATTATTAGATGGTATTAATCACGTATTTTCTAGAGGCAGAAAGGAGTAGCTTAACAGTGTTGAGTGGTGTTATACAAAGAATAATTTGTAGATTTTCTCCAAAACACTAACATACCAAGTGGCTTCCACATGGCTTCATCATTAATTAATTGTCTGATGGAGCCAGACATTGTAACCCATAATTACTTTTGGATGTCTGACTCAAATCCTCTTTGATGACCATTATGTTGTCATTTTATTTTAAAAAAAATTCAGAGCTATTTAAGCTATATTACCATTAGCTTATATAAGTATACTTATCATACTGTATATTTAAATTAGTATTTATAGATAATCTTATACAGTAACAGCATATACAATCATGGTCTCTTACTGCATGTGTGTGTACTTTAGGCTAGTGCATCTCCTTAATGTGTATAAACATACCCCCCAACTTTCCCAGCTTGAGCGCCAGAGCAGCAATGCATGTGCAGTTGCGCTAACACTCAACCATCCAAGTGTCCCAATTCACCATGGGGGAAAGTTGGGAGAAATGATATGTACATACAATTATGGAGTAGTGATAATTAAGGGCTTTTTTATGAGATAGGAAATTGCAGGGAATGTCAATCCCAAAGCTAAAATAGCTGATTTGGATATTATAATTTTTTACAGCTTGGCTACTTTGGCCTTAGGTTTGAAATTCCTTAGTCAATTCTCTGCTGGGTCTGTTCAGTTTTTTTTTTGGGGGGGGGTCCTGTCTGGGCTTGTCAGCTGTGCATGATGTCACTTGGTGTCTAGTAACGCCACCTCTTTGGGCTTTTGCTCCCTCATCACCCAATAATCAAAAGTTGGCAAGTAAGTAGACAAAAACTAGGAATGATTGCAAACCTATGAAACTCATGCTGTTTTGGGCAGTCATGATGCAGATGCAACCATATGGGAAATGTAGTCCCCAACAGCATACACATTGTACCCTAACATACACACAGGTTCAAGAAGGCATCACTGCTTTAATTTATGATAGGGAAAATAAGATGGAGATGGCTAACTTAGAGCTACTGCAGATTTATTTGTTTGGGAACTACTATTGTTTGGAAACTACATATCACATAAAGCTCAGTCACTCAACAGACTGGCTGATCATCATGGGATATGTAGTTCTAAAACAGCTATAGTGCTAAGGTAAGTTAGCACTGGTGTAGATACAACTGGCTAATAACAGACAGTGGTACTGTAGAGTCCCTGCCAGCATTTTATTAGTTATTCACATGTTATTGTACATTAAGTCTAATATCAGCAAAAAGTTTACCAGACTATGGTATAGCATAGTTATTATCACTGTCTGCCAAACAGAGATGGTGGCATAGCACAGATATTGGATCTCTGACTTATTGGGAGCCTCGCGTTATAGTTGCTGATGCCGGCGCCATGCAATTATGGCTGGCATCATGCAAAAAAAAAATTAGCCAGTGCAGCCTCACGTCTGGGAAGCCTACCCAGACATTTCCTGGTGACCTGCTAGCCCAATCCGGTCCTGACCTCATTTTGTCATAATGTAAACTATGGTATTTTGACCATCAAACTACCTCATGCATGGGTACTACCGCTTGTCTGTATTCGTGTATCTTCTTGTTCAATATAGGTCATTATAGAGGATCCAATCCTCTTTTCCCCTAAATGTTTTGATGAGTAAAGAAGAAGAGGGAGTCTTTATAAAATCCTGGATGAATGCTAAATGCACAAACTAGTGAACTGACTTCTCGGTGTTCTAAGCTGAGAAGCCAATCAGAATGCACTGTTTAGAAAAAATAATGACTGCTCCTTGTCTGCAGTGAAACTCAGACTTCATCAAGTAATAAAAGATAAGCATTAGTGTCTTTTTTACTGTTCAAGTGCAAAGTGGATATTTAATGAGACCTGATTTATAAAGACACGGAGGCTCATATTATGCTTATCTCTTTCTTTATTTACCCTCAGCAGCAAAGAGAATGCATTAGAAAAATTTAACCAATGAGAACATACCAAATATATAATATCCCTCCCCTCCTCTATAAAGTCCAGTGTAATAGGAAATACATCCTCTTTCTTTGCTGCTCCCTCAGCTAAGTACATCTATAATTTTCTAGAATATTGTTATGATATTTGATATGTTTATATTATATATGTAGGAATATATATATATTTATATCTTCCTGTAGCTATGTAATTTTATGTTTAATCATTGCATTGGTTTTGATTATTTGCCTTTTATCATTGCATTTATTTTCCATTTACTTTCAGTTTCATTTACATAGCTGTTTATCTTCTGTTACTATCAGGGGTTCGGTTGTGTTCCCCTCCTCTCCCTTTACCTTTTTTCTGTCAGTTTCCTATGTTTTTATCTATTTTCTGTTTTTCTCCATTTATTCCCGGGCTTCTGGACCACTGCATATGTGCAAATAACATTGCGGCGGCCATTTTCTTGGAGCCCGTTTTTCCTCATAGAGGACTCATGTTTTAACATTACGGTGGCCATTTTCTTGTAGCCCATAGTGCAGATATTATGCACGGCGGCCATTTTAAGTCTGTGTGACACTGATCTTAGTGGATACTGCACAGCCTTACTGCCTGCTCCGTTTTTACTCCCGTTTTTTGCTCCCTTAAGGTGATATTGCCTATTATTTCTGCCTGTTTTTCTCTGCCTTGTATTGCTGTTAATGATTATGGATAGTCAGATCCCTGTCACATCTCCATCCCCCACTATGCATGCTGCTCAGCAAGGTGGGATTTTTCCCAATGTAGAGGAGGCTTCCTCTGAGATTATAGATTCTGAGGATCTACATAATTACTTGGACTCTGCTATGTCTAAGTCAGTGACCAAGGCAATTCAGTCTGCTATGGGGATGATGTCATCTAATATGGCCCAGTCTATCTCCTCTGCCTTAGCCACACACTCTAAGGCTGCCCCGACACCCCCACCCTCTAAAGGGAAACGGGCGTTACCTGCCGCCCCGGGCAAGAAAGCGTCATGTAAAACGCATCATACAATGCCTCATGCTTCCAAGCTGATTAAGATGGGCAAGGCTACGCCTGCCGAGGATGCCGTGGTTACACCACGGGAAAGAGCTAGGTACCGGGCTAAAACGGTACGTTCATGGAAATCGGCAAAGGCCGATAATGATTCATCGCAGTCTGACTCGATGTCGGAAGAGGTTTTGGAGGAGTCAGAAGACCCTGACGTCCTGATATCTGAGGACGAGTTCCCAGTCGGGCAAACAGTTGGCCAGGTACCCCCTTTGGTCCCTACAGAGACCTCGGCCTTGATAGATCTCCAGGGCGAACCTCTGTTTGACCCTACCAACCTCCACCACCCCCGTTCTGCGGAATGGTTCCCCACAGACCATATTGCACAATACATTGCATTCCGGGTCCGTAATCCCCTTGATAAGGCCTCTCACAATAAACTGCGAGCAGAGTGTCCAAGGCCCACAGTCCCTGATATGGCCTGTGACACGCCTGAAGTGGATCCAAAAATAGCCCAGTTCCTGGGCAAGACAGGTTGGAAGACCAAAAAAGGTTTAGATTTTTCACTTAAAGTGTGCCAAGACAAGGTTCTAGACATCATGGGGCCTTGTGCAAAGATATTTGAGCTGGTGGAGTCAGGCCTATCCACTGATACGCCTGTTGATTTACCCGCCATCAAAGGATGGATTCAACGGGTCATTTGCCTAATCGGCAACGCTAACACGGCTTGAGAGGAGGAAGGCCATCCTCCTAAAAATAGAACCAAAGTTAGTTAATATGGCAACTAATGAACCAGGTCCACAGGCTAAAGGCATGCTCTTCGGAGATAACTTTGTTAAGGAGCTAGGCTCTTTTGTGCAGACTTTCACTGCGATAGATAAGGCTCAATCTAGTATGAAACGAGTCTTCACCACAAAGGTTTTTGGCGGGGCCGGCAGATACAGGGGCCGTCTGCCCGGCCGTGGCTCCAGGGGACCATTCCGTGGATCCCGAGGCCCTGGGTCTTCACGGACATCCTTTGCAGACAGCAGGCCTCCGCCCGCAACTTTCTTCCCGCAAAGGAGCAGACCATGGCAGAATCGGGGTGCCAGAGGGTCCTATCAGTCCCGGCGACCATACGGTAAGGACCAAGCTAACTCACCTTTCTTCCCTTACAAAAGTAGGTGGCAGGCTCCGATTTTGTCTACCAGCTTGGGCCGACATTACGTCAGACACTTGGGTATTACAGACGGTGACAGGTTATCATATCGATTTTCTGACAACCCCTTATCAGGTTTCTTCCCCTCATATGATTCGGTTCTCCCCAGAGGACAGAGAATTAGTTTCCCAAGAGGTCACCAGCCTTTTCTCGAAAGGAGCAATCAGAAAGGTTCCTCCAACCTCCCTGGGCTTCCTAAGCAATCTATTCCTGGTCCCCAAGAAAGGCGGAGGTATTCGCCCTGTGATCAATCTCCGTCCTCTGAATGCCTTCGTCATGTACCAACATTTCAAGATGGAAGGCATTCATTGTTTAAGAGACCTACTGCTCATGGGAGACTGGATGGTCAAGCTGGACCTTCAGGACGCGTACCTGACAGTCCCAGTCACACCAGATCATCAACCGTACCTTCAATTCATGTGGGATCACACAATTTGGCAGTTTACTTGTCTCCCCTTCGGTCTCTCTTCCGCCCCTTGGTGCTTCACCAAGCTACTCAAACCAGTTATGGGCTTGCTCAGAAGGAAAGGGGTTCGTCTGATCATATACCTGGACGATTTACTCATTATGTCTCAGGATTTTGCCACTCTGAACACCCATCTGAATTGGACCATGGATCTCCTCCAGATCTTGGGTTTCTTGATCAACCTAGAAAAATCAATACTCACGCCTTCCCGCACTATGGAGTTCCTGGGGTTCGCTATCAACTCACCCCACGGTTCATTACACCTTCCAATGGCAAAGGTGAAATCAATCAAGAAAGAGATAAAGAAAGTCCTTTCGTTACCTCTAATCTCCCTGTGCCATCTGGCTCGAATCATCGGTCTCCTGTCCGCATCCATTCAAGCCATTTTTCCCGGCCCTCTTCACTACAGGGCGCTACAACAGTTGAAGATCCGTTCCTTACGACTCGGGATGACTTACGATCATTCCATCCCGTTGGACTACGGAGCCAGAGAAGAACTCTCCTGGTGGTTGACCCACATGGAAGCATGGAACGGGAGAGCAATCTTCGGCACGGTTCCGGATTTAGTGGTGGAATCGGACGCAAGCCTACTAGGCTGGGGCGCACAGTGCGGCACCTTATCCACAGGTGGATGTTGGTCTCTGCAAGAAAGCAACCTGCATATCAATTGCCTGGAGCTTCTGGCTGGAGAATTTGCAGTACGGAGTTTCGCACGGACGTCTCGAAACTGCTCCATACTGTTGCGTCTGGACAACACCGCTGCAGTCCGTTACATCAACCACCTGGGTGGCACGAGATCCCTGGCACTATCCCATCAAGCTACAACCTTTTGGACCTTTTGCCTCGCACACAACATATCGGTGCAAGCGGAACATATTCCAGGCCTATCCAATGTGGACGCAGACTGGAATTCCCGACACTTCACAGACTCCAGCGACTGGCGGCTCCACCAATCCCTATTCCACAGATTGGAACTTCTCTGGGGTCCCTTATATATCGACCTCTTCGCCTCTCGCCTGAACACGCAACTACAACGTTTCTACAGTTGGAGACCAGATCCGGAGGCTCTGGCGACAGATGCGTTCCTGCAACAGTGGCCTCCGAACAGGCATTATGCGTTTCCCCCATTTTGCCTCATATCCCGCACACTGCTCCACCTCCGTTGCAGCGGAACATCACTGGTGTTGGTGACCCCTTGGTGGGATACTCAACCATGGTTCCCCACGCTGTTGGAAATGTCCATGGATTTTCCTCGTCTCCTTCCATCTTGGAGAGATCTGATCACCGACCTCCACGGGTCTCCACACCCGCTATTAACGACAGGTCAGTTACACTTAATAGTATGGCTGATATCAGGGGACCCTGGTTTGTCGCAGACGTTTCACAAACGACTCTCTCACTCCTGGAAGGGGCCTGGGCACCAGGGACAAGAAGGGCTTATCGCCATGCCTGGGGCTCATGGGCTAATTGGTGCATGGAACACCACACAGATCCCACTGTTGCTACTGTAAATGTCATGTTGCAATTCCTCACTTCATTATTCGAAGATGGTAGGGCCTACCGCTCCATTAATGTTTATAGATCAGCAATCTCTGCTGGACACTTGGGATTTGAAGGTGTTCCCGCTGGCAGACATATTCTGGTCTGCAGACTTCTCAAGGGCATCCGATTGAACAGGCCTCCGAGACCTCGTTACTCATGTCTTTGGGATGTTAATGTGGTTTTTATACTGTTTCAGTCCTGGCCAAATAATTGTGATTTATCCCTTCAACAGAGTATCAGACGTTAGAGCGCTGGATATCTCAGCACGTTCCTTCACCCCAGAGGGTGTGTCCTTTGATATCTCTCGTCGCACTAAGACGTCAATTACATCTGTTTTTTACCCAGCGTTTCCTCGTAACCCTAAGTTATGTCCAGTCCTGTGCTTAAAGGAATACGAGTTACGGACTTTGCCTTTCCGTACCCAGTCTCGTCCGGAATTGTTTCTGGCACTTCGCCGGACTCATTCTCCCATTTCTACCACATCCCTGGCTAGATGGATTAAATGGGTTTTGACAGAGGCCGGAGTGGATACAACAGTTTTTACTCCTCATTCTACACGTGGAGCCATGGCATCCAAAGCATTCACATTGGGATGTCGTTTGGAGGACCTACTGAAAGCGGCAGACTGGTCACGTGAATCAACATTTAAGGAATTTTATTTCAGAGTTCCAGAGCATTTTACTTCTTCTGTGATTGATCAGCTTTGAACTAGCATAATATGAGCCTCCGTGTCTTTATAAATTTTAAGATTTTACTAATAAATATGACGTAAAGTCATGATTTATAAAGACACGGAGGCGAGTATTATCCCCACCCAAATTGTATGTTTATGGTATATTTATTGTATATTTATTGTACCTTTAATAAACACAATTTTCCCACCCATGTTGGGTTCCGTTACCTTTATGCGTGGTTTTTACCTGATTGATTATGTTGTATATCCTATAATTCATGATGATGATATGTTTTTTATATACCGTTTTTTCGACTAAGGTCGAGGATTAATATTTCGTCTTCTGGCACATACTTTACCGTATTTTTTCTGTTCTTTTAGCCTGAAGTTTCCCGTGGTCATATCCAGTTACCCATGTTTCACAGTTTACAGAAACCTTGGTCGATGTTGGGTTACCTGAATCGATCTTCTTCATTCGCAGTTCACTGGATGGATCCTCCGGTTGGAGTCTTCTCGTGGTTGGATTTCCTATGGATTAATTTCGGCTGATGTTTTCATTAATAGTTGGATTTTATATGTTTTTTATATGTTTTTACACAAAGAAAGAGGATGTATTTCCTATTACACTGGACTTTATAGAGGAGGGGAGGGATATTATATATTTGGTATGTTCTCATTGGTTAAATTTTTCTAATGCATTCTCTTTGCTGCTGAGGGTAAATAAAGAAAGAGATAAGCATAATACTCGCCTCCGTGTCTTTATAAATCATGACTTTACGTCATATTTATTAGTAAAATCTTAAAATTATTTATCTATGGGACATGTTTGCAAAAAAAAACAAGATGACAATTTACTAGCAGCAACTAGCAGATAAAATCAAAATTAAGGTAAGAAATGGTTTTAAAAGAAAGGCCCTTTGAAGTAAAATGCTTGCTGAATTAAACAAACAATGTAATTTTTTTTTTCTTTTTATAAAAAAGTATCTTTTGTTACAATGTTGTTTTTTTGCAGCTGTAACAGCTTCCACTGTTCGGGAATACTTCCCACAAGATTTTGGAGTGTTTCTGTGGGATTTTTTTTTGCCATTCATCCAGTAGAGCATTTGTGAGGTCAGCAATACTGCGAATGATCTATTCTCCTTCTTATGAAGGCACGGTGATGGTGGTGAAACGCGTTGAGGAACATCCTTTTTTCCAGATGGATTTCCTATCAGTTCATGTGGACCTTATTTGTTGTACTGGCGAGACTTTCCTAAATGTTCTAGTTGCACATTTAATGTGCTGAACGCCGGTAAGTGATTTATCACCGGATGCATTAAAACTATATCAGTGTGATACTCTGCCATTTTGTGTTTTCCTTTATGTATTTTAGCATATGAATATATAATTTCGTCTGTTGGTAATTTTATTTTGAATAGCCTTTACCTAGAAGTCCTTTGTGAGTTTATCACATACCACAGTAACACGCAATTGTTTGATAACAGTATGCAATTTTATAGTTTTCCATTGTGTTTTCCCTATGTGCAAACTCTCCTAACTTTGTGTGGTTTTGTGTCAACTCTAAGATTTGCAAGTTCATTTTCTGGCATAGTAAAGTCATCCCTTCATCCCTCTGGGGAAGATAAAATGAGTACCATTAAATTGGGTAATAGTTACAAGCCTTGGATGATGGGAAAAAGTAACATCCCCAGGACATTGTTCAAAACCAGAAAATATCTAAACACTTCATTATTATTATTATCTATCTGGCACCAACATCATATTTACCGTGAGTCTGTCTTGTAAGCAAACACCGTTATTGCATTGTGAGCAGCTGCCCATTTATTTCACATTAAGACATGCTGCCTCTCATAGAAATGCTGTTTAATTCTGGGATCCTTTCCTTTCCATTATGGTATCTTAGCATTTTCTACATCCTGACAGATTGCCAAACCTTATATTACATTACTTCAACATGTATTTATATAACAGGTGCCAACAATTTAAAAAGTGCTTGGTACAGAGCTTAAAGGGGAACAGACAATCAGTGACAGACAGCTACATGAGAAAGAAGGCTTTACTCACAGGCTTACAATCTAATGGAGTTTAAATGTTGAACCCACCTGTAATAGGGAATACACATTTTGTCAATCCTGATGTATGTATGCAAACTGTGTATAATTATGTAATATTACTGGGTGGTCATTGGTAAGTACTGTAGCAATGTTTTTATTAGAAGCCTGCATATTTTGCTTCTCTGATGTCTGAAAACCGTAATATTTATCACTGTTCTGCAAACAAAATTAAACTGTGTCAAATGAGTACCTTAAATAGCTAAAAAAATACCACCCGAGAAACAAAATGTAAACGGATCCACATACTTTAATGAAAAAAAAATTTGCATATATGTATATGTCAAACCAACCTTTATTGTCTGGATATCATAACACTTGCACGTCCTGCAGCAATCACAAATGAGAGTGTATTGGGAATAACAGGATTTATTGCACCTTCTTGGGATTTTGGCTCTTCCTCAGAGATCTGAAAATATTATGGCTTCATATTGAAGCTATTTTTGAAGCACCGCCCATTTTTTGATTTGTAAAGCCCTTTTATTTGCCCCTTTCAATATGATACAAAATAGCTTAAGATGATCGATCATTATAAATAATTATCTCATTGAAGAAATTACTTGTCCCTTGGTCATTGTTCCTGTTTTAACTATTTGGTTAAAACTCTCTTGTGTTATTTGATTCCCTTTCTCACATGTCATGTTCCCCTCTGGGTTGCTCTTTAATATCCCTTTCCTGTGCTTAATTGGCTAAATTGCAAGTAGGTTGCTACCTCAGACTCTGGGCTGGATATTATTACGTATGATAAATGAACCACTAGTTTACTTTCCAAATCCCATGGTTGAGAATTCCAAGAACCAAAGTAAAACATATATTTGCAAAGGTAATAGGATGCAGCCCTGTATGTCCAATCAATATTTGAGATAGTTGCATCCTGCATTGCACAATTCTCTAGGCCAGGATGATGTCGTCATCATAACAAAATTACTCCTGTGTTTTACTTGTTCCATTTCCTGAGGTAAAAGGTATACAGAAATACCTCATCTGGTTCAAACAGGATAATGTATGAAATAGAAAATAAAACATTATGTTTATTTTCTAATGTGATGAAAAGCTATTAATCTGAGCACCAAAGAGCACAAATTAGGTTTGTTCAAAATATGCAAAAAGTGCACGCACTAAAAATATAGAAGGCCTTGATAAATGGAGCACCTGTGAACTTGTGCTGAAAATCAGTAACCAGAGAAAAACTAATGAAGAGAAAGCAGAGAAAATAGATTAACGAAACAAGATATTCCTGTGAAAAATTCCATTACACGACAAAGGCTGAAGGATAAAGATCAAACAGGCTCAATTTTATTTTTATTTTTTAAGTTATTATGGTACGACATAATAGACAGTAGGAGAGAAGAACTGTCATTCTACGAAAAAATATGTCATATAAGATTCATGTATTGAGACGGTTACAGCGGATTATCAACATTATATCATTATGCACGAAATACAGGTTGCATACTGTCATCATATGACTCATTGCAAATACTTAATAATATATGTTATATTTTGCTTTACAGTTAGCTGTTACAGCTCTATTGTTTTTAGATTTGAGCATTTTTGACAAAAAAGGGGATGGTGTCAATTTTGATGGCATATTAAGCAATGAGGATAATACAGACAGGATTCTATTAGATGTATGTATTTCTTTTTAATCAACATCAAAATATGTGCAGGCCCTAAACAACCATCAAGAAATTCTGGAGTCTATTTAATGACCTGAGTTAATTTATGTTATGTTATTTAATCCCACAGACTGCAATAGAATAATTTGAGTTAAAAAACACAGTAATAAATTTTGCATTATTGAATCGGTTCCTTTGTCTATACGGATATATTGGTTAGTGTTCTTAATATACAACAGCTGGAACTGATTTTCAAGTTATACATACATAGGGTTGCCACCATTTCTTTAAAAAAAAATGGCAGCCATTTTGTTTCCTGCATACATTTAACTTGGCAATAGATTCTTTCTGAAAATCATTATTGCTGTATAATAATATTCAATTAATTTATAGTTAGCTTTTAAAATTTATTATGATTACAATTAGGGTCATTAAACATGATTATTTCTGGCCCAAGGATTATTTCTGGTACAAGGGGGCTCATAGTTATGGTTTTGGTGGAACAAAGGGGTTAATAATGATTTTCTGGGTAGAGGGGGTTGATTAATATGTCAGGGAGGAAAGAAAGGCTTGTTTTGGGGGCACATGGGGCTGATAATGGCGGAACAGGGATGCTGGGGTTTATTATTTTGGGGCTTGTGATTTTTGAGGATGATGTTGAAGGGGCAGTGTTTGATTAAGATGCTGGAGGGACAGAAGGCTGATGATAATGCTGGGGAAACATTAAGGATCATGATGATGCTGGGAGAACAGGGGGGATGATGATGATGATAATGGGGGAACATGAACTATGATGATGCTGGGTGAACAAGGGGGTTGATGATGCTAGGGGAATAGGGAGGCTAATGATGAGGATGCTGGGGTAAAGAGGGGCTAACGATGCTATGGGAATAGGAAGGCTAATGATGAGGATGTTGTGGTACAGAGGGGCTAATGGTTATGATGCTGAGGAAACATGGGGGCTGATAATGTTGGGTGAACCAGTGCTGATAAGGTTAGGGAACAGAGGGCCCAATGATCATGTTGGGGGGGGAGAATGGCTGGAGGGGCAGAAGGCTGATGATAATGCTGGGGAAACATTAAGGATCATGATGATGCTGGGAGAACAGGGGGGATGATGATGATGATAATGGGGGAACATGAAGTATGATGATGCTGGGTGAACAAGGGGGTTGATGATGCTAGGGGAATAGGGAGGCTAATGATGAGGATGCTGGGGTAAAGAGGGGCTAACGATGCTATGGGAATAGGAAGGCTAATGATGAGGATGTTGTGGTACAGAGGGGCTAATGGTTATGATGCTGAGGAAACATGGGGGCTGATAATGTTGGGTGAACCAGTGCTGATGATCATGTTGGGGGGGGGGGAGAATGGCTGGAGGGGATGATGGTAGCAACCTGGAAGAAATGCTTATGTAAAGTTTTTTCCCACTTTAATGGTCGCGTTGCGGACTACATATCCCAAGATGCTCAGTCAGTATCAAGGAGACTTTGGCTGGCTAAGCATCATAGGAATTGTATAGAAAAAGTAATATCTGCCACCTTGTTTGCTGTTAATCATACTTCCCATGATGCGCAGCCAGCATTGTGTTTGGCCAATACTCATGGGAATTATAAGAGCAGAAGAATGACAGGTGTTACAGTTTTCATGATACCCATCCAGATAAAAGTCTCCCTTCAATCTTGCAGAGCATCCTAGGACAGATTGTTCATGAAAATCATATGCACAATAATGTGCAGGTGTATCACACAGCTACTGTATAGTCTGGTATGGAACGAGATCCAAGGGAGGTGACACTGTGAGTTACTGCACCAGGTGACAGAAACCTTAGTGATGCCACTGGACACAGGGCATCACCCACATTACACACCCAGCACATGGCCCAAGACACACATTGCACACCCAAGCCATGTCCCATCTCTCACATTCAACACCCAGGACATGCCACATATCCTACATTGCACATTTAGGACATGCCCCACACTTTTATTAATATTTGGACTAAGAATGTAAGTCAAGATTTCAATCACTGAAGGCACAGTGTATAATATCCCTACACTCAGGATGGTCACTTCTCTTCTCTCTAGATAGGCAAGGGGAATGTGCAGGATACTTCAGCCAACCCCAACTGAGAAAGCAGCTGCACCCTGTTTCTACAATTCTGCAATTTAGAGCTGACAATGGCTCTGACAAGTTTCTCCTATGACTCACAGAACATACTTTGACTGACTGAACAATATTAGATGCACATTATACAGGCCCCAAACTGGCTCAAACCACAAGTGCTGTACCAGTAGGACAGATGGGGTTTAACAGAACATATTTGTTTCATTCTTGATTCTTCATGACTTTTGTATTGTGTGCTGCCAAGACATTTGTCAGCTTTACTTCTTTTTTGTATAGTGTCATTGCGTGAGTTTTCTTTGGGCTCTTTACATTTGGAATGAATTAAGAGCCTGGGTTCCTTGTCTACATGTAGCCAGTTGTTTCATGATTGTTTTAGTAGGATGGATTTTATGTTGTTGTTTTTCTACTAGTGTTATCATGTCATTTTTATGATTTTATTTTTGTGAGGAATGTTTTATTTGGTTCCCTGCTTTCAAAACACTCATTTTCAGAAGGTTGTAAATTATATTCTAGATTTAGATAGCAATGCTTTATATGTAATCCATTTTTTACTTGATCCTGGGGAATATAATCAAGTGTAATTACTAGTTTATTAGTCAAGTTTGAACATAATTATACTTTGTGATAAAGAATGGGATTTGGACAAAATACAATTTTACAAAAGCTTCTGATCTTTGATTTGTGTATTCCTCTTTTTCTTTTCTTCTGTTTTTTTTTATTTTTCATTCTCTCTCTCTTTACTTTTCTTCTGTTTTTTCTTTTTCTGTATTTTTTTCTTTCTTTCTTTTACTTTAATCACTTTTTTCTTTCTTTCTCACTTACTTATTTCTGTTTGTCGTTTCTTGTTCTTTTCTCTCTTTCCTTCTTTATCTCTTTTACTTCGATGTATTATTTTCTTGTTCTTTCTTTCTTTTCTTCTGTTAGTTTTATTTTTCTTCCTCCCTTTTTCTCTCCCCACTTTTTCCTGCCTCCCTTACTTCCTTACGTCCTTTCTTGCTTCCTTCCTTCCTTTCCTCTTACTTCCTCCTTTTTCCTTCCATCTGTTTCACTCATTTTTAGAATATATCAGAAATTGTAAATGTTCTTCTCAAATGTGCTTCTTAAAATTCTAAAAACATAAAAGTATATTGTCTTTTTCAATGAGTAGGTGGATACTTACATGAAATAAAACCTTATCTTATTGTGCCTCAGGTCTCAGCAGTTGCTCTTCTATTTCTATGACTCTTTATAATGAGATTGCACTTCTTTATTCTCATTGCTGTCATTTTTATCATTCTTCTGTTTGTATATACTAGTTGTGATTAGATGGTATTGTTCTTTCCTCCTACAGCAACTGACTTATTATTGAGGATATATTTGTTTTAATTTCCTTCCCTTACAGGATGGATTATTATTAGGTGTAAGCAGGGCTGGCCTTAAGTGTTCCAGCGCCCTGTGCGGGCTTCCCCCGTGGCGCCCCCCCCCCCCCATCTCTTTCACCCCCCTATGTATGTGTCTCTCTCCCTTCCCATGTTTGTCCCTTTCCTCTTCCTTGCTATGTCTGTCTCTCTCCCCCCCGTCCCCTGTTCTGTCCCACCCTCCCCCTGTTCTGTCTCTCTCTCTCCCCCCCTCCCCCTGTTTTCTCTCTCTCCCTAAGTTCTGTCTCTCCCCCTGCCCCTGTTCTGTCTGTTTCTCTCTCTCTCACCCCTCCCCTGTTCTGTCTCTCCCCCCTCCCCCTGTGATCTCTCACCCCCCCAGTTCTGTCTCTCCCTCCTGCCCCTGTTCTGTCTGTCTGTCTCTCTCACCCCTCCCCTTTTCTATCTCTCCCCCATCCCCTGTTCTGTCTCTCCCCCATCCACTGTTCTGGCTCTCTCTCCCCCCTCCCCCTTTTATCTCTCTCTAGCCCTGTTCTGTTTCTCCCCCCTGCCCCTGTTCTGTCTGTCTGTCTCCCCCCTAACCCCTGTTCTGCCTCTCTCTCTCTCTCCCCCCTCCCCTACCTTTGCCTGCAAAGTTGTAACCAGGGAGGGGGCGGGGCTAACCGGCACAGCGTTGTAGCTCCGCCCCCACCCTGTGAAGCAGAGCACAGTCTGCATTACGGGGAGCCCAGGTCAGCAAGAGAAGGTGCTGCTCGGCTCCCCATGCTTAATGCAGGCATGGGGAGCCGAGCAGCACTTTCTCATGCTGCCAGTGGCTCCCCGTGAAGCAGACGCTGCTCTGCTTCACAGGGTGGGGGCGGAGCTACACCTCTCAGTCTGTTAGCTCCGCCCCCTCCCCGGATCTAGCAGAGCATGCCGATCAGAGGGCTGGTGAGGGTGGATCTTTTGATCTCCCCCATCCAGTGCCTCTACCGGCTTTTATTTTTTTTTACGGGAGGGCGCCCCCTGGAGTGTTGCGCCCTGTGCGATCGCACAGGTCGCACACCCCTAAGGCCGGCCCTGGGTGTAAGTACCAACATTGCTCATCATGGTTATGTACTGGGCGGTGGTAGACATTATGTAATGATCTTCTATGAAAATTCACAGACCTGGTGTCCTTGGACGGACACTTTGCCTATCCCTGATTATTACCTAAAGGCAGTGGTGTATCTTGATTTTGTGCTGCCCTCAGTCACACACAGTCTCCCATCACACACACTCTGACTCCCATCACACTCAGTCACACACAGTCTCCCATCACACACTCTGACTCCCATCACACTCAGTCACACACAGTCTCCCATCACACACACTCTGACTCCCATCACACTCAGTCACACAGTCTCCCATCACACACACTCTGACTCCCATCACACACAGTCTCCCATCACACACTCTGACTCCCATCACACTCAGTCCCACACAGTCTCGCATCACACACACTCTGACTCCCATCACACTCAGTCTCACACACACACACTCTCCCATCAGCACTTACCTTTCCCTGGCAGGCAGGCAGCATGGTCCCTCCATGCTGCCTGTTCGGCTTCCCGGCGATTGTGCCGACAGGTCACGTGACCGGGCGCGCGTATGACGTCAGCACGCCCGTCACGTGACTGTCGGCACTTCCGTGTCGGCACACTGCACTGGGAGCCGAACAGGCAGCACGGAGGTTTCTCTGTGTTGCCTGTTCGGCTCCCCATGCAGCCTGGCAGGCAGAGCGATGGTGAGGGGGGATCTTCCGATCCCCTCTCACCTCTGTCTCTGCCTGAAAGCGCGGTGGGTTTTTTTTTTTTTTTTTAAAGGGCCGGATTTTTTTTTTTTTTTTTTTCTTTTTCCAGTGCTGGGGGGCGCTGCCGCCCCCCAAAATTTGCCGCCATAGGCATCCGCCTAGGATGCCTCGCGGTAAATACAGCACTGCCTAAAGGTGACATCCTTATTCTTTAATTATTTAGGTTTGAACATGGCTAGTGATCCATGTGCACTCAAATCCTGATGTGCAACTCCCACTCTTATTTGAGGAATTATTTTGTCTGATATGTGTAAATCAATAATGAACCCAGGCAACAATATTACACTGTAATTTGTGGTTTGCAACCATTCTTTGTAAAGCCTCCTTCTATGTCAGGACATATGCAGCCTCACCACCTTTCCTTCCTCTTTATTACTTCTATTGACTACCCAGATTTAATCTCTGGGAATGATATGTGATGGTTTCACTCCCTGTCACAGAAACGCTATGGATATAGCATGTCCTTGTTTATAGTTCATCATCAGATGGAGTAAAATAACCTAGACGTCTTGATTGGTCATTATTTGGTCCAAAATTATATATCTCTCACTTTGTTCAGTATCAATATCCGCTGTCTAGGAACCTTACACTGGTTTTTCTTACATATAAGTTACTCCTAGTGAATAAACATACAATGCTATCTAGTTTTACAAGAATTAGTAGCATTACAATAAACCACAATAAACTTGGGCATTCGTTTTCAGATGAAAATTGGCTCTTTCGACCATTCATTCGAAATGTGAATGTAAATCTGAACGAATACGCAATAAACAAAATGTTTATTTATTTATTCAGATGCCACTTGCATAACACGTTTCCATCACAAATAACACTTACTATTACTCTCATAGACTTTAATGTACAACAATCAAAAACAGTTAGTAGCAAGCAGAACTGAGAAGCCATGGCTTCCTGTCTCCTGGGATTTGTTAAGCCCTGTCTTAACCTAAAGTTAATCCATGTGCTCTGAACAGCTGAAAAGCATGGTCATTGGTGGTCTGAGCAGGAAATGTAACTTCAAACAAGCAAGAGTAGTCCAAGGTCATGGCTACAAGTGATCAAAAGAAGCAAAGTCAAACTTCAAACCAATGTCAAAGAATCATAGAGCAAAGTATCAATAATCATATTCAAGCCAGAAATCAAGGAAATGTCACCTCTAGATGCACACGAAGCTGAAAGACTAGAAAAGCAAATAAAAAACAACAACAAAAATCTAAAAATTAAACTAGGGTTAAATACCGTAAACACAAGTGCAGTAGAAATTAATTTTGATGGGGCAACTAAAACCCAAAATTAATGGAATGTATACACCTTTTTCTTATTTGAGTTGTGTATGTTTTAACTTATGTTTTGAATGGTTTCATTTAAATTTGCTTTTGTATTTTTTAATTTTTAAAATTATTCGTTTGTCATGTATATACCCGGTGATATCTTCTGAGGAATTGTATGAACAAATACTTTAAACTACACTAAATTAACAAACCACAGGCATGGCAAATGTATCAATATTTGAAAAATTGCCATTTCTCCCTTTTGAAGTAATATTTAACAATATGAGAGCGTAATGTATCCTGAACTCATCCAATATTTTTTTAAAGCAGCCATATTGGAGTTGTTTGCCAAAGAACACCTTCAGGTCTAGTAACTGTGCTGTCATGTTGTGATTTTAAGCATTTACATTTTTATATACTTTTCCTTTTGTTACAAAACATTTAAACTACTACCAGTACATAAAATGTGTGGTGTTGTACATGTCCTCATCTTTTTTATTTTACACAGCAAGGTTAGATCTTATATCTCCAAGTTCATAAAACACTTACAGCATATTGAATCTTAGAGGTAGTATTAAGTATTTCAGCACCAGGAGCTGTGTTGTAAAAAATGCTAGTTACTAATCACTGTAAGTACATTCAATGTAATAAAACAAATCAACTGCAACTTGTGAGGCCAAAGCATTAGCAGATAAATGTATACAGAAAGCTTACTTGTGTTATTCATTTTAGAAATTGTTTAAATGAATGGCTGCTGCTTTCAAGTTTCATACTGTAGAATAAAATTGTTATAAAGATAGAACCCCCCCCCCCCCCAAAAAAAAATAAATAATAATAATAATAATAATAACCAAGTGTCAAGCCTATTCAATAAAGCAGGTTAACAAAATTTTGTTTCTCAAACTTTATTCCTCAAATAATAATTTGTGATTCTTCTCACATGGCAGTAAAGCCGTTACCACATAGCCACTCTGTAATATAACTCCAAAGGACCAAGAATGTAACAGCCCCTGGCCCCAATAACATTTAGCCAAAACACAAACTAGCCAATCAGAAGTTTCAAATCTCTATTAGAAATCCCAATCCTAATGAGCTGAGATTTATTCTGCTTGCCAAGGATAGACATCATTTTTATAGGGGAATGTTTAGGGAGTTTTTTCAAATGTAAGGTTAACTGCTGGGATAAGGCTTTTTTAGTATAAAGTTCACCGCATTCATTAATGGCTATAATTCAGGGCTTTGAACTACTTTTGCCTCTTAATTTACAGCAAAACACATTTTTTTTCTTAATGCACTCCACTGAATCTACTCATGTAAGTCTTTAGCAAAAATAATCTGAAATGAGGCAAATCTGTGATTTTGGCAGTTCTAAATATTCCCTTGTAAGCCACATTTCAACAGCCAAATATGAGAGACTCTGATACAGTTTCTTGCATTTTATAATCCTTTTTACTGTGCATATCCTTTTACTTGGGCCATTTAAGTGCAACGGAGCTTGGTAATTAGCCAGTAAGGACTGCTTTATGTTCAATTACTTTAGCACTCATTACAAATAAATTGTTTACAAAACTGGTTTTCAGTTAAGATCAGTAAGTGTAATGATGAAAGTTGTGCAGGAAATACAGACTATAGAAAGCACTACAATCCAACGCCCTACTTAAACTGATTAAAAACATGCCTTTGAATCCTAATAATAAATGGTCAGACACAAAAGAATGTAAAAGCAGTAAAAAGAGCGAAGTTGCCAAAAAAGTTGCCCATTTTGTCTCTGCTAATATATTTAGTAAAATGGTGACCTTCTGTAACATTAGATTTTTAATAGCTACTATGTCTTCAAGCAGCTGACAGTTTTAAAGCAATCCTTGGCATGTCCTTTCTTCATAAGTCAGATGTGTGGAGTTATATGATGAAACACAAGCATGTCTGCACAGCATAGAACAAAAATATAGCTCTTAAAAAAATAATTGTTACAATTTTTTTCTTCCAGGTCCCTTTCACTACATTTGTTTATGTACTTAATGTAGAACAACTTGTTAAGAATTGTTTATGTAGGCTTGACAGTCCACTTCAATAGTGACCCTATTTCCCTTTTGAAACTACCTTTTTATATATATGTATCTGAATAGTCACCCTAACAATACAAGTTTGAGTACCTTACAATTGTTGCATCAATAATAAAAATTTTGTAACATGCACAAATATACTGTAGTGATTGCACACGTTTAAACAGCTATGTCAAGACTGCCTACTTTTGTTGCACACAAAATAAAGTTTGCAAAGAAATACATTAAAGTTCATAGCATTCCACTGCTTTCCATAATTTTATGTATTCAGTAACCAAGGATCATGGTTAAAATCTATTCATGAGCTTTACATTTAGATTATAATAGTATATTATGTACATGTCACATGCAGCACACAATCTTGTTCCGTTTTTTTTACTTCCAGCCCTCATGGGTCCTTAAAATGGTACTGTTGTAAACCACTTTCTTGTTTTATATGCATGGGTATCTCTTCTTTGTTTGTTTAGCTAAATAAAGTTACAAAACTCTAGAAATATTTATAAACACATTTATCACACAAATACTGACATACCTGTGTTAAATCTCATAGTAGTTTTGTTATATTTTTTGAGTTGCATAAGTTTTATTTGATTTGTGTGTTGTTTAAATTATTTTGCTCTAGAATTTTTACTTTTTCAACCTTAGTACCTTAGCTCTTAATGTTATAATAGTATATAGCTGTGGTCTGTATTGTGTTAGATGAGCACATCGTTATACTATGGTGTTTAAAGATGCTTTTACATGGACTGTCTCAGTGACATATCGGAGTTGAATGTTGAGCTAACAAATGTGTCCTGATGTGCCCCCAAATAGGCCCGCATCATAGCTGATTCCACATAGATACATGATGAAACCGAAAGCAGTCGAGACATGCATGAAATGAACAGAAGTAAAATGGTAGCCTCTCTCCCCCAAATGGAAGTCAGCAAATGGCTCCTAACATCCATATTTTATTAATCATGGGCTAGAGCTTCTCGCCAATATAATAAAATAGACTAACATTTGCTCCTTTTCCGAAGGTTGGCAAAATGCCCCTGAAATCCCCTCAGCCTACTTAAAAATGCACCCCCCGACAAACAATATACTTACATTTTTAAAAAGAGTCTATCTGAATGCCTCGAATTCTTAAGTTTCCAAATGGCCAAAACTGCTAACTTAGATTTGAATATAATTTGGGATGGATTGGTGCAATCTGAGAAGACCTTTAAGTTATTCTAGTCATTAATCTAAAGCCCTCCTTCTTGCTGATGCTACGTTCACTTGAGAATTGAGGCTTTTTTAGGCCACGTATAAACCATTAGAGGTTATCCCCGACTTCCTCAAACAACCTGCAATATTGGCCTTATGCTGTCTATGCACCTCAGTGAATTAGAGCACCATGATGTCAAGTGACTCCTGATGCTCTGACTCTCAGGCATCTTGAGAGAGCAGAGCATGAAGAGTCCGTGCTGCGAAGAGTCATGTTCTCATGAATATTTCAGCCATTTTGAATTAAGTTGCTTCATATACCAATGCTATTAGAAGGTTACTGCTAATAATTCTTGCTACAAAACTCTACAAATATTTGTTGACCAATGCTGACATACCTGTGGTAAATTTCTTATTGGTTTTACTTATTTAGATTTTTTTTTTATTTTATATATTTTCTTTTAATCATTTAAAAAATTCCTACTTCAGTAGCTTAACACTGCTTACCATTAGAGAATGATTTTGAAGCCACTTTTTGTTGAAATGTCTTTCCACTAATTTTCCTCTTAATCTCCACACATCTGGAGATGACCATAGTTGGAAAAATCAGACTACTGTGCATCTTTAAAGATTTTTATGTTGATTAAAGAAACTCGCGAAGAGAGCATTATTTTTACCACCTTAAAAAAATCTTCAGCTGCATACCATGAAGTTACCAGCTGGATGCGCTTAACGTTGTAACAGATGAGAGGTGTTATAATAGAAGTGTGAGGTAAAAGATTGAGAGTAGAAGCAGGATGATGCATGTGCTTCCTCGAATATGTGATCTTTTAGGTCATGTGGAGGGTGGGGGACGATTTGGTGTTACAAGGAAGGTAATTCTATAAAACAATGGCATGCATACCTTTCTTTTAATACCATATTCGTGATCTGGAAGGTTCTTTAAGAGATATTCAAACAGAATCATCTGCTGCCATAAAAATCTTTATAAACTGTTAAGATGATATTATCTGGAACTGAATGTAGATTTTATAAAAGGGCTTCGCTGAAAACATTATACTGGAGAATGTCTCTGTCAGGTTTATTTTGGCAAATAAGTGTAAATAATGTTTTGGTAAAAATATTTAGAGGCAATTAACCAACACAGAATCTGCTTAAATAAATATTAAATGTTAAAGGGCCAGTGCATAAGGCCACCCTAAAGGAAAAAAACAGTTTTGCTAGTACATATTTATTGACATTTAAACTTTTTTTTACATCACTCACATTGCACCAACAGGACTTGAAAGCCATATTGCATACCTCCCAACATTTCAAAAAGGGACACTCTTTTTGGGGGAGTGGCTAAAAGTGGGGGTTTGGGTGGCCATTTTAGGTGGCTTTATGACAAATTGAGAGCTCTTGATGAAATCTGATAAGCAATTTCAATGAGAATAATGGATTTTAATTAAAAAAATACATTATATAAACAACTTATCTGCACCACATGATGAGTTTTATTGCTGTGAAACTCTGTGATACACTCATACATATATACAATTCTGAGCTTCAATAAACTAGAGACATCACCAAAGGACAGTGAGAATTGCATAATGGACCTACAGAACTTATCACTGCACCCATATTATACCACACAACTTGTCACTACACCCATATTACACCCAAAATGATGTTCCACTGCACCCATATTGCAACCAAAATTACTTCCCACTGCACCCACATTATATCCAAAGGGCTTACCAGTGCACCTATATTGCACTCAAAATAAATTGCAACTGCACCCATATTGTACCCACAGTGTAAGGCACCATCAGTGCTGTCTGTACCCCTCCACTCAGGGAGATCAAGGTCACTCCAGCTATGATGTTTGTCTCACAAACAACATTCATGCTTACATTATGTCTCAATACACAGATACACAAGTATCTCATGTCTGGCAAATGAAACCGCAGTAGAGTATTTTACAAGAATAGTGAGTTTTAGTGAAATGACAGGGCATTAGCAAAAATTAAACAGATTCCAAATCTCTTGCCTTTCCAACACATAATGCCTGATGTTTGCTATTCCCTTGTCAAGTCATTGTTTATTGACTAGACCTCATTGTATTAAAATATATTAGACCAGGGATAGACAAGGACACCAGTGCCCATGACAAGGTCAGGGGAGGTCCATAGATCATTAAATTGTCACAGACCAAGAAAATGTCCACCATGATCACAGTTTGTTAGACCCCAATGTATTACTTAGAAAATACTAAATTGTTCCGCTATTAACAAGAGCAGTGTTTATCTTAAGTCATAACATATTTCTCAGAACTTTTCATAATTTCATATTTTAATAAGACATACTAAG
The DNA here is from genome assembly GCA_036172795.1 of Pelodytes ibericus. Classification (NCBI taxonomy): domain Eukaryota; kingdom Metazoa; phylum Chordata; class Amphibia; order Anura; family Pelodytidae; genus Pelodytes; species Pelodytes ibericus. The sequence continues at coordinate 115,283,276 of CM069863.1, forward strand.
AGCAGCCTGAATTGTAGCAGAATTCTTGACATTTCTTGTGCCTTTTGCCTTGTAAGTAAGCACACATATATCCACATAAGCTATGTGACAAATTAGAGTGAACCTAAAATTAGTAGGTGAATAACACTGTGAGGTTAGGACCTATGAGTCATTTGTTGTAGCATCGCTATGGATTCGAAAGTCAATTAAAAATAATTGATTTCACATGCTCGCTTAGAGCTTTGTCAAAGTGAAATCCGAACCCAAGAATGCTCTCCTTTTGGTGCACTCACCAGAGAGAAATTATATTGGAAGATCTATTTTAATGAAACAAACTGCAGGGGGAAAAAAAACCAGCTTCAGATTCTGCCTTGGTGGATGGTAGTCTAATAAGATCATTTAAATATATTTTGCCAATTTTAAGAAAAACTGATTATATACAGTGAATAGTACATTAAAATCATTAAAAGTGCTGATATCATGTCAAGATTCAGACGAAGGACTGAACAGCAGCTAAACTGCCATGTTTAAAACATTAAAAAGCAAAATGAAAAATCCTTGTATAATTTTTTTCATACTATTTTATGAAACGTTTAAATGAACTGCAATTATCAACAGTACAATATAATTGCAAAATTAAATGCAATCATATTAAATTGACATTTTCTGTGATATTCAGCCACCCATGTAGCTGGTTGAACTTAATGTGAAGAATATTCAAAAACACCTAGGAGTATTTCTGATCACGTCATTCCATAATTAAGACAGATATTTTGTATACGTTAACTGTTCTTTCAGCCTAATGATTTTGATGATAATTGTCGTAGGTCAGTAACATAACTGGAAATAATTCTTATTAACACAGGCCCATGTTATAAAGTTATTGATAAACAAATTATACAAATCACAAATGGCTTTCCTGACATTTCCTCCACATACTTTTAAAACAATGCAGCAAATAATGTGTCCTGCAATTCGATTTGAAATATCTTTCAGAGAAAGGTTTTGTGATAGTTAAATTGCATTTTTTTAAAATTGTAAGAATAACTTCATCATTTACATAGAAAAATACTTTGCACAAAAACTGACGTTGAGGTTAAAACAATGTATTAATGAATGCAGTTCAAGAAGGTATTACATCTCTTAAAAGCCTTATATCATAAAAACGCACATCATCATCTTCTTAGAAGACAGACTTCTTCTGAATGACCTCTATTGTTACTATACCTTCAAACACAAATATGCATCTTTTTCTGAATTACTTCATCAGACAACTATGTGTTTATCATCCTCTCTTTCCAGATGAAAGTCTGTTTTCTTCTGATTTCAGGTATTTAGAGCCCCTCGCGCCTATAATGCACCCCAGCATGAACCCTAGTGTGTACCTGTTAATATTAATTTACTCAAGCTGTTAGTTCTAAAAAGTATTACTGAACTATGTCTTTTGTACTGTTTTATATTTATTAATGTTATGTATTTATACTTGCTTACTTATCCCATCTTTCATCATTTAAATATACTAGAAAGCTAAAAGATCCAAGAAATCTGTATTAGCTGCTCCAACATTAGCTAAAACATATAACTAATTTTAACTAGTAGGTCATGAAATGCATAACATTTGCAATCATTTTATGTCACAGTTACACAGCTGGAACAAAGAATTGTACAAACAATTTGTACTGGACCGATGCACCAGTCTTATCTAGAAGAACAACCCCATCACAAACATATCACTGAAGAGGAGCCATGGGGGACCTTTGCACATAACTTCCTCCCCACAAGACATAGTTCATGGTAATAGATTATTCATAGTTATCTATGCCGAATAGCAACTTTAAACAAGCGTCTGACAACACATTCAGATCACAAGCTCTTCTGCTGTGTGTCCTTTGTAGAGGTGTGTATGTAGCACATAGGGAGTGTGTTAGCACTTCAAGATATAACAACCTACACCAATCTATGACTAAAAACAAAGTATTTCCCGAATTCCTGCTAGTTTCTCACAAATAACGCTTGCATGTAACCTCATGAGGAGCATAAATTGCATACCTTGAAGTTGTCTTGACATTGTCAAATTTAACTATTTTCAGCACTAACAGTCCTAACACCTAAAATCTGAAACAGGAACAAGGTCACCCACATGCTCACAATCAAGTGACATCGTAGAGTATGACATTGACCTTCAGTGTGACTATTTAAAGGGATGCCTCACGTTTTGAACTAATCTTCAATTTCTGTAGCCCACATATATGTTTGACGTAGACCAGAAATAATAACTTTGATATAGGGTGGTAATATTATGGATGATCAGTCATTAAACTATTCACTTCAACACAAAACATTAAATTCAACATTTATATTTTTTCTAACATGCTCCAACGTTTTTACAAATGTTTCTAACAATATGTGTCTTGGATAGCTCAGTTGGTAAATGCTCAACTGCTGGATCTGTTCAAATAGCAGTGTTGCAGGTATTATTTCTGGCAGATAACTCATCTTTCTGAGGTTTGTAAAATGAGCACCCAAAACATAGGTTATATTGACATCTAGAGAGCATTTTATAAAAGACTATGTCCCCATTGGGTGCTCATGGAGAGAAAATTGCTATATAAATGTACGTTTGTTTGTGTGTTTTTGTACTTGGCAGAAAATGAGGTAATACATAAAAAAAAAACCTGCACAGTAGTGTCCTCTGTGCAGATTGGCCTCTATAGCCATAGGAAGGGTGAGGGTCAGGATCAGTGGTCATACAGTGGGACTCAAAGACTGTGACACTCAGGAGTTGAATGCTACATACAACAATACAATTGGTCAGTGTGCATGCCGCTTCATTCGGGTGTCCTCCTTCCCCTATAGCTATTTTTTTTATTGTTGGTGCCCCAAGATGCAGTCTCAGTTGCTTATAGGTGCAAGTCTCTGTCTTCTCTTCTAGGCAAAGGCCTGCTCCTGTCAGTCATGCCGTAGAAAGGGCCAATAACAGTGGTGTACAGGTATATGAAATCATATACCTGCTTCCAGGTTGGCTGTATGGACACAGAGCTGGTCCTGTAGCTCACACATCATCAAGGAGAATAAAATAAGAGCCCCAGGGACCATAGCAAAGCCCCCCAACAATGGAATAGCCCCTTAAAAGGCAGTTTGGATGTGGTTGAAAATAGTGGTCTCGTGCAATGTAATAGCAGCTGTAATTAGTTACTTTAATTTAATTCTGTGAATTATTTTGGTCTTTGATCATAGTGGGTTTAAAATCCCCCATACTGGCTTTTACTATTAGCAATGTAATAGTGATTGTGCATTATAAACTGTGTAGCAGTTTACTTTTGACATTATGGGAATTTGATGGCGCCCGTAGTGTTCAAAAATCAGTAAATCAGTGATATGATGCATTCTGGTCACCAACATATTGTTCCAAATTGGTGGACCAGCAGTCTGGCCAAAGCTAGTGATTTTATTTGAGTTCTTACTTCTAACAGAACTATCTTAGACTGTAATGCCAAATGATTACTCTTATCATCGAAAGAGCAAAGGGTAATGCTTTTTAATAATAATGAATCATTAATGCTGCTAGTACTAATAAGAACTCAGATCTTAAGAGACTAACAAAAGAATTTGGTGTGATGTCTATTCTTTCGTCTATCTGTCATGAAAAAATGTAAAGGAAAAAGATGTTATTGTGTTCAAAGGGATTCCTCATGTTTTATGACTTTACCACGCCAATGTAATAATTTAGTGCTAATATATGCTATATATTAAAATGTCCTGTCCATTTTATCTTAACTGATGAAATGTGTTATATTTTACTGCACTCCTTAGGATGTAGAAACTTTAAGTAGTGCCTTAAGGTTTCAAACCGTGTCCAAAAGTAACACTTGATTTAATATTTGGCGATACAATAATTGTATTTTAATTTTAAATGGTAAGACAAAAATTTACCATATAAATTTGCTATTGGCTACACCCCAGGGTTCAAATATATTGTTAAATTCAGAACTTGTTTAAAAGTACATTGATGGTAATCAATTGATGCCTTCCATGTTATGTTAGACAGGCATTCAGTTCAAGAGATAAACTATATAGGACCAAGTTTAGCACAAAATGTTGTAATGATTTAACTGAGATGTTGCTCAGCAATCAAAATAAACATATTTTACTTCATGCCTGGTTTAATTGTATGTACATTAAGGATTTCAACTCTTTCAACAAGTCAATTATCTGGTTTGTCTCTGTTCAGTAAGAAATATGTTTTTGTGGATCAATTGGTAATCTGGACACTTAACAAAATAATGTTTTCACACATAACACAAAGTATGGTGAGGTAAAGGCAATATGAAACCTTTTGTGAGCTCACACATTTCTTAAGTAAGCCTCGTGTTTGTCTTACACTAAATTATAATCTGACCATATTACATAGATAAAAATATTTTATTTTTATATCCCCACTAAAGAACTTCTATTATACATAATAAAATATTTTTTTCAAAGAGCTCACGCATAAGGTGAAAAGAGAGTAATCGTAAATCATTATTATGATAATGCTGTGCAATTCCCTAAAACATAATGTGACCAGTGACCCATAACAAAATCCTGATAGATATAGTCAGAGTTTACCCCTGGATTTCTTGACATATATAGGCAGTGTCAGATGAGTTAACCCCTGGATGGCTAGATAGATATAGGCAGTGTCAGATGAGATAACCCTTGGATGGCTAGACAGAGATTAGCAGTATCAGAGGAGTTAACCCCTTGGGTGGCTAGACATATATTGGCAGTATCAGAGGAGTTAACCCCTTGGGTGGCTAGACAGATCTAGGCAGTGTCACATGAATTAACCCCTTGGGTGGCTAGACAAATCTAGGCAGTGTCAGAGGACTTAACCCCTTGGGTGGATAGACAGATAGAGGCAGTGTCAGAGGGGTTTACACCTTGGGTGGCTAGACAGATAGAGGCAGAATCAGAGGAGTTAACCCCTCATACACTCATACACAATGACAGACAGTCTGTCACACACACTGTCATGTACACACTCTCACTCACACTGACATACACACACTCTCACTCACACTAACATACACACACACACACACTCACTCACACTGTCATGTACACACTCTCACTCACACTGACATACACACACTCTCACTCACACTAACATACACACACACACACACTCACTCACACTGATATACACACACACTCACTCACACTGACATACACACACACTGTCAGTTTTTAACCTACCAGCTGCAGACATCTCTTTGTTTTGAGCTCCTAGTGTGAAGGAGTGACTGAGCCAATCACAGGAGGCTTCTGAACTCTCAGCCAATCAGGCGAGTTGAGAGGTCTCACCTGATTGGCTGAGACCTCCTTCTATCAAGCTCCCCCGGACACAGGGGGGAAAAAAAGAAAAAGACTCCTGCATGGAGAACCAAAGGGCCGCCTCGGCCAGGGTGCTGCCTGGGGCAGCTACTCCAGTCTGCCCTATTAAAGGGCTGGCCCTGATGGCAGCCCTAACATTTGTCAGTGCAACTTCACTTCTCTTCCAGTGCATGAGGAATTATAGCTCTGAGGAATTGTACCATACTCTAGAGCAGTGGTTCTCAACCTTTCTAAGCTCAAGACACATTTGTTCTTCATCATTATGTCACGACCCAAAAATAATTTCATAAACGAAACATAGTTTATTCCACAATTTATATGCACTGTTCAAAATATGAAACAAAAAAAAACTAAATTGAATAGTGCAAGTGAAAATGAAAGTGCTTAAAAAAAATTATTAGGTCTACTGGGATAGTTGGGGATGCTTTTTACTCCTGATAAGTGTCTGAAAGTCTGGGGTAACAGTGTATTTCTGTGGTCGTGTTTAATGTCTAATGTCAGTTTGTATACATACTGTGTATGTTTTCACCTGGACCAGAGTTGAGAAGCGACTCTCTCACAAAGATAAGTATGTCACACATTCACTGCCGTGTACCTGCTTCTATCCCAAATTCTATCCCAAAAGTAAATGGTGATGCCTATGCCGTTTCCTATTCCTTGGGGGTTAATAGAAGAGATATCAGTGAAACTATCAAAAAAATGACATCCATTACTTGGAGGGCTTCTCAGCTTCAGACGGTAAATGCGGTAAATGCAACGTGCATTGATACATCATCGTTCTTCCCCACCAATCAAAGGCTACACTTTTTGATAAACCACATGTATGTGATCTACTCCATACCAGCTCGTGACCCACTTTTGGATCAGGACCCACCAGTTGAGAAAAATTGCTCTAGATTTCTGAACACTACTAATGAGCACTGGCAGTGCTATGCTATGGATGGAAAATACACAACAGTAACTTTTTTTGACTGCAAGTCACATGATTATCAGCCAGCAACATTGTTGGCTAAACATTATTGAAAGTGTAGTTAACTTTAGAGTTGGGCTATGATGATCAAAATTAAACCTTAGGTACTGCAATGCAGGCTGTTTTTGTTTTACTGCAGCTCCCATCATATAGCGCCAACTGAAAATCATGTGATCATCCAAGCTATTGTAAACTAAAGTTCCCATGATTGCTTTTTTGCCTCTGTGTTAACTGTATACATGCATCATTTGGAGCATTTAACCCACAAAAACATATGATGTGTATGCCTTTTTCACTGCCCCTAGCCTCCCATGCTCCCAGATGATCAGCTGTCCATGAATGGGTTTTCTGGCACAACACCTCTATCCTGGACTATGTTTGTCTTGGTGCATATGCATGCTACTCAAGAGGTACATGTATAGAGTAGATACACTTGACAGTATAAATTTTAGAGATCTGTAGGAGACACAGGTCTGCTGCCTTCTCTGGGATGTGCAGGTATATTCATTTTTTTGGATGAGCATAGTAAACTGATTTACAAGTCTGTGAGGAAGACTAAAGTCTTCAGAAAAGTGTCCTGTAGTTTTACATTTGGTGAATGAAGACCCCTGTATGACCTTTAAAGAAACTTCACGCAGATATGTAACATTGTTAGATTTACAGCTTCATAAAGCCAATAGGGTTGAGACAGGACAAACACACCAACCATGGTTTGGTTGAGATCTAAGACAGCAGTAGACAAAAAGATGTAAAATACTTAATAACTAATTTAAAATGGAGTTCCTAAATATGGCTATGAAAATACCAGCATTATAAAACATGCATGCTTGTTGGAGACAGGGTACTCAATGTCATGTTTTAACTTTCATGTGGCAGTGTATGATGTTGCCATTTTGGATGAACAGAATAATCAGCTTATTCCAAGTATAGCTCTTTCTTTTATCAACAGTATTGGTTATAAGTCAATTTATTTTTTGATCAACAGTATTCCAGGGTCCTTAACAAAAGAACACTATCTGATAAATTATGATACTTTTATAAGGACTTTATTTCTACATTGTATAGTTGATATGCCACAAGAGATATTTCAACTGACCTTTGTACTGTAAGTCAATGAGAAAGTCCCATAAATGTGAAAATATATGATAAATTGTACATTAATATCTATGTATGGTTTTACGTTTGACACGTATTTACACGTTCTTCATATATTTATTTTTTGTAATTGCATATAATTTCATGATTGTTATCCAGTTTTTCTTTTTTTGGATCTGTGAGTGATAATATAATTATGTCATACAGTACTTTTAATGCTTATATTATTTATTAATTCCCACGTGACCTAAGTGCATTTATTGATCATATATGTAAAGTTGTGTTTGGTGGCAACATATTTCTTTTAGTGGTCTCAAAAATGGACTGGCGATAAAAATGTATAATTAAAAGATATTTTGCAGTACAAATTAATGAAATTAAACTTGCAATTGAAAAACTATTATTTAAATGTGCAGCTGCCAAGATAATAATTGTAAAATATGATATCATAGCAAGCAGTTGCTTGAGAACTCTTTGGGTTGCACTGGTATTGATGCACAGTAGTGTCGCCATTTTGGTTTTGTTACTTGAAATGACACTTTCATTAGTACTCTTACTTCATATAGTTGTCATGGAAAACAAAAGTCATGTATCATACTTTCCATTTCCTATTTACAATGCCATGAATAATAAGTATTAAATTGGGGTTTTTAATACCATACTGCAAAACAGGATGTGAGGTGATCTCATCAGTTAGCCTAATTGTACAGAGAGAATCTTTAGTAAGTGTAAAGCTATGAGATGTGAAAATATAAGTGAAAATTCAAGGGAGGAATCATTTTTTCCAGTTCATATGTAAATCCATGGAGGGCATGTAATAAAGTGTGTTAAGTCTCTTTTAGCATAAAAAGAAGGTTTATTTCCCATAAATATCTCCCTTTTTAGCCTCCCGAGGAGTTCTGTTGTGTGGCCTATGATACATTTATCACAGTTCCTGTCTCAAAATTATTCTTAAAATAGCAAGTCTTCTTTTTACATCGGACCTAGCCTTAAAATGGAATTATTTACGCACCATGTGAATACACAGCAAAATATGGAGGAAGTGATTCCTTGCAGTGGGAATACTGGAAGAATACCTAACTCAACAGTTTCCTGTCAGTTTCATGTCACCTACCTGTGTTCACTATGGCTGGACCAAAGTTTTTCTATCCTGACGAGTTTCCCAGTCACGGCACTGCTTTATGACTTTATGTAACCTAAGTTGGACGTATCTGCAGCTTAACACATTTTCATTACAAAGGCTTGCCTGCTGCCAACTGCACTATGGCACATCCTCATATTTCCATGAATGAATATGCAATGAGGTTGCAATAATTTAAAGCACATATTTAAAATGTGTGCTAAGTCCATTTGGCACAATCAGTTGGCTTCCTTTTGTTGAAGATGTCTTCATAAAACTGTGCAGAGCATTTTAAAATGAGTAAAATCCCACTTTCTAGGCCAAAGCCTCTTACAACCCCAGATAATAACCACTCACGAGAGATCTTCTGGCAAAGGATATTGAGAAAAGCTCTAAATATTCTTGCCTCATTGTTATTTATAAATATAATAATAGGAACATTTCCATTTAGGAAATGCAAGCTGCACATGACAATTTACCGCTGGGACACACTAATCCTCCAAGAAGTTTTATTTTTCACTTCTTTGTGTTTTGATGCACAACTTTCTATGCTTTAGATGTTTCTATGAACATTTTTTTTTTTTTTTTAAAACCTTGTAATGATGGAATGAAGAAAAAGACAATGTTATACACAGTAATAGGCAAACATCCCCTCCAATACAAAATGTTAAATAACACTAGTGAAGTCTGTGTTGTTACAATTCGTTTTTGTTTATGATGTATACTGTATCATTATTTAAAGATACATCAACAACATATGTATAGTGTACCATTAATTAAACATTCAACAATCATAAAGGCCGGTTTAAATGTCCTTTATCCACACTTTGAACAGGCTGAATGTATTGCATCAATTAGTTTAATTGCTTTACACTAGAGATGGAATACAAGCTATAGCACCCCAAGAGACATATTAGACACTAGATGTTAATGTTCAAGTGTGTTACATTATCTATGTATAAAACTGTGTAATTATAATAAACCTAAAGAGGTCTTATGCAAACAGGCATCTTCAATATAATAGTATTTCTTTGCTTTCCATTAATAGCTTTGGTTGTCATAAAAATGACACTTTTTTGTGGCCTTAATATTTCAGTCTCTGCAAATTTAGCATACCGTGTTATTTTATTAATCCTCACTTAATATTATAATTGGCCATTAAATCAAAAAGTGGCCACAATTAGGTGGTAGAGAACTGGATTGATTTCAGTGACTGATTGAAATATTAAATGTAAGTGTTACTCATTTAAATTTTTTTGCATGGAATTGATTGGCCATGATCAACTACTGCAGCATAGTTTTGATATGCTAAGATATCTCCTAGGTTCACCCAGTTACTTGTGGTGGCAATTACTTTATCAAGAAATGTCCTAGACTTGTGCTTTCAATGGAAAGCAGAGATTGGTCCTGTTGTCCATTTTGTGTTCTGTCACCGCTTAATTGTAAATTGTAAAGGAAAAATGTGCTTAGCACTCATGCTTCTTCTTTCTAAATTATTTATTGGAACAAATAATCCATCAATGGCTGAGCAAGACTAACAGCACTGCAACATCTTGGAAAATGTGTGTGTGTCAGCTTCACAAAACGTGTGGTACATCCTTTCAGTGACTTTCATGTGACCTTTCATGTCTGTGTGGTGTATATTTGTTGCTGGAGACAGACATGTTAGAGGACACTTGACAGTCAAATTTAGGGGACAACTCATTTTTGCACACTTAAGCTCTCAAAAGCATTTGACAAATCACAAGGTTCTTCACAGAATATAGAACTAGTGAAAGTAGGGGATCCCATACCTCAAGTGTGGTCAGCTACTCATCCTTCTTAATAAGCAATATGGGGAAGAGGTCATCTTCAATTAACCTCAGACACGGATTCTGATGTCCCTTGACTCTTCATTTGAGGCTTGATTACTCACACTGGCTGAGCGCGCTGAATACTAAACCGGCTACACAATATATAGAGGCTATAAACCAAACAATTTAAACAATAGCAGAATAAAAAAATGGCACATGGAAGGAACCTTCATGTGGTTTAAGAGTCCAAAATTGGAACCAAAGTTTATTTGTCATATAGTGCAGATACACACTGCATTTGAACAACTGATTTAACACCTTATGCAAGTCATGGTGAACTGGTACTTAATCATAGGCTTGAAAAAAGGAGGTCAATATTCTAAAAACATCACCTATAAAATTATGTTTTTAACTATGAAAGATAGACATTGCAAAATACTACTATTAAAGAAATCCCACTTCATATGTTTCTGTTATATTTGAACGTAACATGAAGATAACCAATATGGATCTTCTTTTTTTAACATTTATGTTTATAGTGCTCTGTTTACAGCTCATTTTCTTGTATATTATCTTGGATAATTTTATGTAATGTGTATTATGTGTGTTATAAAATATGTATCTACAACTGTTTATTATTGTTACTTTGCAAGTATAAGAGCTCCTGTGCAAACATATCCAATCAGACTGGTGCATTTTAGAGGCAGTGTTCTCCCTTATTTCCAATTTAGTTAATTGGTAATTCTATGGTGCCCTATAAAGCATGAACTGCGTTTTTAAGACTATGATTAGGTACCAGTTTGGCTTGAAATGCGTAAGGCATTAAATCATCTGTGCATATGCTGTGTTTATCTGCACTACATGACAAATAAACTTTGGTTCCACTTCTGCACTCTCAAACCGCGTGGTGGTTCCGTCCATGTTCCAGGAATTACTGCTGCTCTTTCTAATTGGGCTGGATTGCTCAGTGTTGTCCTATGCCTTGAAGTCATATCGGAAAAGGTGAGACGTGGATGTCCCAGTTATCACAATTATCCAGTTTGCTTCAGTGTAAACAACCGGCGGGAATGTAATAAAACTAAAAACATGAAAGTATTTTTAAAACACGAATATCACACAATATAAAATTAGAGATCGCACTGCAAAGTTGTAGAAATGAACAGATAGTACACTCTCTTTAGAAAAAAAGAAAGTCTTTAGATGTCTGCAGTCTCCTATTTCTGAGGTATTTCACATTTTTTGGTTAGGAAATATGAACACAAGCTAAATGCTTTATGTGCTCCATCCTTCAGAGTACAACAGAGACCTTGGAGACACATCAATAACCAATTACTTAAAATTGCAGTTTACTTGTTGCTTTCAAGAAAATAGAAATGTGACATTTCATACAGATGTAGGCAAAGAGTAAAATAACTTAACTTCTGTATATTAGGATTTCTCCTTGCATGGACTATGTGGCATCACTGTAGGTAGAGTGAGTGTGCAGGCACAGTGTCAAACAGCATGTTTAAATAAATACTACTACCTACATTATACAGAAAATGTCACTAAGATAGAGAAGGGCTGCATGTAGAAGCAAATATGGAGGTAAACTTTTTTAGTGAAAGATTACTTTTAATTAAAAACATTTTTTGCTTTAACTGATTTAAAATGTCCACACTTCAGTAAATTCTAGACATGTAATCCGTGTTCTGTTAATGTCTGAAACCAAACAATGTTTACAATGTAAACAGATCCTCATTAGATTTGAAATGTCTCTGGAGTAAACATCGAAGAATGAGAAAGATACTTGCTCGTGTACTCAGGCGTATTAAACAGTCAGAGAAAAAGAGCTCTGCAAATGATCAGAGAACTACATTTCTTTCTTTTTTTTTAGATTCTTTTTTATTAAGTTGAAGCAAGGCCTCTGATATGACATCTCAATAATAAAAAAAAGCACACGTCAATGTTATTAACAGGAGGAGAGCGATAAGCAGAATATAGTATAGTACAGAGTATTGTATTTGCTCAATTATAAGGGGACCTCGATTATTAAGCAACCCCCAAAACATTTGGTTCTAAATGAATGAAAAAGAGAAGACGATCCTCTAGGGGGAAAAAAACTGTTGCTGGTAAATATTGTTCATGTGTAAAAAATAATCATATATTTAATAAAATTGTTATTGAAAAAAAATATTTTCTATTTACTTCACCTGCACATAAAGGACATTTTGCACTGACTTTCCACTGCACCTATATTGCACCTGGATGACTTCCCTCTGCAACAATACTGCCATTTCATCCATTGGACTTTCAGTTCCCAAAAGTACTTGCCACTGCACCCATATCGCACCTACTTACCATTGCATCTATATTGCACACACACACACATTGCACCCAGGATTTTCCACAGCACCGATATTGCTCACTCACATGCCAGTGCACCCATATTGCATCCCAGGCAATCCTACTGCCTCCCATTATTAAGGTATGAGACATTGGAGTGACCAAAGGTTACATGAGGAGCTGCTCAGGGGGGTTTCAGGCATGAGGCAGTCAAAGGTGATGTCTGTGTGCTGGCAGACATCCTGCTAATGAGATGGAGGTGCATACAACTCTGTATGTCACTTGGATCTTAGCTTGTACACTTTTCTAGCATTTGCTTTGAAAAATGTCTTGCCTAATATTAAGGAAACTACAGTATATCATGTGTGTAGAGTGTCCGACCAGTGCCCCCTTTATAGCAAACATAAGCCTAGCTTGTATTTATGAACAATTTGTCTCTTATTACACAGGTAGATGAACAGTTGCAAAACCCTATGGAGGGGATACATCAAAGTGCTAGCCAGACTTTGAAAATGTCTTCAGGCCTAATGCAACCTAAGCAAACTAAGCAAAACCTGAGCAGACCCTATGATTTTTCCATCGACAATTTGGTAGAGCAACACATGTTCAGGGGGAGCCAGAAGTACTGCACTTGAGAGCATTTCCAGTGATTATTTAACAAATCTACAAAAAAAAATGTTTTTCAAGAATCTTCTCAGCAATGTATATAACTTTGTTATACTTGTATTTTATAGAATAAGTCATGAAAATCCAAGAATGAAGTTCTTTGTGAGAAGTAGAAATAGTAAGATATATTTATTTTGGTAATGATGCACTCTCATGGATTGCCAGGCTTTTACTGCACTATGAATCAAAGTATTCCAGGTAAAATTCTTGGGGATATGAGAGTGCTTGGCATGTAGCAAAAAGGTTAAATTGCAGAATGCAATAGATTGTTGATTCCTTCCCAAGTCTCATGTCACACTGAGCAAACTTGTAATATTGTACCATTAAATGTTTGGAAAGTTTAATCCCCTTTTTTTAGACTTATTTCATTTATTTCCCCCAAATAAGATTTGTCATTGCCCAGTTATATGAGCAAATCATGGGACTTGGTAATATGAGTCAGACCATTTGGGGTTCATAGAGTATTTAAGGGAACAATATCATCTTAGAAGATTTATTTGGCCAGTAAATTACTGCCTCAAAGTTAGTTGATACTTTAGACCAAAAAGTTGCTTTAAGTCTTTCAGAAGATCTCTAAATGTGTGACTAAGTCCATTACTTACATGAATAAGGGGAAGTCAGACTACTTTAATATTTTCCTGTAGCAAGCAGGTAAGCCTCAGGTTTTGAGAAATTTATAGAAAGGCTTGATACTTGTTGAAAATCATATAATAACTGTAATAATAGTAGTATATTAACCAGCTCTAATATGAAAAAAAGGACCAGATTGCCTACAAATGTTAAATTTTTCATCTCTACCTCATAAATGCTTCTTTAAATAGCTCAGGGTAGACAGTTCTAACACTAGGATGAACAGTGTGGATGAGAGTGGGCATCGTTGTCTAGTGCCTTTATTTATAACAAAAAATTGGTGAACGGGAAGTATTAGAAAAGATAGTTGCAAGGAGACTAGAGAAAATCAAGTTAATGTAATACAGAAAAAACTGTGCCACAATCAAGTGGTGAGAGAGTTTTAAGAATGAAGAACCCAGCCACTCAAATGAAGGTCTTTATTGCATCAACATTAAGTACCATGGTTGGATGTTGTTGAAAAGCTATTGCTTATACCAGGACTGCTAGTATGTTATGAATGTATTAGAGGGGCAATGATTTAAAAGTAATATCAGGAAGCATTACTTTACTGAGAGGGTAGTGGATGTATGGAATAGCCTTCCAGTGGAAGTGGTAAAGGTAAACACAGTCAAGGATTTCAAGTATGTGTGGGATAGGCACAAGTCTATCCGAGATATAAGTTAGGTAACTGGGAAAAAAAATATTTAGAAATTGGGCAGACTAGATGGACCAAATGGTTATTTTCTGCCAACACATTCTATGTTTCTATAATGATGTTACTGAGTGTCTGCCTGCAAATAATCTTGAATTGGAGATATTATGGTAGGCAAAATAGTTTCCCCTCCGCTAAAATGTGTTCAATAGTTTATAGTCAGTGTTTGTGAGAAACTGGTCTAAATGATGATGGTAGAAAAAGGTGTTTGGATAAAATGAAGATATCAGCTAGTGTAAAGTCTGCGGGCAGATCATATGTGGAGGAATGAGTTGCAATTCTCTGCCAGGGGTTGAAGATTTTAAAAAATTCTGGGGCTTTTCTTCACTTAAATGTTCTTAGTTTGTAGTCTATTTCTTATTTGGTTATAGGGATTTTAGGAAGCTCTTGTTGAGCCTCTGAAAGAGTTGGCAAATATGCCTGGTTAAGAAATTGGTCTTGAGAGGCCTAAGAGATTTTTAATATTTCTAGAAAAATGTAACTTATTGGTTTGTAAGAATTCTGTTGTTTAATGAGTTTAGTTGCCATCACTCATGTTACTGGATTCAGGTACAAATTTGGCATTTGTAAAATCCAATCTTAGGGCAGATGCCTGAAGTAAGGCAGCATTATATTAACCTCTGGATTGTTGTGAGTGTTGGGTATGATGATAATTCTGTTTTGGGAGTTTGCTAAGTGACTTACTGAGAGAAAACAATGTATTCTTTATCTCTTTTTTGCTTCATATGAAAGCATTTGGCCACAACGACAAGATAACTCCATTTAAAGTAAAGTTGTCATGACAAGGAGATATGTTACAAGGGTAATTTCTACAATAAACAGTAACAAAGTTATTTGTTTCACAATAATTCAGACAATGCATAGGGACACATGCTGTACTGAATCAGGACATGTAAATATCTGTCATAAAACTGCAAATTAGCATCGCTAGGTTCCTAAAATATCTGGGGCTGGAGTGCATGTGAAATATATATATATATAAATATATATATATATATATATATATATATATAATGAAATTATATATATACTTTCTGTTCTCACTTTTAAACCTATGACTTTTTAATTTAAGACTTTATATATATAACATTGTGTATAATATATACATATATAAATATATATATATAACTTCAGTGTTACCACTGAAGATGCTACAATTGAATCTGAGCCCAATGTCTTTTGCACCTAAAGAGCATTGTGCACATTTGCCAATTCCTTACTGAAAAGGCGGCCAAAATGCTTGTGCCCTCTCTGGTATTCTCTAAAAAACTGTAAGAATTGGCCTTCTTCTGGTTCATCTTTCTCCTCTACAATCTTTTCGAAATGCAGATGCAAAGCTCATTTGTCAGTCCATGTCTCCAGTCTGCAAAGCCCTCCATGTGTCTAAAACCAAACAGCCAAACACACAAAACAAACAAAATGATTGCAAAGATAGATCAATAACACTTTAAAAAAGAGAGAAGATGATCTTTGTTAATTCCCATTTTGGCAAACTCATTTGGAGAAGGGTTTGTAGGAGTAATTAGTGTTACAATCAGGGTCATATTTATCAAAGATTAATAAATTCAATTATTTTTTTCATATTGTGAAATGTTTTTGCTTTGGTTTCACCAAGTTTGTTAACTCAAAAGTACTATATTAATCCTCCTACATGACAAATGTATATTAAACTATTAGTATGCTTCAGAAATACTTGTATGAAACAAATATTTGGACCTTTACTGTCCAAATCAGAGTTTTAGCTAACTGGAAGCAATTTGTGAGATATAACTCTGTAAGCAGCATCTCAAATCTTATGGGTACGTTCATTCTCAGTAACAAGGTAATGATTATAACAATGCAGAAGAAAGAATTTGGAAAATCAATCTGAAATACACTAATAGAGACATAGGGCACAGCAACCTGGGAACTATTGTCTATAAAATGAGATTAGTATTCTTTATGTGATCTAATATTAAGTACCAGTGAAATGTGAAGTATAAAAAAGATGAACACTGCCTTTTCAACATTGCATTCCAGGTTGTATGTTTCCATTCATAGGGCTTCTTTGTGTTACATTTTAATGCTACAAAAGCACTGTGCATTTTTGTAGCTAGTGTAGAGAGAATACATTTATGAATTAACCATTTCAGGGAGTTGTGACTGAATCTAAAAACTGAGCATTTCAATTCGTCTTTTCTAAGAAGGTGAATTGAAATTAAAACAAAATAATTTTACAAAGTCAAAAATAAAATAATAAAAAACAAAAGTCCCCTATATTAAAAACAAACCTACAACCCAAAAAAATGTAGGGGGACCAGGGCAAGTAGCCATGGCCTACCCTAATAATAAAAAGGCGTGAGAACTAGCAAACATGTTCCCAGGCCTTAAAATATACATGGGGGGGGGCCAGGGAAAGTATCCCTGACCCCCATTAGAAACAAGACTGAAGCTGCCAAAATGGCTCCCAGCTTCCTTAGACAGCTCAGGGGCCAAGGCTGCTTGCCTTGGCCCCCAAACAATAAAACATTACTACCCTACCTCCAGACTCCATAAATAATAAAAGTATGCCACTTAAATAATAATAATAAAAACACCATTTAAAAACATAATAATCCCCTCCCCACCTCCCCCAGGAGTCCAGAGGCTGCCCATTGGCTTCCGGACTCCATAAATGAATACATTAATTAAATAAAAATGTTCCCCATCTTGCCATGGTAGGGAGGATGATTCATCTGTAAAAAAAAACAAAAAACAGCTTTTGGATGGCAGGAGGTGCACAGGGAAAACCCCTCTGGAACTTAGGGGGGGGATATTAATTTTTTTTTAAGGGGGTAACATTTTAGTTTATGGGGGCCAGGCAAGTATTTTTAAAAACCCCCGTGGGGCTATTTTTTTTTTTTTTTCATTTTCCATTTCAGGACGAATTAAGCTATGTCCATTATATTAAAATTCCACCTGAAATCTGCCTCTATCATCCCATATAAGTCCATA
This sequence comes from Pelodytes ibericus, assembly GCA_036172795.1. Classification (NCBI taxonomy): domain Eukaryota; kingdom Metazoa; phylum Chordata; class Amphibia; order Anura; family Pelodytidae; genus Pelodytes; species Pelodytes ibericus. The sequence continues at coordinate 115,300,897 of CM069863.1, forward strand.
GGGGTGACAGAGGCTATTTTCGGTTCAGTATATTAGGGTGTGCTTTCAGTTTTGTAAGCATTTGGCATGAATTCAGCTAATGTTATTGTATCGTACAAATGCTACAAAACTATATTCATCCTGAAACATAGTTGAAAATGGGGAGAATTATGCAGAATGAACAATGGTCGATGTAAAGACAGCCATTCGCTGTTTAAATTTGTTTAAATACTCTATAGGTGGCATTTGGTTCATAAAACTATACAGAAGCTGAATTCTACATCATCTAATTTATGTTGGCGCTGTAATGAGATAAAGGGAAGTTTGTTAAACATTTGGTGGGAGTGTTTTTTTTTATTTTTTTATAAATCTTTCTTCATTATCTCATATAAATACATGAAAGAACGGAGTGTTCTAATATGAATCCACTGTGTTATGAATTATCTGGATGTCAACAATTACCATACTCCATGTTTCCCAAACATTAAATCTAATAGAAAAAAAGAGAGAGTTTATATATGTTTATTACGTTAAAATATTCTGTTGTTTTGTACGTTTTAATTGTTATCTGTCACCATACACATTTTAGGTTGTATGAATGAATTACTCCCAAAGCAACCTAATAACAATGTTTCATGTATTATACATTAGCAAAAAAAACAATGAAATTTAACTGACAAGTTAAAATGTGCAAGTTTCACCAACAGCTTATGCTGTATGCGGCAAGAATTGAAATTTGTAATATTTCCCAACAACAAATTGATTAGTATTAAATGATTCCCACAGTAAATCACACCACAGTCGTTATTCTCACTTACAACTATACCCTTTTGTCCATTAAAACACCCAGACTAACCTCTGACTGCCTTCTGGACAGCAGCCATCTGGAATCACTATAGTTTGGCCTTTGCGGTTCAGTGCTTCGAGTTGGAATCTTTAGCTTGGCAGTTCCTCTAATGTCACTGAATGTCAGAGGCAGAAATTCTACCTTCTAATTCCAAATAAAACCCATGGTATTCCTTAGAGATGTGCAACACTTTGGTCATTTATATAGTTGATGTCAAATGTAATATCTAATATCTGTAGCTGAATAGATATACAGTTATGCTTTTTTATTCATTATATAAACGTATTAAATATGTTACCAGGAGGAATACATTTATGTTTTTCTTATTTTCAAGCATGTTCTGGATTGGGTTTTACAGACTCATAGTTTTCAAGTTCCGCAACTAAAAATATCATGAGCTTTCATACCAAAGGCACAATATCCCAGCCATATTACATAAGCATATTAAATAAGCATGAGAATGAATCACTTTAACAAACTCTGGTAATCATTCATTAACTCATGATGATCATGTACTAAGCAATGGGTGTTAAACTGTGACCCTGCAGCTGATAATGGCCTACATTTCCCATAATATTCTGTCAGCTAAGGTTTTGCAGGGTAATATGGGAAATGTTGCATTCCAACAGATGAAGAGCTGCAGTTGAACACCCCCACACTAAAAGGTGAATTGGCAACCATCCAAAAAATCCAACCAAAATACATGAGCAGGAAAAATAGGTGAGGTGGAAAGTTTTCCAATTGAGCTATTTAGGTCTTATTTTGCAATTCACACCACAGACTCCTAAATGTTTTCAATGACCTTCTGCCTGTCCATTCTCTGAAGATTATGCCGATGCCTTATAAATATGAAGTTCTCTTTGAGCAGTTAAGGGTTTTCACATGATAAATTCATGATTTATTATGTTTCCTGTAATTAACATATGAACAATCACATTTTTACCCTCTACCTCATGTATCAGTCTGTTCTTGTTTGTCTAACTCGGTATGCTGTCCCCTTCTATGATCTGTACCCAGCGCTACAGAAATTGTTGGTGCTATATTAATAAATGTTAATGTAATTTTGTGTCTTTGAAAGAGAGATATCATTTCTACAAGTTTTTTTTTTTTTTCTTGCATTTAGGAAAAAATATACAGAATGCAAATAACACTGCCATCTGCTGGAATATGTTTCAAATAATTGTTAATAATTTCTGCCTGTAAATGTATGTGGAATGTAACTTTTTAAGCTATAATAAAGATGTGACTGTGTTGAAATATTTGTAATTAATGCTATTTGATTTAGTTCTGGGTTATATAATGTACTGAGCACAGACATGTAGGGCCTGTGTGAAATTAGACATTAATCTAGCTGACGATACAATTAAAGCATATTGAAAAATAAAATGCATGTTTGTAAATATTTGCTGAGAATGTATTCCGTCTCCGTGAATACTAAGGGTTTTATTAATGAAAGAGAGAATTGAAGGGTACTGAGAAGGGAATTTCCAACTAAGGCCAAAGTAGCAAAAATTGAAAAAAATATTCAGATGAATGAGAGAATGTTTCCAACTCAGCTATTTTAGCCTTAAGTTTAAAATTTCCTTCTCAGTTCCATGCAATTCTTGAATAAAGCCCTAGGTATCCAAGTGTGCTTAACACAATGCCAGTTTTAACATAGAAATAACATAAGTGATAATCTCACAGATATCTAACACAGGATTTAACCCCTTCCCGCTTGTAGGACGTTCTATGCCGTCCTACTTTTTAGTGCCTAGAGGCTAGTAGGACGGCATGGAAAGTCCTACATTAAACAGCTCATCGCGACACCCTGCGATGAGCTGTGTGTGGATCCCGCTGCAGGGACTTGCAGCAGGGTCCCCACAGTCAGGTGAGGCCACTTTGAATGGCCTTACTCTGACACAGAAAATGGAGCTGACGCTCAAAGTGAGCGTCAGCTTCATTTTACTGTAAAAACCTGCAGGACAGCATAGTCCGTCCTACATGTAACAGCTCATTGCTGCTCCACGTGATGAGCTGTACTGAGGATCCTGCTGCAAGGACTTGCAGCGGGATTCACAGTGTCAGAAGAGGCCACTTTGCATGGCCTAAGTCTGACATAGGAAATGTAGCGAGCACTCAAACCGAGCGTTTGCTAAATTTCCGGCATCTCTGCATGCCCGAACTTCACGGGATGTCTTTAGGGACGGACAGGGTCTATAGAGATACTGATCAGGTCCCTGCTTGCGTATTCCTGCCTCCGATCACTTCATAATCGGCAAGAAGAATCACACAGACACCGGATGGTGCTTTGGTCGTTAAGGTCCAAAGCACCATCCAACGTGAAGGGGTTAAATCAAATTGTGGTAAGAGAATATTTGTAAAACCCAATGATAATTAGAAAAAATCTCACAGCTGTTACATTGTGGACATGAATAAAAACGTATTTGGGGCTATTCACATACAGGTGAGTTGAGGTGATTATTGGTGAAATGAACATTTCAGGGAGCCATCCTGTCTGTGTCTGAGAATGAAATCTTACTACGTGCAATTCAAAATCAAAAGAGTTTGTTGCATATGTGGAGACTTCCTAGCAATAGGCAGACAGCATCAGATTAACGTACTAAAACACAGGGGGGATGGTGCCTTCTACCCCAGGCAGGTAGTGTTGCTGGTGAGGAAAAAGGGTAACACAGTTGATAAAGCACAACATTTTTTTTTTATTTTGGACAAAATAAAATTGCTATAATATGCAGTAGTGTATCTTCCACCAGGCAAACAAGGCACTCGCCTAGGGCGGCACTTTGTCAGAGGGTGTTAAAGCACACTTCTGGTACTGGTGGGGGCATGAAATGTGGGTAATGGGGCATGTAATGGGGTGATGGGGCATTTAAAGTGTGTGCAATGTTGTTGATGGGGCATGTAATGGGGTGATTGGGGATGTCCCAACGTGGGTGGGGGGTGCCTGAATTTTATCTGCCTAGGGCAGCACAAAACCAGGATACACCACTGATAATATGTGAGGTTGTCCTTTGTTCCCCATGAGGCAAATCAGAGTCTATGTGTCTAAATAATTATGTAGAAAAGTAGTTGTGCCATTTGGAAAACTTATCCTGCTCCCTGCTCATCAGGCCCATCAGAAGAAAATAGGGATAATAAAAAGTCACACAAGAATTATCTGGGCTCCCCCTAGACCTTTATGGCTCTTATTCCAACTATAAAGTCAATCTCCTTAAGACACAAGTAATCACTTTCTATATGCCAGTTTCTAATCAGCAGATGTGGCAGGCCTTCGGCGAAATAGGGTCAACAGCCGATAAAATTGACTATCTAGGGATAAAAAATTTTCGACAAATTGATAAGGCGGTCCCAGGAAACCATGGGCCTTTATTAACTGACCTTCAAAAACAGACCTCACAGTGGGCTAAACTGGAGATATCATGGATGGGCCGGAATAATATCTTGAAAGCCTATATCTTGCCGAAACTTATATATCTATTTCATACAATTCTGTACAAAGTCCCAGCCAAGATTCTTAGGGAATATGATTTATTGTTTGCAAGGTTTGTATGGTCAGCGAAGAAGCCTTGCATCCCTAGCCAGACTTTGAAGCGTGGCACGCAATATGATGGTTTGGGGTACCCAGACATACGTAAAACGTATGAGGCCTGCCAACTTGCACATATAATAGCATGGAAAAATCAAAGGCACAATCCACGTTGGTATACCCTGGAGAAGACGGCCTGTGATAATATTGACCTTGCTTTATTGGTCTGGCTTCCCAGGGAGTTTTTTCAAGATCTGGACATTGCCCTTAAATCAGTCGTAGATGTAATGTCTTCGCTTTATAAACTAAAAAGATCACTAAAAATAACGGATAGGTTTTCAAAAACAGCTCCCTTACAGGTGATCACTCCATATATAGATAATATTAAATTACAGAGGTAGAGGGAAGCTGGGATTAATATAGTGGGTGACCTTTACTCAGATAACATTCTGAGCTCTTTTGAGACACTTACTAAGAAATATAACCTCCCGGAATTGTTTAATTATATGAGAATTAGATCCTTCTTTAGGGAAAATCCTCCTATGGATAGCACAGATTGGCACAGATATATTGTCTCGGTGGGCGACAGCAGTGTTATATCAAAGTCCCGACGATTTCTCGACTCGGGGGTGACGGTTGGGAAGTCGTCGGCGATTAAACACTGGGAGACGGATCTGGGTAAAATATTTACCTTGAGGGAGTGGTTTGGTACCTGGCAGGAACTTAGGGGTGCAGTTCATTGTATTAACATACAGGAACAGTTCTTTAAGCTATTCCACAGGTGGTACTGGGTTCCCAAAAGGCTCGCTAAATTCAATGCAGATGCCTATGATCTGTGTTGGCGCTGTCAACAGGCAATTGGGTCCCAGTGCCACATGTGGTGGGGGTGCGACGAGCTGGCTCCGATCAGACACAAGGCATCCTTCTTTATAGAAGGGGTGACACCTGGTCAAGGGCAACTGACTCCACAAACCTTTCTATTTCACCTTGATCTAGCTGAAACCAATAAAAAATGAAAAGCACTCTGCATTCACATCTTATCAGCCTTTAAGATCTGCATAGCAAGATATTGGAGGAATCCGGATATACCATCCTGGCCAGAAATTAAATTACAGATACATTTGCAAGCAGCGGCCGAAAAATACTTTTCTACGAAGTCTATAAATAGACAAAGTAGAGAAGCTTATGACTAAACATGGGCAAAATGGCCAGAGCTATCGGTCTGATCTCCCTTAGAGGGTCAGGGTAGCCGGATTCCAGTGTAGCCTTAGCGAGTAAAAACCGGTGTCTCTTGAAGCTGATGTGACCATATTATAACCTTCGTTATCCCTAGGTTTTAGTTAATGACATATTGAATCCAATACCCCCACCCCCCAGACCATCCCCCAGCGGCGACAGGATGAGAGATGTTGTGAATGGTGACTGTATGGAATATAAGAGGGGCGGGCAAGCTAGGCTTTTTTCTGGCAGGTTGCTAATTTGTTATAATGTTAAGATACAGGAATAGAAAATGTTGAAATATAATCCTGTGGTAAACGTTCTATGAAATTTGATTACTATTATTACTGTTACGAAGGAATATGAACGTCTTAATTATGCCCCGCCGGAGCACCCTGTTTGTATAGCTGTATTATATACAATGTCCATCCCTGCTCGTTGTATAATGTCTTGTCTGTCTGATGTGGTATATTAATAAAAAGTATATATATATATAAAAGAATTATCTGGGCTCCACCTATTCATTAAGTTTACAGGTGGGGGAGTTGCAACCACAGTCATTCTATTCAACGTAACTTGTCCTACTGAATTTTCACAAGCACATAGTCCATGAATGAGTGAAGGTCATTCTGACCTTGATTAATGTGAGTGTCCATAACTCAACTGCAAAAAAGGTTAGAACAGAAGTATAGCTAGCGAGGAGCAAGCTAGCAATTCTATCCTAGCACTCTAAATACTTAAATTGCTTGGCATGTGCTCTTCTGAGCATACAGCTGTACAGATAATAGACTTTCAGCTTAGCCAGTGGCAGTTCTTTAAGGAAGAATTGAGGAAAAGATCCACAAAATAGGTGCAAGTGGCTATACCAATTAAATAAAATGCTTGCCTATATGTCATGATTGCTGCTCCCATGGGTGTCATTAAGTCCGGTATCTCCATTTTTGGTACATGGATGGTGACTATTGAGTAAGTAACTGAATAAATAACTATGGTAAACTGTGAATTCATGCGTACACTATTATTATTATCTAATGTAAATCCTTACAATATATACAAATAACCACATCAGAGAAATACTAAACAAACATGAAATGTAATTTAGAAACAGTAAATTAGAACAGTTTGTTCCAAGTTTTGCAACTTGTTTTCAGTTAATGATAACTCACTCTTTAGAGAATTATCCCATCATGCATGTGTACCCTTTACTTTATAACTCTTTATCTATTTCAATTTACTGGATTAACAATATTGGTGTGCAATTTGTAACATACATATAGACAGAGAGACATACAAACGTCTTTTGATTACTGTGTATCAAAAAATAATTTTATCAAAATATTAATAATGATAGAGCATAGTGTTTGCTTTGCATATACTTGATCAGTATTTTGTAAATCATTTTGGATAGGATTCGGCAGGCACTGTGTCTGGTCCTGCATATTGTGATCTCTTGCTGAAGGTACTTATTGGAATAAGAATTATTACAGACACTCAATCTTTCTAATAAAAAATTTACTTGTATTCTAAGACTAAGGGGAAATTAATTGGATTGCACTAACAGTTATCTGATATTTATTGAAAGTATGACTCCACAAGAGTAATACCAAATACCATAATGTCCACTGGATTATTGTTATGCAAGCAACCAGACTCACTCAGTTTGTTTTCTTCAGTCAACTAGCAGATCACTTGTGAGTGACAATGCCCAGTTAAAACACAAAGTTGGGTTCCTGGTCATACATGTTGCTCCTGTTTGCTGCACCCACATTCTGGAACTCATGGCCTCTCTCAATCAGAGATGCACAATAATTACAGACTTTAAAAAGCTTAAGACTAGCCTTATGAGAAAAAAAAAATCAGTATACTGAATCTAAGCTTTTTATTTTGTTTCTGTTTAATCCACTTTCCATTTCCCTGAGCAGATCAATCAGTCATTTACCCCACAAGGTTTCTGCCTGAGCCTAAATTGGTGAGTAGCTAGTCTGCTCACGTAAACGTAAGTGCTATACTGGGGGTTGGGCATAGCCTTTATCTTGCAGTATTTTGCTATGTATGCATTTTATTTGTTTTCTTTATAGATACTCCTTTTAACGAGTGGGACATTAACTGTATATATAAAGTATATAAAGGTATTATTGAGAGCTTTATTCACTTGGTGCTATATAAATTGATGCACAACACTCTTGTTCAATTTTCCTGTTTTATTAAATGCCCATTATTTGTTGAGGTTGCAGTTAAACCTAATGATTTTTCTTTCAGAATAAGTGCTTGTTTCACTGTTTTTTTTCACACTTTGCACGAGTGAGCCGGACTACATTCTTATATCAGCTCTCCCAGTAACCTTCGCTGAATCAATTTATCTTAATGTTACAAAACTAACGAGATTTGATTAAACAATCTACACTTGTGGTTGATATAAAAAAAAGTTAACTTTTACACTATGCAAAACACCAATCAGTTTATCATTTTAACTCACTGGAGGCAGAGAAGTCTTCTACACATTGGGGTAATTTCAATGAGAAATCAGAGAGGGCTATTCATGAAAATTGAAAAGGGAACTGCAAAAATACCAGGCATTAATAGCTGAGTTGGAAAAATCAGCAAGTTGGTTTTAAGTTCAGTTTCATGGGGACATATGTATATTAGCTAGAGTAATGGTTTGCATTAAAGTAATGGTTTGCATTAATTTCTCTCTTTCCAATTACTAACGTGCAAATAAATTGACTAACATGCAAAAAATATTTCAAGATCATCTAGATTTTGCACAATACTATATTTTGCCTTAGCATGTACTTTAAAAAATGATGCTTATAGTAAGCGGTAAAGTAGGGTTTAACATGCATCTGTTAATGTCAAGAGAGCACAAATATGCTACATTTAAGTTAAAGTTACAAAGAAAACAAGCAAAGTATGTGCACCATACAGATAATTATCCTTGCATGCTTTGTAGATATGTCCCATTGCACAATGTTTTATTTTATGAGACTGTAGTCTCAAAATCAGTATTGATATGTAGAGGTTATTCATTTTGATTCCAAGTCAGGATCTTTACACATATGAAAAATAAACTTCAGCCTTTAACCTCATTTATTCTCCTTTCTGTCTCCTATTTGGCTATAATTCATACAATATGATGATCAAATTAATTAAGTATAACTAATCTTTAAATTAATGATAAACATGAACGAAAGACAATATGCTCTTGGGCTGACCTTGTGTCTGGTTTTAGAAATAATACATTTCAAAAATTTCAAAGCCTTGTATTTTTTTTCTTCCTCATCGGGATAAAGTTTCCTCTAATGTAAGGAATTCCCTGTGATAATTAACATTAACCATGGTAAACATACATTCTACTTGAGAGCAATTCAATACCATTGGAGAAGCCTAGAATGTAGCAGAAGACATTTCTGAGGACAGATTATCACTGAAACAACATAACTGATGAGTGACCTTTGCACTTGCATGTCAGCTTAAGATAATGTTTTTCTTTCTTTGTCCTTTTTTCTTAAATTTAATTCATTTGTGGTTCTTCTTTAATTTGCCCCCCCCCCAGCTTTGTTCTGTGAAGAGCAAAACAGAGTATGCAAGATGGATAACTATGTCTACAGCAATCATATAAATGCAAGCAGCAAATTATGAAACTATGATTTATTAAAGATAAACTAGCTTCATGTTTTGCTTACATCTAAGGATTTGGCTAAACATTCTAGCAGAATACAATCTTTTTTTTTTTTTATTACTTGGGGACTCTCCTTAGATTGAATGGAATCTCCAAACATGGAACCCTTTTTCATTGTGCCTTACTGACAAAGCCTATGTGAGGCTAAAACGTTGTCTGCCTTTGCTATGTGCTCACTGACTATCTTAGGCTGAAACATATGTCTGAGATTGTAGTTTTCTTTTCTTTCTTTTTATTAGATTTTATAAATAAGACAAAAAGAGAAATAACAAAAAACTGTAACATTCATACATACATAAACTTAAGACATAATAATAATAATAATAATAATAATAATAATACCGTATTTGCTCGAATATAAGACAAGGTTTTTTTCAGAGCAAATGCTCTGAAACAGACTACTCGTCTTATATTCGAGTTTGTCTTCTGGTCTGAGCTCTAATCAAGGTATGCCTGTAAGACTGGGATCCAGGTCCCCCATAGAGCTGCAGGGGACCTGGATCCCCCTCGCAAACAGCCGGTGGATGTCTGCGTAATGCATGCAGACATCCTCCGCTGCTGCCCGGCACGTCCGACGGGACTTCTATGACAGAAGCTGGAAGGTCACATGACCTCCATAGAAGTCCTGGTGGAAGTTAAACTTTTTCCTGTAGGGTAGTCTTACATTCAGGCTTTTAGTTTTTTTCCTACAGGAATATCCAAAGTTTGGGGGGTCATCTTATGTTTCTATTACCTTTCCTTGGGATTAACCCAATCTCCATTTGTAGCTGAAATTCAATCTGATTTTTTTAAGGCCTGCTATGTGGGGACATTCGTTTTTTTTCCAGCCTCATGCTATTAGCATTTTAGCTGCTGTTAGAATATGTGTAGATAAGTATCTCAGGATTTTGTCAAATTTAAGCCAGTAAAGATGTAACAAATATGTGTCTTGCTGTTTAATAATCCCTTTAATCTCTATATTATCTAATACCATCATTACCATATCCCAAAAACCTGCGTATCTCTGTGCATTCCCACCATATTTGGCTAAATGAGCCTTTTTCCTTGTTCCGTCTTCAGCAGATATTAGAGGTTTGAGGATACATCTGGTTTAATCTTTCTGGGACCAAGAAGTATCTATACATGATCTTGTAGTAAAGTTCTAACAGATTTAAACAATTAATTGATTTTTTCAGGTCCAATACAGGTTTTAACCAGCCTTCAAATCTTATTTTGTGTCCTTTTTCTTTTTCCCATCTAGACAAGGCAGTTGGCCTTGAGAGAGACTCCTGGTCTGGTTCAAAGATTTTACTTTTTATTATTTTTTTAATCAATATTTCACCCTCTAGTAATATAATCAATTTCTGTTTCCTGGCAGATCTGTTCTGCCTCTCTTCTAGCATATATAACCTTTTATTCTTAAATAAGTAAATAGTTCGGTCGCTGGGAGATCATATTTTTCTACCAGTGAGGGGAATGCATTAGGTGCTTGATCTTCCCATAACGGTCCATATTTACTCAGACTTCTTTTGGCCAACTTACTTAGGTTTAGATCTCTGATATATTAATTTCAAGGAACTTTAATGAAGTATCAGATAAGGCCACACATTCAAAACCCATCTTCTTTTTCTTTTTTTTCCCAGAAAGATAGCAGACTATAAATGATGAGATTATTCGTATAACTTTTTTTGTCTCCCTTCTCCCTTTTCCCTATTACTATCAAGTAGCTAAGATCTTCTGTTTTACAAAGAGCAGCATCATATCTATACAAAGTTTCCTGTTTATTAAAGACTCCTGACCATCTTTAAATATGCCAAAGCACTGCTGCATTGGGGTATTCCGAGATCTCTGGAAGGCCTATACCTCCTTGTTTTAGAGTTCGCCTCAGAATTTTGGAGCTTATTCATGGCTTTTTCCCTTTTTTCCAGTTTTTTTTTTAATACAGAGAGAGGATGTCTGACATTTAGAATCTGGATTGCAGGCTGGGAAATAAAAAAAATGTAAAGTGCTTCCTAAAACATGGTAAAGTAATTTATACATGCAAGCATCAATTGTTAAGCAGAACATGTTTTGTCCAATGCACAGATTACACAGAAGTGTCTCTAAATATAATGTTTTAAATACTAAAATATGTGACTAAATCATCAGAAATGTCAGTTATATATAGGGTCAATTTGTTAGGCATTACATTACTACTTTTTATATAGTGCCAACAATTTACACAGCTAAAACATGAGGAAGAGCTCACAAGTTTACAATCTAGACGGAATGGGGAACATGAGAAACATAAGATGAATGAAGAGGCAGGAGGAAAGTTGGGAGATGGAAAAATAAAAGTAAAATGTGACAATAGAAGGTATGGACGAAATGTGACAGCTGAGTGAGTCACATCACTGGTTCTAAATTGGTATATGGGTGGGTGCATTGTAAGCCTACAGACTCCAGCCACATAGACATTAAAATCTTTGGACACTACAGGTAAAGTGAGTGAGGTGGCTAACATATTGCTAATAATTGTGTGTAGAGGGGTAGTTGATTAAGAGGTAAAAAGGATAAGATATTTTCAGATAAAGTTTATTTTATAAATAATCCACGTTTGTCCAGCTCTATAGATGGAAGCAGGCCCAATTTCTATTTTGTAATTTTGAATAGTTGAGTGATCTTCTGGAGGAGGATATTGGGTGTACAGGATTTGGATTTAAGTGTTTAATTATATAATACATTGATTGCCATGGAAAACAAAATGGTAGTAGGAATTATCCAGAGGGCCCTCTAGTGAATAAACCATTAAGTCTTACTGTTTTGTTCTTCTGTTTTTCCATTATACTAAGGAATATCCAATTATGTCGATAAACATACTGCATTTGTAAAACTTAATGAAGAGTCAGAGAAACAAATAATAATGTGCACCCAGCTAATTATTCCCCTAACGTTTTACATCATAAATGATGATGCCTTTTCTTAAAACATTTCAGTATTCATTTTGTGTGTTACGCTGTGTGTTGCATGTTGATAAGGTATCTTTACAAACACATTTTCTAGGGAAAAAACACATACGTGGGTTTCACAATACAAGTGACTTAGCAGTTTTAAACAAACATAAAATCTTCAACCAACCATAAATTGTTTATGCAACTATATTATTCAGAGACAATACTTTTATTTAAGTTACCCATATTTACAATACAAACATCTGATTGCTGTTTTTATATTTATATTTAATGAATGGCAACACATTCCACAGTACTCTTTCAAGCGAGTATAGTAAATAAATAAAAAAGGACAATTTGACTATGGTCTTAGAGATGAAAACACAATATCCAGTAAATTTAGCTGTGTCAGAATTTGGAGAGCAACCCGACCCCCAGTATGCGCTTACGCCACTCTCGTCATGCTTAGCCAATAAATGTAAATTCCAAGCTGTGAAATCTCCCCTTTCACCGTGACCAAAACTGATCATAAATACAAAACAAAGAGACATGGTTGCAGAATTTGGAACATCTTAGAAGTAGATAATTGCAGAGACTGCACCCAACTTGTTAGTAGAAAAGCTTGAATTCTTTATTCAGATATAAACATACAGCAACAAGTTTATCGCCTGGATGGCATCCTTCACCTACCGATACAAGGCAATCTTTACGTATTTCATCCCTTGTAAACAAAAGCAGGTAGATTCCTCTAGTCTAGGTCATATTGAGGCAGTGGCGTAGCGTGCGTTGTCAGCACCCGGGGCAAGGCAAGTAATTTGCGCCCCCTAACCCGTGGATTTTAGCACTCGAGTCTCTTCTACTAGATTAGTTAAAGAAACCCTTACCCCCCAAGCACATGTATTGTTTGTTATGAAAATACTTATGTAATTAAAGTAAAATGCATCTAAATACAAGTTTATTTTCCAACACTTTATTGAGTGCGAACATGCATTACACACATTCTCCACATTTTCAGCAGGTCTATGAATACAAATATACACATGTAGTAAGCTAGCATGGGCCATGCTATTATATGTCGTCTCACAACCATCGTAAACGACAAAAAATATCAAGAACAAAAACTAAACATCAAAATGGAACCATACCCTGGAGATGATCCAAGACTGGGCTAGATGGAGCCAACTTCCTCAATCCTGTACCTCTAATTTTAATTCTTTAATAGAAGTGCAAGATATCAATCTGTATATAATATACAGATTAATTTAAATTCGCTCAATGAAGTGGCCTGGGTGCAATGCCCCTCAGGTTTTAACCCTTCACATGTAAACATAGCAGTTTCAGAGAAACTGCTACGTTTACATTTGCGGTTAAGGCAGCCTCTAGTGGCTGTCTTCCGGACAGACACTAGAGGCGCATCTGCGACGCTGGAGCCTGGAGGCACATTTCGCCTCCATCGCGCAGAGTGTCCATAGGAAAGCATTGAGAAATGCTTTCCTATGGACACTTTGAATGCGCGCGCAGCCATGCGCATTCAGCTCCAGTGACGTCGGACGGGGAGCTGACGTCAGACAGGGAGGAGAGGTCACCAGCACCGAGGGAGCCTGGCGCTGGATTAAGGTAAGTAACTGAAGGGAATTTAACCCCTTCAGCGCCACGGGAGTGGGACCCTGAGGGTGTGGGCACCCTCAGGGTACTAAAGTGTCAGGAAAACCGCTTTGTTTTCCTGACACTATAGTGATCCTTTAAGAGTTTAAGGGGTTATTTTGGCCTGGGGAAGCCAAATGGTTATACACCTATGCTTTAAACCAGGAGTAGACATCCTTTGCCACTCCAGATGTTGTGGACTACACCTCGCATGATGCTTTGCAAGCCTTAATGGAGATGTAGTCAAAAAACAAAGGGAGTGTCAAAGGTTACCTACCCCTGCACTAAACCAAAAATATATAATACAGTTCCTACCCCATAAATATAATATGTAATGCTATGATATTTAATGCTCTCATCCAACCCCCTTCCCTCCACAGTTCCTAATAAATATATTACAAATATAATTCCCTCACCCCTGTAGCCCCACCTATTTACATTTCCTTCTACATACACATATATATATAGATTATTCATTAGGCCACAAATGTAAAAAATATAATCATTGCCTCATCTCAAATTCCCAAGTCAGATCTTTCTCATCCCCCCCCTCTTCCCCTAATACACTGCTGACCCCCCTCCCCCTAATACACTGCTGACCCCTCCCTCCCCTAATACACAGTTGACCCCCATCCCCTAATACATTACTGCCCCCCTTCTTCCCTTCCCCAATACATTACTGCCCCCCTTCTTCCCTTCCCCAATACATTACTGCCTCCCTTCTTCCCTTCCCCAATACATTACTGCCTCCCTTCTTCCATTCCCCAATACATTACTGCCTCCCTTCTTCCCTTCCCCAATACATTACTGCCCCCCTTCTTCCCTTCCCCAATACATTACTGCCCCCCGTCCCCAATACATTACTGCCCCCCCGTCCCCAATACATTACTGCCCCCCTCCCCCATACATTACTTCCCTCCCTCCCCCATACATTACTTCCCCCCCTCCCCATACATTACTTCCCTCCCCCATACATTACTTCCCCCCCTCCCCATACATTACTGACCCTCCCCTCCCCCATACATTAAATGACCCCCCTCCCCTCCCCCATACATTAAATGACCCCCTCCCCTCCCCATACATTAAATGACCCCCTCCCCTCCCCATACATTAAATGACCCCCTCCCCTCCCCCATACATTAAATGACCCCCCTCCCCTCCCCCATACATTAAATGATCCCCCCTCCCCCATACATTTAATAAACCCCCCTCCCCCATACATTTAATAAACCCCCTCCCCTCCCCCATACATTAATGAACCCCCCTCACCTCCCCATACATTAATGACCCCCCTCCCCTCCCCCATACATTAATGACCCCCCTCCCCATACATTAATGAACCCCCCTCCCCCATACATTAATGACCCCACCTCCCCTCCCCCATACATTAATGACCTCCCTCCCCCATACATTAATGACCCCCCCTCCCCCTCTCCAATACATTAATGACCCCCTCCTCAATACATAATACAATAGGTCCCCCAAGCCCCTTTATTCTTACCTTTACAAATTCCACTTCCAACAGCTCAGGGAAGAAAGGCCGCGATGCAGTTTCAGAAGAGCCTCCGCCGCGCAGCCACCGGATGTGACGTCACGCCGTCATTTGCCGCTCACATCCGGCGGCTGACAGGAAGTATCGCGCGGTTGTGGCTGCGGCCGCGCGGCCGCATAGGGCTAGTGCGCCCCCCCAGATATTGCGCCCGGTGCGGCCGGCCCCCCCTGCACCCCCCACGCTACGCCCCTGTATTGAGGTATATGACCAAACAGATTTTTGGTAATCAACAATGGACAGTGAGCTTTGTATTTGGTATTAATTCTTGCTGGAATCTAAAGACCAATCCATTGTTGATTTAAGTATACTCTATCCCCCCACACTGGGGGAGAACAACTTTTGTACATGGACATAGTAATTGAACACTGCAAAGTGCTTTTGGGGTGGTTAATCACCATCTTTGATGCTAGAGTGTTTGACTTGTATATCAGTACAATTGAAATTAGTTAATAAACCCTTTGTGTATTTTATATTTGTAAATATATATATATATCAGTCTTGATAATGGCTCCTGGTTGGAGCCGAAAGGTCGATTTTTTGATGCAATTTATGCTCCTTTCTTAATACGACTTTTTTTCATCCATTTAACCCTGTGAGTGCGTGGTTTTATTTGCCTTCCCACGGGGGGCATATGTTTTTGGACTGGTTATATTATAGCAACACAGCACCCAGGTATTTTTGTCTTTTTATTTGGTGTTTGTGCTCCACTTTTGGACATATATATATATATATATATATATATATATATATATACACACACACATATATATATATATATATATATATATATATATATATATATACACACATATATAAAAAAAAAAACACAGTCCCTGCATATGTAAATAAATAAATATATACATATACATAAAAGTCCATATGTATGTATATATATACTTTAGTAGCATTCTACAAGCTGGATTCTGGCATATTTTAATATGTTAAAGTGGCTGTGCATTTTTTTGTTTCTTTTATAGTTTATCGGGCAGATTAGTATCTTTATATCATTTTTAATGTTTCTGTAGCAATACAATATAGTTATTTTTTTATAAACTAAATTTCTATTAACTGTATAAATTTGACATTGCAATTATTTGGGTGTTATTAGGACTAATGTCCTTAAATTATTCCAATAACAAGGGCTCTTCTTGAATAAATGCATATTGCAAAGCATCATTAGTAAAACTATTGGCATTGAGTCAGACATTTTACTTTGCTTCCATTGCTTAAACTGTTATTTACAGACATAATGAGAAAGCATTAAACTAAGCACAGTAATTGCCAGTAAGCTTGACGCTTGCGTGTGCTGCCCATGGGGTTGCCACCCACCTGGTAGTTTACTGGCAGGCCAATAAATAAAAACTTGAGGCCAATGTTTAATCCATGCAGCCTTACCTGTCTGCTTTTGAAAAAAAAAGTGGCAACCTCGGTTGTCTAAGAAAGGCAGATAGGCAAGTGGATGAATTTCACATTTTTAAATAAATCTCATGTTCACAAATCTTTTTCTTTTTAACCCCTTCACGACCGATGATGGTCCTGGACCGTCATAGGGAAATCTCCCTTCGTGACCGATGACGGTCCAGGACCGTCATGCAGGTCTGATCGCGGTATGCACGCTGGCATACGGCGATCGCGCTACCAACGACATGGCTAAGTGTCTCGGTACCGAGACACTTCAGCCATGTCGGTTGAGGACCCCCCCGGACAGCCAATCACAGCGCCCGGATGTTAATAGCTGTCAAAGCAGGTGCCTGCTTTGACAGCTATAGTCTCTCCCTGCTCCACGGTGATCGTGGGGCAGAGAGAGACTAAATATAGTATATAGTGTGTGAAGTCTCCCCCTGGTCCCCCCCAAAGGATTTTTTTAATTAAAAAAAAATACGTTTTTTTTTTTTCCCTATTGTGCTAATCCTAACTCTTGGGTTAGGGTTAGAGTTCATCAAAACCCTAATCCTAGAGTTAGAATTAGGGTTTGTACTAACCCTAACCAAAGGGTTAAGGTTAGAGTTAAATACAAATTAAAAAAAATGTTAAAAAAATAAAAAATTAAATAAATAAAAAAATTAAAAAAAATTATAATAAATTGTATAAAAATAAGAAGTTATTCCGTAGTGGACCAATGACATGTTATGTCTGTCTGTGGTCCTCTAGGGATATTATATAAAAAAAAAAGACTGCTAGTGGGGCCAGTGCTTTGCATTGAAACAGCTAAATGCTACTTGCATTTATTAACCTAAAACATGCAAAAAAAAGCAAAAAACATATCAACATTGGGTATTTCTGAACTCAGGACCTATAGTCGAATCTATTTAGCACGTTTTTTCATTAGCTTTTGAAGCTTAGTAAAAGAATTTACAAAGAAAAGTCAGGAAAAGTGTTTATTTTTTTAATTTTAACCATATTTTACTATTTTTTACACAATACAATAAATGATATGAACAAAATAATGTCATGAAAAGAAAGCCCTTCTTGTCCTGAAAAAAACAATATATAATATGTGTGGGTACAGCAACTGACAAAGAAGAAAATTAAAGCTAAACACAAACACCTCAGAAGTGTTAAAACAGCCTTGGTCACTAACGCACAACATTCCAAAAATAGTCTGGTCATGAAGGGGTTAAATTGATCAAATTCCTCCTGATATTTAGCTTGACCATACTATTTTAAGCCATGTTTTGCAGGTTACATCTTACACTGTAAAAAAGTGGCAAACAAAATAACTAAAAAGGAGAAAGATGGTATGATAGAAAGATGTTGTGATATGGCACTTAATTGGAGCTGAAGGGGTGATGGCAGAGTTTAAGAAGGCTAGAAAGTTAGTGAAGTGTAGACAATACAGCACTTTAGAATAGAGGTTGAAATATGAAAGCAATAAAAAAAAAACTTGTGTCAGTGAGGTACATTATAGTACATTTTCAGCAAATATAGATGTTTGATTTCATAAACTTGCAAAGAAATTATGATTCATAGATTACTTGTTTACATCTCTTTCAAACTGCTAAGGATTTCAGTGAGTCAAATTGTGGCTACTTCAACTCATTCACTTAGAGCTTTATTCATGAATGGAAGAAGAAGAATGGAGAATGGAGTTATAAACTTAAGGCCAAAGAAACCAAATTAGAAGAATACGGTTAGTCAGCTGAATGGGCAAATTTTTCCAACTCGAATACTTTGGCCTTATTTTTGGCCTTCTCAATTTCCTGCAAGTCTCTCTTTCATGAATAAATCTCTTCATGTATTTTCACAGAGAGTAGTCAGACAAAATTTGAATGCAACACTTAAATATACTTAAATGTAAGCCATTTGCAATAAATCTCCAATGCATTTTATGACTATACTGCTCTAAATATTATTTTACAGTAATCTTGTTGATATGTAATTAAGATGTGATCTCAACACTAGAAAGTTGTGTGTATGTTTGTTGAGAATAGGTATTTTACCAGTAGGCCAAAAAATGAAATTGACGTGGGTTATGGGCAACTACCCATACCTGAGCACATCACTCAGGCTCCCGCTCTGCAATTCACACCACAACATCATTCAACACTAATAAAAACATGGGGAAATAATCTAAAAAGACCCCTCAGACCTTACTAGGTGCAATTTCCACTTTGCCTCACACTACATAACACATTTATTTTATTGCCTGTCACCAGACTTATATCCTTAGGTTATCCGATATGGGATAACCTACAGCAATTACTTTTTTCCTTAGAGAAACTATGGTGTCCTTGATCCTCTCTGTCTCCCACCAAACACAGAATAGGACTCACTAGTTATTTATCTGTTTCTTGTACTGATGCTTTTCTCTGGGATTATAAAAAGATCTCCCTTGGGAGGTTTCTCTGGGATTACTCCCGACTCCCAATTACATGAAGTCCCTTACTATTCATCTTCTTAACATGTTAAGATTATTTGTCTTGCATTACTGGAAAACAAATTAGTAGTACACAGCCAGCTAGTCCTGCCCATTATGATATAGGAGCCAGTAAGAGATCAGGGGTGTATTTGATGACATCATCATGCAGGCTTTAACCACAGTTGTAAAGTGAGACTGGCTGGAAGATTTTAGCATCATGGGAAATATTAACAAAATGGAGCCAGGAGATAGACACCTAATTTTATTTTCCCTTTTATATGCAATTAATTCAATCATATAAAAAAAACAGTGACATATGATTTATATATGTGTTTTTTTTAATGACCAGGTTATCTATTACATCTTATGTAAGTGGTAGTGTTCCTTTAATAGAATTATTGCATTTGGTATCCCAAAAACATCAGGCCCCCTACCGGTCAACTTTCTGTGATGTCCCTGGGACATCAACATGGGCAGCGTTACATGATGCTAAAGCTCTGAAGCCAAAACCAACCCTATTTGTCAGAACAGGACCATTGACATTGTATTGCCTGGGTCCAGGATTAAAATGCTGCCCCCTCCCACTGCACATACCCACACATTCCTAACTGCACACACAGTCACACGCATATATACATAATCACTCATTTTCATACATAGTTATGCACACATACATAATTTCACACAAAGTCACACAATATATACAGTCATGCACACTGGTACAAAGTTATGTACACATGCATGTATACACAGTTATGTACATCATACACATTTATGTACACATAATAATAAAAACAAATTTCAGCTTAGAAACAATCTTATTTGTATACATATATTTTTTTGTCTTTCTGTTTGACTACCTCAACTGAGAATGTGGCAGCTAATGAATAAAATGCTTCTTATTTCTTATTTGATTTTATATTGTCTGGAGTAAGAGTGACTATCCATTGGCACCCTGGCTGCTATGGCTAAAGTTTTGTATATACTGGATAACATCATGCTAGATGAGCATCATGGGAACTACAGTTTATAGCAGCTGGATTGTCAGAAGATAAAAATCACAGCCCTGACCTTTTGTGTGAGCCCAACCATTTCTACTGGTCTCTCCCCTTCAATCTTTCTTATGAAAAAATTGGTTGTTCTGAAGAGCTCAGTGAATTCGAGCATGGTACTGTGGTAGGATACCCACCTTTGCAATAAGTCAGTTTGTGAAATTTCATCCCTGCTAGATATTTAATGTCATTTGTAAATGATCATTGAGTACCGTGGTGAATAGTGAGTAAAAGTTGCTAATGTTATGCTGATCGCATAGCTGAAGAGTTCCAAACTTCCACTGGCATTAATATCAACACTAACACTGTGTAGAGGGAGCTTCATGGAATGGGTTTCCATGGCTGAGCAGCAGCATGCAAGCGTCACATCACCAAATACAATGCCAATCAGCAGTGGAAACATGTTCTGTATTTTTCAGGGGTCCCACTGGGCCTTAATCTTTTTTATTTATTTGTTAAAAAATGATTTTTTTTTTTTCATTTTGATAATAGCTACATTTTTCCCGTAATGTGTCTCTATCATCCCAAATCTATGGGGATAATAAAGCGTACTTTTGGTTCGGTGGATTTTGGTCTGCTTTTGGTTTCACAAGCATTCAACGTCTAATCGGCCATGATAGCCGAATTGTGAGGATATATTCGGGGTCACATTGGGGCATATTTTGTAGCTCAAAATTTGGCTTCTGATATGACCTCTAGCCGTTCAAACTTCAGGCCAATTACTTTGAGAACGAAAGTCAGAGTATATTATGTAGATCCATTTATTTTTGGGTTTGTTTTTACATTTTAAAATTGTGGATAAAGTGGTGCTAAATTTAAAATACGCCCTGGTGTGTCAAATACTCTAGGTATGCGCCTGGACCTGACCTTCCCATTTATTAAGGACTTTTATAATACTTGAATAATGCAGATCAGGAGGTGAATTAAGCCCATTCCTTTGCTGTGAAAGGTCTCGGTACAGTTTACAGCTAGTCCTTTCTGTGAGGGGGGAATCCCTGTGATCCCTTACCATTGGGTATCACACAGCGCACAATGAGGACATGTTTATGCCAGAAGAGGTACAGACTTTACTTGCTCTCGCAGAGCCCCTTGTGATACCAATACACTAGACTGACACACTACCAGGTTACTGGGAATCATACTGGGTAGCTTGCAGAAGCTCCCCAGCACTCCCAGAGCAGGCATCCTGGTGGCACTGGCTCTGACAACGTGTGCAGTGATACAGGGCCGGCCCAAGACATTGTGCTGCCTGGGTCAAAAAAACAATATGCTGCCCCCTCCCCCAAAAAAGCCCACAGTCATGATAATTCAAACTAAAATTAAAAATAAAATGCAAGAACACCTTTCTATATGTAAAATAATATGGCTCGAGTATTGGCTCTAAAAATGTTTAATCCAAATGTTTGAGCATTTCAACTTAATTCGAGTCATGTTATGGGTCATTGGCCACATATTATGTTTTGGGGAATTGAACAGCCTATTTTCATAATAATGTTTGTATTACCATGTCTTTCATTTCACCTCGTGGGTGAGCTCTTAGAACATTTTTTTTTTTTTTTTATATGCCCACTAAAGAACTTCTTATGTACATAATAATGTATTTTTTTTCAAAGAGCTCACCCATAAGCTGAAAAGAGAGTAATGGTAAAACATTATTATGATAATAGGCGGTGCAATTCCCTAAAACATAATGTAGCCAGTGGCCTATAACAAAATCAAAATAGATATAGTCATTGTCATAGAAGTTAACCCCTGGATTGCTTGACATATATAAACAGTGTCAGATGAGTTAACCCCTGGATGGCTAGACAGATATAGGCAGTATCAGAGGAGTTAACCCCTTGGGTGGCTAGACAGATCTAGGTAGTGTCAGAGGAATTAACCCCTTGGGTGTCTAGGCAGATAGAGGCAGTGTCAGAGGAGTTAACACCTTGGGTGGCTAAACAGATATAGGCAGTGTCAGAGGAGTTAATCCCTTGGGTGGCTAGACAGATATAGGCAGTGTCAGAGGAGTTAACCCATTTATCCACACACTCATCACACACATACACAGACAGTCTGTCACTCATACATACACACAGTCTCACTCAAACTGACACACACACACTCTAACTGACATACACACACACTTTCACTCACACTGACATACACACATACACACACTCTGACATACACACACTCACTCTGGCATACACACACACACTCACTCTGACATACACACACTCTCACTCACAGTGGCACACACACACACTCACACTGACATTCCCACACACACACTGTCAGTTTTTAACCTTCTATCAAGCTCAAACGGACACAGGAAATAAAAAAAAGTAAGCTGCATGGAGAAGTTAAGTGCCGCCTCTGCCACGGTGCTGCCTGGGGCACCTGTCCCCATTAAATGGCCAGCCCTGCAGTGAGAGTCGAAATTTGCCATTTGTCACCCCTCTTTACGTGCTGCCTTGGACCCACCCAGACCCATTGCAGGGCCAGCCTCTAACAGACAAACACAAATGAATAGCCTCTATTATTGCACTTTGCCTAAAATCTTAGAATAAAGAAAGTTCACTCAACTTCAAAGGATAACCTTATGATGAGTGGCAAGTAAGTTACATTTCCACACCCCAACACCTCAGTTAACAACTGATGTGGAATCCTGCAAATATCTGGCACTATTATTTTTGTTGAGAAGATAGGCAAGTTGGAGAATTTTTCCAACTCTGTTATTAATTACAGATTTTTATATGTCTGTTCATTTTTATTGAATACACTTCTTTGACTTATGCCTCACATAAAGCAACAGATAAAAATAACAAACTTTTATTGAGTGCAAAAATATACAATAACAAGCGTACAAAATCCAACATCAAGATTCAACCTATGAAAACTATGAATTTTTTTAAACTGTCACTAAAGTTTTTCTATTAAATAAGCAAGAATGTAAATCTTTGTGCACCTTCTCTTATGCAAACCCAATGTATATCATTACTGCTTTGCTGTTTGACTAATATAAACACCGCTCGCTTCACTGTCTTTGAGAAAGTGGTTGTCGTCTGTGTAGAAGATTAATCTGCAATATTTTGAGTGGCAGTTGTCTTTGTCTTTGAAGTGTGTATTCAACTATAGGATCTACTACTCAGTAAAGAGAGAACTGCAGGGAATTGAGATGGCTATTTCAAACTTTAGGGCAATGAAGCCAAGTTATCCAATGCAGCTAAATGAGAAAAACAATTCCAGCTACTTTGGCCTTAATTTTGAAATTCCCATCTCAATTCCCTCCAATTCTCTCTTTATTGAGTAAACCCTATGGTCTCAATTCCATGTACATGCAAAACAATGGAAACAAATGTGACTCCCTCTGAATCGGCACAGTGGTAGTGGTTGCACTGCATAGTCTCCCAGGTGATGGTTACAATTTATGATAGCCATTCAACTCCTATCTATTTCTCGAGGAGCCAATTTCCCCTTACCAACACTAACTTGTTAATATTGACTTTTATTTTACTTTTAACATTCCTATATTTAAACTAATAGGATATGGTGTATGCCAATATATGTCATCTTGTCTGCCAACAAAGTAATATAATTACGGGTTATGAATAAAGGTGGTGTAACAGTTCTAAAACTGGTGCAGTCACTATGGAAACCAATGGAATGTTCCTGCTGATTAGATCACTTTTTGAACTTTGCCCCCAAAATTTCTTTTATACATAACTCCCACTGTGTTTTAAAGCCTCTTGAAACCCTATCAATACTGCAGATGGTAAAAGGTTAAAACCCCCACATTCCACATGCATTATTACAACTGCTGCTTTCTACCATTGCTTTCTCAACCCATGGCTCAAATGACTACCAGCAAGGTGTCTGAATAGCCATTCTGGATTACATAACCACAGGCAAGTAGAAATCCCCACTTTTTTTGGTCAAACAAAAAACATTCTGCTTTGAGCCCTCTACAAAGAACAGCTGTGAATCACAATAGAACTAAGAATTCTCAGCAATAGTACAACCTCCTGCAACTGACAAGGGGGAGGTGTAAGCGAAGACGGGGTGGAGCAGATTTTACTCTTACAATCAGAGGATGAGAGGAGGGAGGTATTAGTGTATTTCCTTTGCCACTCTCGGCGCATGTAACCTGCCATCCTTGCACGCAGTACCCATGAGAACTGGATTTATACTTTGTACTTACCACTAGCATCTCCTTATGCTAGACAGCAGTTCAAGGGAAAACAGCCTCTGCATACAAACCACATGCATTCATTCTTACGGTCTCTGTTCCCTAGTTAGTTGCTGTAACATATTACACGTTCACCAATGCTTGTGTTAAATAGTTGCCCCAAACTAGTTAGCAGGAATCTACTCGGATGTCCACCTTTCTGAGGCTGTTTGTTTTATCTACCTGTACCCCTGTGGATCACTTGATGCCCTGGGACTTTTTTGAGTGTGCACTGACTGAGTGAGGATTTAAGGGGAGCGCATCTACTATTCTACAGTGACTGCAGCAATTATCGGAGCAGCATACAGGACTGGAAAATGCACTTGCTGGAATTAGCCCTACTTTTTCTTTACACAGTATTAATTCAGGGTGACACAGCTTATGAATCAGGACAGGGCTATTACGACGATCCGGAATTTGGCGACACTAAGGTAAGGGCATTTCTAATGTCACCCTGAGTGTGTGGTACGCAGTGTTGAGTGACAAGCTTTGGGTTACAAAGTTGCACATGCTAGATCTATCTTGACAACCGCTGAACCTGGTTTTATCCAATATTTGAGTTATATGTTTTTCATTTTCTAAGGCTCTTGCCTCAGGAGGAGGACTTCAATAAATAAAATTAATTCGTGTTATTGAAAAATCAAAGGCAGAGGGAAGGTTTGGTAGTAAATCTTTAAGTGTGGTTGTAGAAAGATTTTTTTTTATTTTTTGTGTGTGGAAGTACTAACATCCTTTGAAGTTCTATTGCTGATTTATTATGGAGAGACGTCTGTTTTATTATTCTGATGACCATTTAATCACACCAACATATGCCACAGCGATGTACAAGTTAACCACATTGATGGATCATGATCTTTGCCTTTAGCTGGTTATTGTAGCAAGATCGTCTATGTATATATATTCTGTCTCAGGCAGATAAGAGGCAGTTAATTGCTTACTGAGTTGAAAAGGTTATGTGTGACAAAGTGGGTCACAACACAACCCATATTGCGCCAGGGAATGGCAGGTATGTATCCATTGTTACTACACACATATGTAGTCTAGCATTCCAAATAACTGGTGCCAGTTTACTATTAGACCGCACTATACTGTACTGACAATGGTTAACTTTCTTTCCACGTTGACATGGAACAAATTGTGCAATTTTATTCGAGTTATTTTTAACATCTGATTTTTTTTTTTATTTAACACTGGGAGACATTTATATAGCGTGTTTAGCAATTGGTGATTGCGCTATTGTTAGCACTTTGGCCCAAAATTTCTATTTATACATTGGTCTCTGTGTATATGCTGCACAAAGCATTCAGAGATTTACCTTTTAGAATGCTACATATTTCGCAGGTAATGGGATCCAGTCTATAACACATCTGTCATTACCCAGGTTAATATGTTTTGTTTTTTTTTTGGTTTTTTTTACTACATCCTAAGAATGCACTAGCACGTGTTTTCACTCACTTTAGGCTTTCAGAGACAATTTGTTTCTATAATTAGTTAAGCCTTTTCCCCTTTGTGAGCTGTTTGGTGGATACCATTACGTTGCATTATGTTAAAATGTATTTATATAGCGCCAACAATTTATGTAGCGCTAGGAACAGAGCATAAAGGGAGGCTACATTCTAAGTTAGAAGAACAAGAACAGATTGATACACAAGGTAGAGAGCCCTGCTTGCAAGCTTACAATCCAGAGGCTAACTTTTGAGCAAGAGAACATATACTCTATTTCCCAAATGTAGTACTATGTGCATGGCTGGTCTTTGACACTGAAGCTGTTGTAGACGCTGGTTCTCATAATGCACAGACAGTGACACCACTGGCTGAGCATCATGGTAAACAGATGGAATGCCTAAGGTCAAGCCATCACTAGTGTGGATACATCTTGTGTGGTTTATTGACACTGGTGATCTGGTTTGAGAAATGTAGCAAGATTACTTTCTGAGAAAGGAGCAATGTTATTATTACTTAATTATAGTTGTGTAAACAGAGCCACGGTGAGATAATGTTATTTATCCAACTAACCAGTAGCTAACGCTGGATTATAACCTGTACAAACACAAAGAAGACTTCAGGATTCCCAAAAATTCAAGGAAGGTGTTTCATAAAATACTTTTATTTACAATTCTTAAATCTGGTGGCATGTATGCCTAAAATATTAAACTAATAAACAATAGCATGTTTCATTAGACACTTTATTTAGAAAGAAGACAAATATTTACATTAAAACACAAAATCTACCGGTTATTTAGCAAGTTCATTTTGAAATGTAGAAATTACAGAAGTTTAATTTCTGTTAACCATGAATTGCAGTCACAGCATATAGGTTCTTCTGCAGTCCTAAGTTTTGCAGCTAAACCATAATTCTATTAAATAATAAATATACATTGCTACATACCCTATCTACCTAATCACTGGTTGAAGCATACGCTTCCTTTCAACCTCTGTCTGCTGTGATATTAACTCACTTTACATTCAGCCACACCATGGACATAGATGTTCACAGTAGTTGGGATGGCAGAGGTTGCTGGAGCCATTCTGCATCTGCTGTCTTGCATGATGTGCAGGAAGAGTGTCCTCTGGAATATTTGCTTCCAAAGTTTTTTTTGCCAGCTTATGCATAATCTTTTCTGGATAGCAGTTTACATTGTGTTTTCATCACGTACAGCCTTTTCATTTTTAAAAGATGACGCATTGTGATATTTTATTCTTCTGGCACTTAAAGTCTTAAAAAAAAAAAAATGTTACTCAATAAAACACCACCACTTATAGCCATTTATTTCCACACACAAGTATTGAAATAGAATGATGCATATCTTTGGTTTAAGTCACTTATTTTGGTCAAATCATAAATATTGAATATTTTGACACCCTTCATTTTCTGTTTTGGCTACAGAGATACCCTTAAACATTTATGTCAACAATAAAGCCGTCACAGAAATAGTAGCAGGTATAGGTGCCCAGTTCCAATATCCAAATTATTTTCAGTAATTATTATGTGACAACTATTTGTCTGTTAATGTGGATCAGATTAGTTTTTGCTCTGTACTTGCAAGCAGATTAGCACTTGCTGTTATTTGTAATGAAAACAATGCATTACTAATTAGCCAGGAGAGCATAGTATCCTGCCATTCTGTAGACCCCACCTCCAGTACTGTCACAATGTACCATAAGCACTATTGGGAAGGCAATACATTGTTTTGCTTATTGTTCTGCCACCCACTCAAAGGGTTAATACACATGTCTTGCATTGCTTGGAAGCAATAACGGGGTGATCTGAGTGGTGGATATTTGAATAAACTGGAATTACAGTACCGATGATACAGTACAACCAAGCTTGTGGATTAGTCCAAGTCTTCTGACCCTTGCTCACATTTTTAGTAATGCTTACAATGCTCTTCCAAAAAAAGCAATATAACATTTTGCAATTTTTTTCTTTCTTGGCAGTACTTGGGCCCTGTAATCTCAGCTGCACTAGGCTTGTGTGTCATTTGGTATGTTTAACATTTCACATTGTTAGTAAATGAGAATAATCAGAATATAGTAGATCAGTCATTTCTAACCTTGGCACTGCAGTCATAATACTGACCTTCATGGGATATGTAGTCCCTAAAAACCTGAATTATACCAATAACTTGGATTTTTTTAAAGTTGTAAGTAAATTTTGAGATAGCTCACCTTGGCACTGCTGATGATTAGGAATTACTTGTCAAAAATTCTGACTGTGCATCATGCAATATGTAGTTCCCAAACATCTGAAGTGGCAAGGTTAATCATCTGTGTATTACACTTGTGTTAACCTCAGACAGGCATTTCTGGACATCTAAAACTCTTATCACACTCGGCATTTGACACAACAGGTTGACGGACGATGGCTGTTATGGGTGCAACTTGAATAAAATTCTTCTATAAAGTTTTCATATCATTAAAGTGGCTGGTAGTTAATGTCATATACTAAAACAAAGACTGTCTTTTTGTTCCGTTATCCCACTGATACAAAAATGGTTACATTAGACACTGAACAGGTGCATGTGGACCTTGCACATGTCAAGCTGTATATCTGAGACAGCTCAGTCTTGCGGTCTCAAATTTCTACTTTTATCCAGCTATACCGGTTGTTTATCTAAGCATCACACTTTCTATACAAGACCCATGTAATCAAAAAGTGTTAACCAGTGCTGTGCTAATTTTAGTCTGGCTTAGCACAGGGATTTGCACATCCATCTTACTTGTAACTGGTCAATTGGTAGGCGTGAGCAGTGTTAAGTAATTAGTAGTAGGGTGTGCTGTGTCAAATGCTTTAAGAACATTTCTTAGTTTTCATTGACCCTCTCTGAAGGAAGAGGTGGGGGAGGGTCAGGGTTGACTTTTGTTTATTTTGTTCAATCCAAAACCATAATCATGTAATCAGCGTTACGCACACTATTTGCCTGACTGACCTATAACAAGGAAAGGATAGGGAACCAAGATAAACAAATGGCAAAAGCATAATGGAACTTAAACAATTCAAAGGGCTCTGTTTGTCAGCTTTCCAAATGTTTACAACACCAGAGCAAAAATATGCAAAAGTTTCCCCCAAGAAATTAACATTTTTCTTTGAACCCAAGTCAGAAAAGTCTAACCTATGTAACATATGCCTTCTGTACGTAAAGTTTGCTTTGAAGTAGAACACCACCTTTTAGCATCATAATCAGAATTTACTAAGTACGAAAAACAGACAATGTTTATCCTGGTAACTGTTTCTCATCAGAAGGAAA
Organism: Pelodytes ibericus; assembly: GCA_036172795.1. Lineage (NCBI taxonomy): Eukaryota > Metazoa > Chordata > Amphibia > Anura > Pelodytidae > Pelodytes > Pelodytes ibericus. The sequence continues at coordinate 115,330,123 of CM069863.1, forward strand.
TATATTTACTGATGTGGAATTTTAAAGCTGCTGTGAGGTTGTAAAGTAGTAAAACATTGGGCCTCCTTATGTTGCTTTTAGAATTTAGCAAATGACTTACATTAGCTTTCCCTGTGGACCAGTTAGCCTTCCAGCCCACAAAACTTGAGTAGATTACACGTCCAGTGCCTTCTTTGACAATCACACTGGTAATTAATGAATACGACAAGTTTAAAGGTATGTTCACTTCAGTTCACAAAGTAAAGATCATTTTGTGAATTGAAGAAAAAAATGTTTTACGTTAATTAGCTTACCATAAGTTCCCAAATATTTATGGGAAAATAGTACATGGCCAACCGTTCAACAGATCACTCTATTCATCAATGCTTCAACTCCCGAACTTGATGTTTAACTAATATCTGCTGAAAATATTGCATATGTTATGCAGTAAAATTTATTTGGGAACCATACACTGCTTCACCGGCAGTATGTGCTCAGTTTCTGTAAACAACGAAGCATTCCATTTCATGAATACCTAAGACAAATTTATGGTTCATGGACCATTGAGCAAACCATTTATGTAAAGGTGGGGTATAGTTGATGGTAAATCCCCTCCAACTGAAATTCAGTGGGGAGCAGACACAATGCTAACCACAAATTTACACATACCAGACAAGCCAGAGGGCTGCTTTTCCCACAGAATCACACATTTACAGTGCTACCACCACTGCAAGGGATTCTGGGTATGCATATGCAAATTGAGTCAACAATGATGACATTTTGACTTGTAATCCATTTTAAAAATGGACCCCTTGGAGTAGATGTACACTGTACAAGACATGCTTTGAAACATAGCCTAGGACAGAGGTGCAGAAGCTATATCACCACTCATTGAGCACAGCAATATTTCAGAGCATGGGGAAGGAGGCCATCTGTGTTCAGAACAATGTAACTATTTAGAAAAAGGCTAATATGACAAAGCTAAATATATAGGACTGCGTCCCATATTTTGTGGGTATATCTGTATTATAATGAGCTGCTCAGGAAAAATATTGCTATGGGTTAAAAACAAGTGAAATCCAGTAACATAGCTGTATTCTGAAAAAATGGCTCCTTTGAACAGCCTGGCCTGCTTCTGAATCTCTTGCAGATTGTAATGATATTAAAGAATTAATAGGCCCCACATGGTGCCCCCATCACTCTTCTTTAAAATAAAATCTATGTTGATGTTAGTTTTAAGTGTTTATGGACAGATAACTAGTTCATCTGGTAAGTTATCTAAGCCATACCTAGGAGCAGAATGAGTATAAGGAGGATATTACCATAAATGGTTATAAATGCAACTTAAATAGCTGTAATTGTGTATTATTATAATAGTTTTATATGACTTGTACTGCTGAAGAGCTTTTTTTCTAGAAATTTGGTTTTAGCAAAGTGTAGTCCTTTATATATTTTTGATGGAATTGAGGAGAGAACAACCTGTCACCATTGGAAATGTTGTAAAGATCAGTTGCAGCCCAACAATAGTACCAGAGTCACTTGTTAAAAAAAATCCTGCATTACTGCACTTTGGTGATTTTGTTTTCGGAAGTTTTATACTACTCCTAATTTGGTTGCACTACTTTTTTTTTATTATTGCTCTTTTTATCAGTAGAACTATTACATGTTCTTCTGAGTAGAATTAACATTTAGAATTTGAATTAAGTACTAGTCAGTTCTAAATGTCCTAAAAAAATCTTAAGTACCAGAAATCTCAGCTGCCTTTCCTTTAACTCAGCAGTGCTACCTAGTGGCCATTAACCTATTGGCAGCAGGCCAGTATCTTAGTATCTGCTATACTATTAGGTTTAGTTCTGTCTTGTAAAAATGTCTACTTCCTCTCATTGTAAACTTGCTGGCTATTGGACAGACTGCTTAGGGATTTCAAGACTTGCAAAGCAAGTGCATACATTAAACTAAATTTGTAAATTAAATTAATACCGGTTAAAACAAATGCTGCTTCCAATACCACTGCCATTTCAAATGAGACTTTCTATTCTTTTAATTTTTCATGAAGCTCTGTCTGCTGCCAAATTCTTTATCGCTTTCTTTGTCATAGAACTATATGTCATTTTTCATTTTGGTATGGTCTGGTCTTGAACTAAACTAAGCAGTAACAGTACCTTTGAATCCACTTGGAAGTGAATAGTCCAGATGCCCCGCCTGTAAATGACATAGGAAGATTCATAAATTGCTTCCTCACCAGTAGCCAGTAAAAAAACAACAACATATGCTTTTATTGGATAAATGGTATAGGCATCTTCACAAGGACATACAAAACAGTGGCTCACTATCCACCACTTACCTGCTTGCCTACAACTGTGCTTTTAGCACAAAACGCGTCAGGTCCTGAGCCACTGTTTTCTATGTCCGTGTGATGTGAAGAGGCCTGTACCACTTATCCAATAAAGGATTCCTTTTTTTTTTTTTACTGCCTACCGGGGAGCCTGATGGTTTGATTCAACTTCTGCAGGGTAAGGTCTGTTTGTTGGGCTGTATTCCCAATAATAGCTTCTGAGTACGACCTAAAACTGCTGGTGCATATCTCATTATGCTAAGAGGCAATTGTTCACATTCAGTTCTGACCTACCACAAAGCTTGTCAAGAGCTCATAAATCCACCAAGAATACACATCAGCACATGCTAGATTACCAGGGAGAAATATTTTAACCGTGTGCTTAGGTCATTTGCAAATCGTGCACTTCTCTTTAAGCATTTTACCTAATTTTCCAACATCACTCCCCTATGTGTTATAATTAGTCAGTAGCAGATTCCATCTAATACATTTTTTTACAGTGCAAAAGTGACAGCTATTTGTAATACCGTATCTCACAATTGCTATATAGTAGGTGTCATTTGTATTTATCATTCTTACCCAGAACTGTGTCCAGCTTCTGGTTACACGTGTGTCAGCTCCACATGTAATAACTTACTATTTTATAGCCTATTTAATGTAACCATGTGCGGTTGTTTTGAAGAGCTTTACCTTTCTCAATAAAATCTTATAAGTCGGGTCACAATATTATGAATAATCAGCATATCTGGAAAAAAAGATTCAGGACTAAAATCTAAGCAAACTGCAGCAAAGTAGGAATGTGATGATTGTTATCATGTGGAAGCCAATAACCTGACACCATGGATCATTTCCTCAGGGAACATGGATTAGTTTAAAGCTCTGTTTGCCTAACTCTGCATGGTGTTATATGCTATGCAATTGTCACCTTGTCTGGTTCACCCAACCACATATCACAGGTCTTAAGTCGTATCCTATTTTTACCCTTTATAGCACCATGTATATGCTATATACCCTTTATAGCACCCTGCATGACGGTGCATTGTTACTTCTAAAATAAAAAAAGATATGATAAACTGCAGGTTTAAATTCATTAAAAATGATTGTGATTAAAGACCCATGGAAGTATTCAGTTGCAGCTAACATATGAAACAAAGTGGAAAATAAGTGTGCCATATGAAAATTGAAATTTAAACTGTGACTAGGGCCAGTAGGAACTGTCAGGTTCTATGCAATAACCACAAATAGTTTGACTGGATTTTCCCACCTTCCAGATGTCTTAAAATAATGGCCTATTACATTCCATTCATAACTTCTGCCTTAAGTGTATAAGGATATCTGCTGGATATCATATGGAGCATATGAATTTGGAATCATGTTCCATGGGTTCATTGCACAAGAACCTTTTTTCTGTATCTAATTACAAATACTTGTATGTACCACACATAATAAAATGCTGCCAGCTTACCTATTGAGTAGTGATAAAAAATATTTACCATCATTTTTTATAGTGCAGTTTTCTTCAAGGGGGTTCAAGTCTCTTCAATAGATCATGTTCTCAGATCAGTGCACATGTGTTCAGTTAATAGTATGGTCAATGCAGTCAGTATGCCAATACTTGATTACTAGTTAAAACTGGAGAAAACCAGTCATTGTGGAATTATCTAGTTTCCCAATTCGAGCTGATCGGTACCTGTCAATGTGGCTGCCTCATCAGAAGCCAACATGCACATTAATACCTTCTGTCCATCAACTTCGAAATGTCTTGAACTGTGAGCGTGTTTAAAATGTATTTATTTAGAGCTTTGAAGGAACTATTTTGGTGCTTTGGTGGATGAATATGCTGTGAGCATAATACTGTATGACAATTTCTATTGGCAGCCGGCAGTAAGCTCCTTGTTGGCTCCCAGCCCCCCTAAAATAGACACGGGGACCAGGAATACTTGGCATATAATAAACTATACTCCCCCAAAATTTTGTAGGTTGGGTAAATGCCCTGAACCCCCTCAATAAAAAATAATTCCCCCCTTAGGATTGACCTTGCCCAGGTAGGGAAGAACGATTCACCTGTAAAAAAAAAAAATAATCTTTGGATCGGTGCCCATTGAATTAAATAAAATAATTCCCTGTTTTGGAATTCCAGCGCCAATATGCGACACACTTGAGTCCTCATCTTCGACCCAGGGAAAGTGGCCACACAAAAATTCAAAATTAATTCACTTATCCTAAAAAAAAGCGTAGGACTTAGTCAGAATTAAAAAGAAGTCATTTGATTGGCTGACTGTGATTTTCACTTCCCTAGAACCCAAAGGGTGTTTTTTTTTCTTCAGGTGAATCATCTCTCCCCCTTACCTGGATAAGGTAGAGGTGAGGGGGGTAGGTAGGAGAATTATCTATTTTACAATTATTGTCTGGGGGGCCATCAGAAAATCCAACGAGGGTCACTGGTTTTGTTGTTATGGGTCTGGGGGCCTATCAGCAGCCTGCAGACCCCTTTGGCCACATAATTTTTATTGGGGACTAGTTTTTTTTTTTTGGGGGGGGGGGGGTAGCAGAAGTCTGCTAAATTTTTTTTATTTCTTTTAATAATTTTCTAAACATTTTATTTTCAGTTCTCCAGATCAGATCTGTGGAATTGAAATGGCTGAAATGTGGCTATCATCCCCGAATACTAATTATCGTGATATAGTGATTATCGCATATTGGGTATGCAAAAAAAACTATGATTTTCATGGTCAAGTTGTCCTGATATAAAGGCCTCTGATGCTTCCGTTTCTTAGCAGGCCAAAGTCGGAGAAGAATTCATGTATATTGAGAATCCAATGTGGAATGGATCGGTGCATATTGAGTAGAACTTTTATATGTTGTTTTTTCGTAATTTCAATGCAGAAGTAGCATTCAACACTCATTAACTCACATTAGCAAACAGAGGTCAACCTATTACTCTCTCTACACATGAATTAGAAAAAGGAAGTGTAGCCCAAAATATCAGGATTTGTGCACTGGATTCAAAGCTGCATGTGCAGTATGAAAAAGGAAGTAGGACGCCCACCAATTTAAAGAAACTTGTTCATTTTTTGTAAGATTATTCTGCATGATTTATTATATTTTTACAAACATTTACTTACATCTTCATTTTGAGAATGTATGCTAGTGCTGCTGCTTATTTTGTTCTTTTTGAAAATCTCAGTCTTCAGTAATAAGTTCATGACCACATTTGAAGTTGCAATTAAAGCCCATGTATCCCTTTAACTTTTCAATCAAATGGGGGAAAACAACATCCCAAAAACTGTGGTAAAATCTGCAAAATGTGTGAACTGTTGAAAACTACAGAATGGTCCAAAAGCCTTAGTCCCTTACCACAATCTAGCATTTCTGCAAAAATGATGTGTTTTTTTAATACAATAATACTCAACACAAATACATAATTTTTTTTGAAGCACCACTAATGCTACAGGTGTGGTTAAATTTCCAAGGTTGATAAATGCAGAATAACTTTACTGTACAGGTGAGCCAATGTGAAAACCCAGCTATGCTACAGAAAAATAGATACTTAGCAGATAAATAACTTACCATTTAGAGTAATTAAGTGGTAGATCTAGCCAAATCATCTTTGAGAAATAAATGATGCTGTATCACAGTTTTCAAACATTGGTAAAATGTTTGCTTTTGCTGTAAAAACACATTGTGTGCTCTTTAGCTTTTATGTCTATAGTGATTTAACATTTTACAAAATGATGTAGGGAGGAAAACAATTTAGAACATACAGAATTACCCAACTCTTTGGAATCTTACTGAAACTGTTTAATGAAATGTATTTGAGAAATCAGGACACTATTTCCCAACAATGCTGATGTGCACATTCGAAATCTAGTGGATTTATTATCATGCATGTAAACTTTGATGATTAAAATAACTGTGCATGTTTGTTCTTCTGGCAATTTAGATAATTATTTAGGAAAAGTTATTGCTGAGAACTAAAAGAACTGAGCTTCCTCTGTTGTTTTTTGATTCTGTGAATGATGTTACATGCCAAACCCAGAAAGGGTGTAGTAACATAAGGGATAAATATACTACATGATGGTAACTAAAAATAGTCCGGAGGAAGTTAGATGAATTTTGTGTGAAATGTGTTGTAAGTACCAGTGAATAATAAAAGTAGGACTTTGAGAAATTTCCTGAGCTGCTGAATATGAGCGTAGTTTCTAATTTTTAATGTTCATTTATTTAGTTTTCATTATTATTTTTTTAAATTATCGTGAATCATTGAATAAGTAAGTCACGACGTACATTACAGGCAGTATAAAACACAAACGTAATTAAAACAGAGGCCATTGTATTGAAACATAATAACTTAGTTTTCCTAGTATATAGTTGAAATATATAGTGTAGCATTGGAATAAGATCTATTCGAACATGAACAACTGTTCCTGAAACTGTATATTTAACATATGAAAAGATGAAAGCTAAAGGGGGCTTAACTCCCGATATAGTGGCCCAACAGTACCTCCCAATGGGCAAGCCTGGTTGAGGAGAAAGACAGCCGGCAGTCAAAGTAGCAGGTACAAACTATGTGTCTAATCTATTGCTGCGAAACATGAGCATTTCGGTATATACCCATTTCGCACTTGGTCACGTCTCATACAATGGTCACAATATAAACTGTCGGATTGATAGACCAGATAAATGGTCTAAAATAAAAACTAGGGTAAAATATATACAATCTATTGGAGAATATGCATAGGAAGGGAGAGAATGATCAGGTAATAACCAAATGAAGTAGCAGTATTGGACATTGAGCATGATGCTGTCACATTTACATAGAGAACAACTAAATAACAGTAAGTGTGAAAGCTCAACAGGGAGAAAACGGGGGAAGGATAAGATGGTATCAGACTAAGATAGAAGAGAAATAGACAGGCAAATGGGGTACTCCTAGACATGGGCATCCGCAGAAATTTTTTCAGGGGGGGGCATAATTTTACCTTCATCCTTTCTGCGCCGTGCCTCTTTTTGACAAGTTATCATGAAGTGGAGGAGCTTTGTCATTATTAGTGAAGGCATGCAAAGGGGTGATAAACCCTGCACCAGATGCAGATCCACAGCACCAGATATAAACCAACCACACTAGATATAGCCTCACTGCACCAAATATAGATCCACTGTGCCAGATATAGACCCACAACACCAGATATTAACCCACGGTACCAGCTAAAAACCCATGACACAAGATATAAACCACAGCACCAGATAAATATCCAGAGCTCTAGCTGAAACTCCACAGCAACAGATAGAACAACATAGCAAAGATATAACCCCATAGCACCAGATACAACACTACTATAGCACACAATATAACCTCTCAGCACCAGACACAACACTATAGCACACAATATAACCCCACAGCACCAGACACAACACTATAGCACACAATATAACCTCACAGCACCAGATACAACACTATAGCACACAATATAACCTCTCAGCACCAGACACAACACTATAGCACACAATGTAACCTCTCAGCACCAGACACAACACTATAGCACACAATATAACCTCTCAGCACTAGACACAACACTATAGCACACAATATAACTCCACAGCACCAGATACAACACTATAACACACAATATAACCCCACAGCAACAGATACACTATAGCACACAATATAACCCCACAGCACCAGATACAACACTATAGCACATAATATAACCCGCAGCACCAGATACAACACTATAGCACACAATATAACCTCACAGCACCAGATACACTATAGCACACAATATAACCTCACAGCACCAGATACAACACTATAGCACACAATGTAACCCAACAGCACCAGACAAAACACTATAGCAAACAATATAACTCCACAGCACCAGATACAACACTATAGCACACAATGTAACCCAACAGCACCAGATACAACACTATAGCACACAATATAACCCCACAGCACCAGATACAACACTATAACACACAATATAACCCCACAGCACCAGATACACTATAGCACACAATATAACCCCACAGCACCAGATACAACACTATAGCACATAATATAACCCCGCAGCACCAGATACAACACTATAGCACACAATATAACCTCACAGCACCAGATACACTATAGCACACAATATAACCTCACAGCACGAGATACACTATAGCACACAATATAACCTCTCAGCACCAGATACAACACTATAGCACACAATATAACCCCACAGCACCAGATACAACACTATAGCACACAATGTAACCCAACAGCACCAGACAAAACACTATAGCACACAATATAACTCCACAGCACCAGATACAACACTATAGCACACAATGTAACCCAACAGCACCAGATACAACACTATAGCACACAATATAACCCCTCAGCACCAGATACAATACTATAGCACACAATATAACCCCACAGCACCAGATACAACACTATAGCACACAATATAACCCCACAGCACCAGATACAACACTATAGCACACAATATAACCCCACAGCACCAGATACAACACTATAGCACACAATATAAACACAAAGCAACAGATTCCCTAAACACCCAAATTCCTAAATCCATGACATTTCTTTATCTCTTTCCCCCTTTTTTATATGTTTTATTCCTCCATGTTTACCATCTCTTTCCCCATCATTTTATGTGTTTTATTCCTCCATGTCAGTGACCTCTTTTCACCTACATTTTATCTTTTCTGCCCCATGTCACAATTGTGTCTGTATTCTGCTCCAATCACCTCTTTTCATCCTCTATTATCTTTTCTGCCCCATGTCATCCCATTTTGTTTGCAATCTGCTTCCATCTATCACATCATTTTATCCTCCATTATCTTTTCTGTCCCATCCACTTGTCACCATGTTGATGTGAGCAGAGCCTGGTCAGAGGAGACCTCAGGGAAATGGGAGGGACCTCCCTGGATTTACCCCACTCTTCCATGTACCTTGTTTTTTAAAGCTATTATAAGCTCTTCCTACCTGATACAGAGGCTCAGCTATGGTCTCTGAGTATCTTCCCCTGCAGGCTCTCTTCTGTCAGTCATGCTGCCACATGGAGGGCTGAGGGGCGGGGCTATAACTTCATATCCCCGGGCACCCCTCTCATTGGCTCTCCATGCAGCATGACTGACAGCTGCAGAGACCTGCACCAATGTGGATGGGAGACCAGTATTACAGCAAGCAGAGTTGCAGAGAGCAACAGCTTTGGGTGCCACCTCCTACCCCAGCAACTGGTGTGCTCCCCTAGGGACAACTAGAGGCTACATACTGAGAAAAAAATAATAATAATAAAAAAAAAAATTAAAAAAAATTTAAATTTTTTTTTAATTTTTTTTTTTAAAGGGGAATTGCAAAAATCCCCCCCCGGCGGACGCCCATGCTCCTACAGTGGGTGTACCTGCTGGGGAAAGTGAACTCTATAAAAAGAGGGGTTCCTGTGTTTTTGATTTTTAAATACAGCACCCTATTGTCTTTTGTGGTTTCTGCTGTTTGAAGACATCATTAGCATCATTTATATATTCAGCATGTATTACTGTTCACAAAACAATATCTACTCACCTGCCTCTGTTCTTGATAGTAAATGTAGATTGTCACTTTCCTCCATGTTGTCAGGATCTCTCTTATTTATTTAAAGTATTTCTCTTTTTTGGAGATGTTCACAAATTAATGTAGGGATTAAAATAGAATGCAAGTAATATGATAAGGTTTATTTTAATGAAGTAGCCATTAACTTTTTATTTTAGTTAAATCGACTATCGCCTAAACATTGTTTTAACTGTGAATGTAGAGAATAAAAAATGATCTATACATTGTGTTGGCAAAATTTCAAGCAAATGCCTACATTTAGAGAACAATGTGGTTTAAATGGTTTGTGGAGTCTCCTGCTTAGGACATCACCTGTGCCCTAATAAGCATATTACACATTTGCCATTGAAAGCCAGTTCATTTGCATTTTAGGTCACAGGTGATGTCATAAGAAGAAGACTCCACAGACACATTTAAAACACATTTTCCTCCTAATTTAGGCATTTGCTTGCATTTTTGCTAACACAATGTATAGATCATTTTCAATCTTTTTTTATTCTCTGAATTCACAGTAAAAACATTTTTTGGGTGATACAGTCCCTTTAAATAGCCTTAATATGTATTGTCTATTGTTTATATTTTAGAAAAACAGCCACTATTAACACTAATGTTTATTTGGTTTCTGCAGATAGATAGAAACATAGCATGTGTTGGCAGACCAGAACCATTAAGCCCATTTAGTTTTCCTTTCATTTTTTGTTTGTGCAAATATTACTGCGTCATGGCCAATGAACTACACAAGGAAACTCAGAATGAGCAATCTGTACAATTAAATGTATAGCTTTTTCCCACTAGGATTGGTGGATTTCCACCCATATCGCGCGCAAAGATTCATAGAACTCGAGACTTTATGGATGACCCACCTAATACTGGTTCAGGAAACGTATGAAAATGAATCCATGAGGGTGATTCCACTCAAGCACAGACCACGTAACTCTATCATTTGCTCTGAAAGTGAAAATGCATCTGCCACATGTGGTTTAGTTTCTTTGCCAAGCCAGTTATTAAGTTATAATAGTGTGGTTTTCAAAAAAAGTTTTAAAAACAAAAAAATCTATGTACGATGACAATGAATATACATGTAGTTGTTTAGTTGATTTATTTTAAGAAATATTATCTTTCTTTTGGTAAGGGTACTGTGTTTTATAGTGCAAACTCACATACATGTATTGGTTGCATGAAGGTTCATAAAATGATATCATCTGGAAAGCTAACTAGGTAAAAAAAAAACTACAAGTCGGGTTTTGATTAAAGGAAACCCATTTGTTGCTTGTTTGAAGAAATTAAGATTTTTTCATTCATTGTTAATCTTAATGTACTTATTTCATTACTCTTTCTTGTTTACTGCAGGTTGAATGAAGACTTTTGTTATAATGAGGTAGTAGAATTCCTGTACTTTTCAAATATGTGTTACTTATAAAATATATAGTCTCAGTTGTTTAATTATAATACAGATGGATCTATCAAATTGAGAGAGAGAAACTAGTCAGCTATTTTATGCGGTAGCATTTATTGTGAAATATTGTAAAAAAAAAAATAGAAGTGTAGGTTGTGTCAACAGAAGTGGGCTTCTCCATGATTAAAGTTTGGTTGAGGTGGTGCTGTTAATCCTTCTTTAAACAGTTGATGTGACCCATAGTTATAACTAAAATGGTGGTAGGACTTGCCAATGATTGATTAAGCTACTTGTGGTGACATCTTGTATAACTCCTCTGAGACTCTAGTCCCCTCACATTTTTCTGACTGTCTACTTCACTGTAATTGTTCACCTTAGCATTAACATTAAGTCCTAGTAGAAATACTACTAGGAGGAAATGACAGTTGCCCAACTGGCTTAGAGAAAATAGCAGCTTCACAAAATTATTTCTCCCAAGCCATTCAGTGGATTTTATTGTCCTTTTAAAATTGTTATATATATATATATATATATATATATATATATATATATATATATATATATATATATTGTGTGTGTGTGTGTAACCAATAGAGGATCCATGATGGACTGTGCCTTCACAACAGTCTGGCCTCTCTGACATGGACTATACTACTTATTTTGTACCAATGGAAAAATATCTTGTTTATTCAGCATCAACAAGGCTAAATAAACAGGATGTTCAGTTCTGGCGTAGAGTGTTTAAGGAACAGATTGTGATGCTGGAATAGAACACCATTATCCTTAGTGGGTTAAATAAGTTTGAATAATGTTAAATATCCAAAGCAACCTGAACAATTTAATTCCTATTGACGGCATCTTAAAAATAAATTGCTTTCTGGTAAAAAATATTTTGTTAAATTAGTAAAAACAAAGAAACTTTCCAAAGAGATACATAATACTTTATTATGACTATCTGAGTGGGGTAATGTAACCAAACTTTTTTCAAACAAATGTTAAAACTGGGTGGAAAATGCATTATGTCACTAAAACATATTTAAGGGTCTACTCAATAAAGATAGAATTGCAGGGAATTGAGATGGGGATTTTAACATTTAGGCCAATTTAGGGAACATTGCAACTGATTGAGATAATTTTTGCAACTCGGCTACTTTGGTCTTAAATTTGAAATTCCCATCTCAGTTCCCTACAATTCTCTCTTTATTAAACATAGAATGTCAGCAGATAAGAACCATTTGACCCATCTATTGACCCATCAAGTCGGCCTAATTTTCTAAATACTTTTATTAGTCCCTGGCCCTATCTTATATCTACGATAGCCTTGTGTCCCACACATGCTTAAACCCTTCATGATGCATGGCTGACGCAAGCACCAAAATGCCAATTTTCGTTCCTGGCCACCGATCACAAGGTGATCAGTAGCTAGAGACGCAATGGCAGAGACCAGATCAGGATCTTAATAGAGCCTGTGAGGCCCTTCCAAAAAATCGCAAAAATAAAATTAGGACAGAATAGAATATACTAGCAGCACAACTGAGTTAAACTCTTTCACTGTGTTTACCTCTATCACTTCTGCTGGAAGGCTTTTTAAAACATCCACTACCCTGTCAGTAAAGTAATACTTCCTCATATTACTTTTACATCTTTTCTTGTTGTGCTAGTCTTCCTCCATTACTATGTTGTTTCAATTTATGAATTTAAATGTTTCTATCATATCCCACTTGTTACGTATTTCCTCCAAGCTATACATGTTAAGATGCTTTAACCTTTCCTGGTAAGTTTTATCCTTCAACCCTTGAACCAGTTTAGTAGAAGTATCAATATCCTTCTGGAGATACGGTCTCCAGTACTAGGTACAATACTCCAAGTGAGGTCTCACCCCTGCTCGTAGGTTGCACTTTCTACTGCTAATACCTCTCCCCATGCAACCAAGCATTCTGATAGCATTTCCTGCTGCTCTATTACTTTGTCTACCTACCTTTAAGTCCTCTGAAATTATTACTCCTAAATCCCTTTCCTCAGATGTTGAGGTCAGGACTGTATCACATATTCTATAGTATCCTTATGGGTTTTTATGCCAAGGTGCACTTTTCCACACTAAATGCCAGGTGCCACAACTCTGACCATTTTTCTAGTTTCTTGTTTTTCTGAATCATTTGCCATTTGGCCTATCCCTCCATGAACATCAACCCTGCTGAAAATCTTTGTATCATCAGCAAGAAAAGACATACCTTCTACAAAATCACTTATAAACATATTATAGAGAATGGCTCCAAGTACCCCACTAGTAACAACACTAGTAAGTAAGACCCTTTAATCAAATGTCCTTGTTCGGGAATTAGGTAGCTCAACAATGTTGTCCAGTCCCAGTTACCCAAAGTGTTGAAAACTGAGGAACCATTTTATAATTATCATCTTTTCTTTTACATAACCACATACAGTAAAACCTGGAGTGATTTAAAAAGTCTAAAGTCTGTTGTTGAATAGTATCATGCACTTGGTATTAGCGTGGGCTAAGATTTCTTAGCAGTTAATCACAGATTAATGTTTGTGTGTGAAACTGTTCCCTTCACTGTATTAAAGAAAATATGTACAGCATGTATATTTGGATTGTAATTAGTGCTTTTAAGACCTGGCTTTCTCCTGTCACAATCCATTTTCATTCTTTGAAGCATCCACATACATTTTGCAATGTTTCTTTCTATTTGCAAATGAGGTTTAAACACTTAAAACATTGGATTTTGATAGTGTTGCATTTTGACCTTTTTGTAATTCCTTTCTTTGCTAAAGACCAAAACCTTCTTTTTAATAGTTTATGCACCTCTTGTTCAACCCACATGAGTTCATGGAAAAACACCAACTTCAGATCTTAACATTTTCACTAATGCCAAGTGAATATCAGGTTACAGTGGGAGAAAGCATTTAATGTGAGAGACTTGATGTTACTTTGTTAGCGATAAGAGCTTCCTTCCTTTTTATGTCATTGACAGAGGCAGCAAATGCTTGAAGTACAAAAATAGTAGCATATAAGAGTGTAGCTAGAAACATGTTTTTAAAGTAGTTCTATTTAATTTTTTTTTAATATATTTTAATAAAGATGACCTTCATGACAAGGGTCAAAACATTTTAACAAATCCTTTAGACATGTTGCCCAAGAGATTAAATCCTTCCATATTAGTCAGGCAATAAAGAACATAGAAATAAAAACCTTTTTGGTATTTGCAACATAAATGCTAAAACAAATGTATAAACAGATGTGACACACAAAGTTGGAACCTAGTCATAAAAATACTCTAATGTTGCCATTTGTAAAATTGTTGCTTAACAACAGGCAGCTTTCTCTAATTTTTACTTAGCCTGATATTCCTGCATTTTTGCCTAGTATTTGCCACAGGACATACAAAACAAAAGACATGTCAATATATTCTTCCTAGTAAAACACTTTATAAATAAATACAAACTGGGAAATTGAAGTATCAGCATTTCCTCTAGGTAAGTAAACTCAAGGGCTTAATTTGCTCATGTCGAGAAGCTTCCCTAAGGAGACTATGCCTGAGTTGGTAGCCTAAAAAGAAACTCACAAATATGGAAAAAGAGAATACTTTTTACACATACGCAAAGTATTGCATTGGTTACACCTTACTGTATCAGGTAGATCAGTACAATACAATTACACAGTATAATTTGATGAAAGTGGGTAGAACCACAATGGAACTCTGTCCACATTCCATCCTTTATCCTCACAGTATCAGTAATAGGTTGAGCAACTTCAAGATGAACGCATCTATACTGAACACTAGCTACATAAGTAAATGGAACTTACAGATACATTTTGATATTGATAAATATGAATAAATGAAAACTGTTATTTTGTTGGGAATATTGTTTTATACTGATTGACACACTGAAATATTCAGGTATATCTCCCATACCGTATTGTCATTTTTTACATCTTCAGTTTTTAAATTAAGTTTTGATTCAATATTATCTAGATAGCAATTTGACATCACATTGTATACATGTTTTTTTTGGCATGGATTGTGAGTCACTTAAATAGGTATTAATAGTGTAGTTACCTATATTTCCAATTCCTTAGTGCAAAGAAAATGTTTGATGGTAATTATGGGGTTGCCCCAGCCAAGAGTGCCTTTTATTTACAATTCATCATGTTTTTGCACCATATTTCCAACACCGCCTAGGGTACTTTATGATAATTTGTGTATGCTAAATCTGTTTTATAACTAATTTAGCATAGCAAAAAGGCACTATAGACAACATAGATTACCAGTGTAGATAACAAAATTCAGAGGAGAGCATTTTTTTTTTTAATAAAGATTCATGTCATGCTTTACATGAGGCATAGTACATACCGCTTGCTCGCCTTTCTGCATACTGGAGTATACCTAGTGTTTTCATATTGGAGCATGGAAAGTAAAGTGCAGCCTATACCACATACTGCATACAAATGTGGTCAGAGCTAGCTTACCTACCAAAGGCCTCAGCGAGATTGGCAGGTAAACCACTGATCATGCTTATTGGACATGCATATGCATTTCTATGGTTTCCCTCGATTTTGAATGCTGGGAAAAGTTATCATTACTGGGAGATAGGGTAAGTATTGTAAAACGGAACAGTACTTTTAATTAAATTAGGTATTCAATATTATTATTCGCTTTTTAATGCAGTACATGGTTTATATTTAAGTTATTTTTTTTTTTTCATTTTAAAAAGTACTACTTTTCTATGCTGCACGTGTATTGTTAATCATGATGAAATAAAGCACAGGACAAGCAAAGGGCATATCCTAACTGGCACTCATGTCTCACAAGCATGTACCTTGCCTGCAGCCAAATGGAAACTTATCAATGAATTGCTTGGCTTGAAGTTTAGCATTAAAGTAAGATTGTCATTCCATTTATACTTTAGAAACAAATCAAATATTTCATTAAATGCTGTATTTAACATGTGTGACCTTAAAGCACTACTGCAGGCTTTTTGGAGGGGCATGGGCTTGCATTTGATAGATCATTTTACATTAGCGTTGCCCTAATTACTAAATCAGGACTTGCAACATTTTATTTCGTTTTAGAAGGCAGCAAAAAAGGTGTCGGAACCAAATACACACACACTTGAATGCAGACAGTCTTGTACACATAAAGTGTCATATCCATACAGTCACACAATCAGTCATGAACACAGTCACACACAACATGCAGGTATACAGCCATATACATAGAATCACATATACACATAGACATGCACACACAAGCCAGCATATTTTAATGTATCACCACTCCCTGCTGCTTTATCCCGTTGCAGGTTGTGGGTTACGCAGGCTCAGTCCCACTTCAGCTGTAAGTCTGAGCACCGGGATGTCCTGTCACACCTGGCAATGACTGTAAAGTGTGGTGTGCGAGGGGGTAAAGCAGTGCATCTGTGCAGCCGGCACATACTTTACCCCCTCGCTCTGCACTCTGTTGCTTTAGTTAGCTTGTGTGCGGTCCCATTGTGATTTGAGATGGCACGCCAGGAGTGGCATTGTTGATGGCAATACCCAGGCATCAGGTCTCATTTCCTGGTCACCATAGTGATCTTGCGCCAGTGCTGTATTTACCGCGAGGCATCCTAGGCAGATGCCTAGGGCGGCAAATTTTGGGGGTCGCACCCCAGCACTGAAATTTTTTTTTAAAATTTAAAAAATAAATAATAAAAAAAAATAAACGTGGCCCTTTAAAAAAAAAAAGACCGCGCTTGCAGGCAGAGACGGAGGTGAGAGGGGATCGGAAGATCCCCCCTCACCATCGCTCTGCCTGCCAGGCTGCACGGGGAGCCGAACAGGCAGCACAGAGAAACCTCCGTGCTTCCTGTTCGGCTCCCCGTGCAGTGTGCTGACACGGAAGTGCCGACAGTCACGTGACGGGCGCGCTGACGTCATACGCGTGCCCGGTCACGTGACCTGTCGGCACAATCGCCGGGAAGCCGAACAGGCAGCATGGAGGGACCATGCTGCCTGCCACTAGCCACCAAGGAAAGGTAAGTGCTGATGGGAGACTGTGTGTGTGTGTGAGACTGAGTGTGATGGGAGTCAGAGTGTGTGTGATGGGAGACTGTGTGTGTGTGTGAGACTGAGTGTGATGGGAGTCAGAGTGTGTGTGATGGGAGACAGTGTGTGTGTGATGGGAGACAGTGTGTGTGACTGAGTGTGATGGGAGTCAGAGTGTGTGTGATGGGAGACAGTGTGTGTAACTGAGTGTGATGGGAGTCAGAGTGTGTGTGATGGGAGACAGTGTGTGTGACTGAGTGTGATGGGAGTCAGAGTGTGTGTGATGGGAGACAGTGTGTGTGTGATGGGAGACAGTGTGTGTGACTGAGTGTGATGGGAGTCAGAGTGTGTGTGATGGGAGACAGTGTGTGTGACTGAGTGTGATGGGAGTCAGAGTGTGTGTGATGGGAGACAGTGTGTGTGTGATGGGAGACAGTGTGTGTGACTGAGTGTGATGGGAGTCAGAGTGTGTGTGATGGGAGACAGTGTGTGTGACTGAGTGTGATGGGAGTCAGAGTGTGTGTGATGGGAGACAGTGTGTGTGACTGAGTATGATGGGAGTCAGAGTGTGTGTGATGGGAGACAGTGTGTGTGTGATGGGAGACAGTGTGTGTGACTGAGTGTGATGGGAGTCAGAGTGTGTGTGATGGGAGACAGTGTGTGTGACTGAGTGTGATGGGAGTCAGAGTGTGTGTGATGGGAGACAGTGTGTGTGACTGAGTGTGATAGGAGTCGGAGTGTGTGTGATGGGAGTAGGAGTGTGTGACTGAGTGTGATGGGAGTGTGTGTTTGATGGGAGTATGAGCTTGATGTGAGTCTGAATGATGGGGCATGTCTTAGGTGTGTAACGTGGGTGTGCAGCTTGGGTAGGGGGGTGCCCGGATTTTGTCTGCCTAGGGCAGCACAAAATCAAGATACACCACTGTCTTGCGCCAAGGTTTTGTTGGGCCCTATACTAACGTATTTGTGTATTTAACAACGCAAAATATTTATACATAGCTTTTTCCAAACAAACTTCTAAGCATGCATAATGGGGTAGGTGACAGCACAAAAAGATGAAGAAAATATAATTACTAAATTGTTTGTGTCATATATTATTAAAGTGTCCTCATAGGTGCTTACAACTTAATGACTACTTTCCATCAGTATGTATCTAGTCCTACTTCCCACCTGACTAAGATAATGTTACATGCAAGTGGCAGCTTGATAAATTAAATGGCTCATGTAGTTGACTTGCTAATTGAAGGGTGCAATGAAACATCCTCAAAAATGTGTAATTAAATAAAGTATTCCCTAGGTTGTCTATGTTCCAAAAATGTAAACCTTTGTGTCTCTGTTTTCCATTATTATAATGATAAACCACCAAAAATGCAGACTATGTAAAGTCTGAAATCTTAAATGTGGATGTTTACATTTCTGTCCTGACTATATTAGTATTCTGTGCATGCTGGGTAATACTGAAATCTATAGATTATGTGGAATGTGTACATGATACCCAGAAAAAGATGATATGAGTAAAGTATAATTCTTATATGTAAATAGGATTGTATTCCTGACAACTTTCACCTAAAACAATATTTAATCACCTGTTTAAATGTTGTAGGGACCTATACAGTACACATTTTCCATGTGTATGTAAATCACATGAAGAGGAAGGGCATGGCTGTACTTTGAGTGTTTTCAGTACCTACATATGGGGTATATAATGATAATGTAACCCCCACTGGCCTACCTATATTTGGAAAAGTCTACTGTATATCTGCATGATTGAAGAATGGAGATATGTGAGAGCAACAGGTTTAAGACCTAATGAGGAGGTGGATTATGGGAGAAATGGAATGTTTTGGTAATAATGGGACTGGTGTGATGAGCTGAATACTAGTTGGCACAATCCATGCGTCCACCAATGTATAACACTATCTCCTGACAAAAGTCATATCTTACCATTTGATTTGTTTTCTACTTAAAGTGGTATGATACTTCAACTATATAATACAACTAAAGAAATATAGCAGAACTACTAGTGTAGTGAAATATAATTATTTATATTTCAAATAATCTTGATAAACGTATACTTTCGCATTTCAGAACATTTATCTCTTTTGTTGAACAGTCAACCAGGAAACTAAACAACAGGCTTTTATTAGTATCCACCCCTGAGTCTTAATGAAAGCTAATAAAATGTAGACTTTAGTATAACTTTAGAAAATGACCAGTCAAAGTTTGTATTCTCTATAAAAACTAGGGTTGGTCAGGAGATCATGGAAAAGAAACACAGAAGCTCAATGGCTTCAGCTGCTTTGGGAAGTTGCTCCATAGCCCCTTGTAGCTGGTTTTATTGATATACATTTCACTGGTCCTGTTATATTCACTCACATGTCTACTGGGACCAGCTTCTAAGGCTGTTTAGGTGGAAGAGGCCTTGCAGGGCCCTATTCTGCCTGTGTGTAGTGGCGATAAAGGCATTCATGAACTTGGAATGGATTAAGCTTTATTTGCTGGTATAAAACGGTATTTTTAACAGCAGGACAACTTGACTGGGGATATGTTTTCTACCAGGCTCAACTCTACCAGAGGCATCTTCAGCTGAATGATGCTGACAGACTTAATATATGGTTTAGGATTATCCAGACTGAAGACCCGGATTCTGATACTCCTAACGTCAAGGTGGTCCTGCTCCTCTCACTCCAGGGAGAGGATGTTGAGGATCTTCAACCAAGCCTGATCAGGAAAGATGCTGCATCTGTGTTCAACATCTCTGTGACTGATAGGGTGTCACTGACAGTATAACACTAGTGTCTGACTGCTCAATTATTTAAATGGAACACATACCCTCCCCCCCTTATGTAAGCTAATAGCCCAGATTTTTTACAACACATTATTGTGATTAAATTAAAAATTACTGCAGTGAACTAATCTGTATTAAAGCACTAATTCAGCAATTAGGGAATAATGGCATTTAATTTTATTTATTTTTAAAAACGCAGTTATTCCCAAAGAGCATTAATATAATGCTACGGGACTGAGGGTGCTACAGTCACCTCTGGTCTCCTAGAATCCCAAAGAAGAAAAAATACTCCTAGGAGTAGCAGCTTATGTGTAAGTGCCATCAGGCATGAAGCTTGGCCACTGAAGCCTATTTATACACTCACACACTGCAGCCTGGTCAGTTTTTTAATCCTAGCTCCTGCCCAAATAAATGCAGTGTCCTGCCAAAATGCTCCCAGCCCCCTTTCAAATTACTGGACTGGGGCCATTTTAACAGCTCCTGACCACACTATTCTGTTGGGGGGGGAGTGCCGGTGGCTATTTCAGCAGCGCAAGGCACCACCAAAAGAATATTGTGCCTGCCAAAATGGCTTTGTCCCTGTTTGTGTTCCCTACAGCACTGAAAAGGATGATGTCAAATATTGGCTGCATTAAGGTATCTTTTTTAGCCCAATAATGCTTAATGCTAGTAACTTTTTGTGCGTTAATTAACGCATGGCTCAGTGTTTATATGTTTGTTATTTGTTTTTTAATGAGTGCAATAGTGGTTTCACCACACCTGCATCACACCGCTTAATTTACAGCATAATGTGATCTTTAATTTTGTGACTTGCATTGAATCTAAGCTTTTGAGGTCAAAAACCGTCCTTAAATTTGACCATGAAATACGATTTGGGTTTTGTTTTTTTGAATATCATTCTGCATTCTTGTAGAGGCCCCCTCTGTTGAAGGCTTGTAAAAAAAACAGTGACTCTCACTATTGTAGTAGTTAGAGACAGCCAGTCTCCACATCGGTCTCAGGAAAGCATGGTGGCTGTCGCGCAGAGGTTAAACTGGCATGCCCAAATAAAAGTACATGCCAGTTTATCCTATCCTAAAACTAGGACTACTAACATTTCACTTGTGCTTCTGCAATATAAGCATACGCACAAGTGAAAAGTATGAATGGGTCTGCACACTTACAAGTATCGGGTGCCACGAGGGAGCGTCATTCACGCCCATAAAGCAATAAGAAAAGATAGGAGACTCAGCACACCGTTTAAGGGAGTGCAGTGCTCAGTACTCATGAGGTCAAAAATATGTAACAGGTCCACTTTAATTTATCCTCTTGTTTAACTTGTGGTTTGGAGGACAACATGCAAATGTGAGATGCCAAAAACCAACTACTGTGGCTAACTAGGTCTCACTTGGTTTCACCCAGATTGGCAGCTGTAATCACTGATTACTGCTAATTCATTGTGTCTGTATATAAATAGTTGCATAGTAATGGGGTGTGTCCTCATTTGATTTATTTGCTTTCTTGCTGATGGACATATAATGGCGGTTGTGGAATTCGTTGTGGGAGACAGTGCCACTACTACTAAGGACAGATCATATAGTACAAATCAGTAAACCCGAGGAAGTTCCCTGGGAGATTAAGATTAGATTAGTTTGGCATTTCCTGATAAATGTGAGATCAGCAGGGACAAAATGCCAACTTTTGAATGGAGCAACATTTCAGCATTGCAGTTCTGTGTTCAGACAACAAAGGATTGCAATTTGGGTAAAAGTCTTAAATCTATTTTATTTCTGGTGATTTTATTATTTGAAGTAACTTACTTGTTATGTGCTGGAGACGTTTTCTGGATCTTAGCTGGACCCTACAGACAGAAGGACATTGTACTGATGACCAAATTGATCAACTTCCAGAATGAGAACAAATATGTCATATAAGAGACTGATGAGAAAGTGACTTAATAGTTATAGCTCAATAATATAAATTAGGTTATATACATTTGGGGAGATGGCAATGATCCTATTGGGTTTATCATTTCAGGGGTTTTTTATTATACCGTGTGATCTTCATTACCTCCTTTTAATAATCTTATTTAAGGGTGCAGTGTTTCTTTCTACATGTTTAGATGTGTTACTAAATGTTGTTTTATATTGCATGATTTAGCAAAAAATCGCCAGTTTGATAATATAGGTATAATGGAGAAATACTCCATAAATGCCTATTTTTTCACTTTATCTTTTTTACAGAATAGAACCCCTAGTTTTCCTTTAAAGACTCTTCCAACACCAATTGTCAAAAAAAAAATCTGATGTTTATACTCATTTTTAAGGATTTCTCTGAAAAAGAAAACTGGAGAACAGTTTGCTACAATGTTAAGTCTTACAATTACACCACAAGGATATCATTCATATCATGTAAAGGAAATTGTTACTCTTTGATATATTACTTTTGGAAATACCACTTTGCAACGTTTGTTTTAATACATACTGTAAGCTCATTTTCTGATCTGGATCTGTATAGAATATGAAACTATTTCCTATGAAATTAAACAAATGAAACCACATCTGACACATGCATTTTTTTTATAATGTTTGTCTATACAGTACAACTAGTTCTAGTTATTTCTGGAAAATCAAGAAAACCTAACAACTGCAATATGTTCCAATGCATTTCACTTTATGGTACTATTTATGACTGGCTATTTTAATGGCCCTAATTCTATTTGTATCATTTAATTGCTAGTATATGTCACTTGATCTGTTGAACCAATATATTTCTAGGGCTAATAAGTATCATTGAACAGTGAATATTTCGGTCTGTGACATGTTTCACTTATGTGTAGGCGTTTTGCCTTCCCCTCAGATAGACATCATGGGGCCCACTAAGCAAGTTGAGGCCCTAAGCTTCTGCTTAATATGCTTACATGGGAGAACCAGCAAACTTTATTTTACTTTTAATATAGAAGCATAACATTTGTGGCCCTAGTATGCCTATGATGTAGGCAGGCAGAGAGAGCCCCACTTTTGTACATGGGATCACTAGAGAGAGACTCTTGTAACCAACAGACCTCCAACAGATGCGCTGGGTGAACAGCCGCTCCGATTGGCTGTGCGAGTGCTGAATTTGTCAAAGAGCTGAGAGCAATCCCCACATTTATCTCTAAAAATACATGTTGGATTTTCTATATAAGTTCTGTTTAATTGAAAGATTGCATCAAGTGTAGGCATTTTAAGTATAAATGATTTAATGACTCAATACAAATAAAATACCATATCAAACTCTCTCTGTTTATACAGCACTATCAGGGGGCTGACGTCTTGGTTCACATGGGTCAGATCTTCCTACATCTGATCCAGGATTCTAAACAACATGTCCACCCCCGATAGAGCTTAACAAGCTGAGAGCATTCAGTCGGATACGTTATTTGTATTCTTTCATTTATTAAGATGCCTTCACCTGATTAAATTTTTTAATTAAACAGAACTTATTTTTTGCCAAAAGTTGTCCTTTATTGAGAGTGTTTTTTTTTTTTTTGGTTCACTCTAGTTCTATGCTGATGGGGTAATATTCTCATGCTTCCTTTGTGTAATTTTTAGGTAATATATACGTTATATATATTTTCTGCATTCTTGATTAATGGCAAATGGCAATGTGTTTGGAACATGTCCTAAAATAAAATATATGTCTAGGGGGGAAAAAAGGCTAGATAGAGGAAGCACTATGGAACATGGACAGACATGTAAGCCTCCTCCAATTTCTGTAGAAATTGTTTTTTATACAAGTCTTTCTGAAATTAATTTAGAAATTCGAGAAATAGAAGTTTAACATATTGCATAAGAGTGAATTGTTTACAAAAGAAACAAAGAATAAGTAGTAGTTAATGAGACATATTCATCACAATTTAGTATTCCATGTGGATCCCAACTGGAAAGAATATGAGGGTCATCATTCTTCAAAATATTCTTCAATATATCATGAATTGTGTTGAAAAATGGGTTGAGAGTAAAATCTCATTTTACAGACAATGCCAAGTAATACAATAGGTGAAATATGGAAGAATATGTAAAGGACTTATCCTATGACAGGATGAGAAATGGGAAAGGTACATAGCATATTAAATTTAATGTAGATAAATGAATAGTAATACTTTGGGGTACCAAATGTTTTATTTCTCAGCTGGTTTTAGATTCATGCGCAATGCCAAGATGAACTGATTTATGTTAGCATGATTAAAACAATTGGTTTAAAAGCACCAAACCATGTTAACTTGAATATATATATATTCTCCTTCACAAAATAAACACACTGGGCTGTGTTTTGATAATAATTATCTTTATAGAACATCCAACTCCCTAAAGTTCCTTTGCAAAACAAAACTGATCTCACTGACATGTTGTTTTGCTTCTTTCCACATATTTTGTGCAATTCAAACTATATCAAGTAGGAATAATCTTCTGTTTACCTTTTGGGTGTCTAAGAGATGGGCCAACAGCATGGACTATAAAGAGTTAACACTTCACCATGCATGTCAGTAAAGCATGTTTTCAATTAGTAAAGCCTCATCAACATTCATAATATTGGAAGCTTTTGTTTAGAGAGATTTTCAGCAAGTTGTAGAACACAGTGTGAAGGACGCCAGTACGAAAAGAAATGTTTGGCAAATGCAAATTGTAAGAATTCCAGATCTGTGTTATTGGATAAATAGTTATATGTAGTTTGCGCTTGGACAGTTTTGCAATAATGAATATATTCCTATGCTTTTCACCCAGCCTGGGATAGAGGTGTGGACATTAAAGCGTCAATACCATCCATATCTCTTTCCCAGGTACCGATATCTAGCCAACACCATTTAACCTTAGCTCCTCAGCCACTACAGCCACTACCAAATTATTTTAGGCTTTTATAACCTATTCTTGAGTAATACAAAAAAATGATATAAAATAGTTAATAAATACCCTTAGGAAGAGTCCTAAAAATACTCCAAAAGCTACATAAAACAAAGAGCAAATTCATTAATTGCTTAATCTGATCAAACTGGTCAACAAAGTTATAATGAGACATAAGACATACAGTATAGAAGTAGAACAAATTCTGCTATACATTTTCCAAATTACATTACATTGACATTTATTTATACAGAAAAAAGCACCCAGGACTCTGCGGCCGGTAAGCCTGTCTATGTGTCGTATCCCAGACCAGGTGCTTTCTGCAATGTCTGGGTAGCACCATAATAAAGCAAAGGAGTGGTTTTCGTGTAGAGACAAACCATGTCGTCTGATAGGAGGTTGAAAAGAGCTTTAATTCACATAAAGGAGCGAGTACAAAACACGCTTGGAGGTGTCCTTACCTCGTTTCAGCGGTTTTGTACTCACTTCTTTATGTGAATTAAAGCACTTTTCCACTTCATATCAGACTACATGGTTTGGCTGTCCGCGAAATTCTCTCCTTTGCTTTATTTATACAGCACCAACAATGTATGCAGCACTTTGGTACAGAGCATATAAAGAGATACATACCATATTAGACAAACAAATTCAGACTAGAAAGTCCTGCTCACTAGTTTACAAATCTTCAAAAAAAAGTATAAGGGCCAGGTTTATCAAGGCAAAAAGGGTGCTATTTTTTTTTAAGTGCTAAATTTGGACCAAACTGGCATAGATTTCCGTTGGTTTCAATGATTATTACTACTATTTTAGCACTTTTTCTTGAAATACCATCTTTTTGTGTTGATAAATATAGCCCTAAAAAGTTTCTCTTGAATCACAGCCTCCTCAGTGGATGTTGCATGAGAAAGGGTGTGGAGGCCAACAAGTTACAACATCTTTAATTATCCATGTATAAACTGATATGCAAAATATTCTCAAATATAAAAGATGGGATAATCGATTTGGATCATAACCTCCAGTTTATTTTGCAAGCAGTACCCATCTTCACCTCTCTGTTTTCTTATTCCTCGTGATCTGATCCCTCATGTGCTTCATGTAATTTGTAGGAGTATGCCCATAGAATGTGCTGTAGACAACGATGGGTAAGCATTATAAGTGACCTCTGTTAACCTCTTCCAGTGTCACACGTTGTCTCATGCATCTGCTATATTTTGAAGACTCCCAATTAAGATTCTGCAGGCAAGGTTCTTACCAAAATAGAATGAGTAATCATGTCAAAAGCAGCAAAGCAATGTTTCATACCATGCTTTCTTCTGCTCATATACATTGTTGCTAGTTGAGCATAATTGCATTCAAAGTTAATCATTTAAGTTGTTAGCAGTACCAAACTCTACCTTTTTCCGGATTGTCTAAGTTTGTTGCACCCTCTTTTGGATTTTGTATCAAGTTCTTTATACATTGTTATATAAATGACTAATACATACATAAGTTATATAAATTTATATGAGAAGCCCATTGCTCAGTGTTCTTGACAATTGAATAATGTTCCAAAGTAATTATTCAACCTGTCTGATTGTTATATTGTAGTTTAGAGAGGGACTAAAGCCCACAAAAAATATATATCTTTTAATACATGAGAGACCCTCCCTGTTTTATATAGTTTTGAAATGATACTTCTGGACCATTCAAAAGATATCCCATTGTCTGGATCCAAAAATCAGTCTTGTGAGATATTGCTACTTCACTGAGTTGGACAAGCGACTGTAAGTCAATCATTTAAGCTGGGAGGAAGGAAGATATTTATGAATGGTAGATTGCTAAGGAAAATGTCAAAGAGAATAAGAATGCAAATAAAATGTGAACAGTTAGGAAGGATTACAGTGGAGTAGGACGCAGACAGTGAGAGAAGTTACACAAGATGTTGGTTCTGGAGTAAAAGAGGTAGCAAAGAACATGCTGAAGTTGACTGTTACAGTACATCCGACCAGGACGAAAGAAAAATCCTTTAGTATGGAAAATGTTGAATTTATCCTTAAAAGGACTGTCTGGTAACCAAAATGCATCTTCAACATGTTAATGCACATTAAAGTGCTTTCAAAGTACTTTAAAATCCATGTTTTACATTTTGCATTGCTGAAAATATAAAATACTTACAGCTAGCTGAAACTGTGAAATTACAGAAGTTTGCAAGAAACCAGGACTACCCACACTAGCTGAGTAAAAGTCAATTCCCTTTATGTTTTTCTGCAGGAAGCTATGAGAATATTTTAATTCAAATGAATGGAATTTCCTGTCTTTCTAGTAATGTCATCAGATAATGTGTTGCAGTGTTAAGAGATCCTACTGTGCCTAAGAGCAAGTCTATCACAGTCTACACAATGTATTCTATTCCAGCAGCACAGGAAGTGACTAAATGAAACAACACATTTTATGCTTGGGATCTATATAATCAGTGCTGCTGCACCTGCAGTAAACATGCAAATCACTGGGGGAGGGCTGGAGTAAAATATAAAAAGTGTGATTTATGCAGAATGCCTGCATCAAATCACACTGGAAAAAAGTTTGTGCACTATACAAGCAGTCATCTCCATCTTGCACCAAAGTGAGTTTAGGGACTAGACTGTCCCTTTAAGATTGCAGCTCCACTATTTAGATTACTTTTACTAGATTGTATGCACTTGATACGTATTCCTGTGAGTTTTAAAAGCGATGACTCTGAAAATGTTAAATGTTATGGATACACTTTACCACAATAATCAGAAACATAATTCTAAGGACACACAGAATAATACAGTAAGTTCTTAAGGATCCTTGTGGGGCTAATTCCATCCAAAACATGCTGTTAACTGGTACCACTTTTTGTAAATGGAATAGACATGTTATGTAGGCCATGATTGTGTAATTTTGTACACCGAAAAATACAAAATCATTTGTAGTCCCCTCTCCGAGTCCTGTGTGTGTGACACTCATGCATTCATAAATCAGGATCAAACCTTTTAAGTATGAAGGTAAAAATGAGCTTGTTAATTCTTTATGTAAAAACCTCTTTGAAAAATCCCTCTAAATATAGACAAAAAATGGCTAAAGCGTAGCAATTAGCAAAACCATACATAAGGGCACTGAAGAAAGGAATTATAAAAATGCTTAAGACAAATGAAGTGCTATTGAAACACAGTGACCTGTCACTGTTAGGAAGGAAAGTATTTCATCTGGTAATAATTCTGAATACAAATGTTTAATGTTTGTAAACATCTGGTTTGGGCATATTTACATACACAAATGTTCATGCTGACATTCTTGAGATACCTCTTGATGTTACAATTTAAAGTGCTATTAATAGTTAACTAAAACCCATTGAGTTTAAGCTTGAACTATGTGATGTTCTTATTGACTTCCTAAAGATGACATTTTAGGCTGATTTATTAATAGCAGTTAATTTTATTAGTATGAAATCAAGGGTAATGTTAAAGGACAACTGTAGGCAAAAAAATGAACTTATGTTTAATGGAAAGATTGCACCAAATGTAAACATTTAAAAACGGAAATTCTTGAATGAAAAAATAAAAATAGAATACATTATGGATCCCACTTAGCTCGGTATGGCTCCATTAGGGGGTGATCAGAATCTTGGGTCAAATCATCCTTTATCCAAGCTCTGCCCTCAATTCATCTATATCTTAACATAGTTTTGGTGACAGTATTACAGTACATTTCTCTAAGTGCACTGCATCTGGGCAGCAAATAGTCATGATGGCTGGATTAACAGAGATGTATTTTTGTGCTATTATTTCTGCTATTTGCTTTGTAAAGAAAAAAAATTGTTTTTTTTAAATCATGTCTGGCGACTAGGTTTTAATTAAACCAAGCATTTTTTTTGTTACAAGGTTGTTGTGCAGTATGCTCAATCACTTTTGTTACAGTACAGCGACAAATAAGTGATGTCCCACATTCTATTTCCTCATGACTTTTAATTACATGCACATTAGTGTGTTAGAAAGCATTACAATGGGTACTTTTACCTCTCAACTGTGACTGTAAATGCACAAGAAATGTCTATCCACACCAGCAATTTAATTTAAAAACATTTATTTTTATTTTTAGGTATTAACATTGCCTTAAGCACAATGCTAAATAATTCATCCAGGCTTCCAGGATTACTCTAAGTGCAGCAACTATTTCTGTAATTCTGTAATAACGAACAATTCAACTTGTGTTTACAAAAAAGGCAGCAGCCACATCTATTGCATATGCAAAAAAACCCTATAAATAGCCGTAATCACATGGCATTTTTTTAAAGGTCTGTTTAATTCACATACAAAATTTACAAATATTACTCAATATGGTTATTTGTGTGTGTATATGTGTGTATATATATATATATATATATATATATATAACAATTCAAGCACTCACTTCAAGGGGTTAATTGGCCCGGTACCAACCTGGCTCTTTTTTAACAAAACAATGGTGAAGGAGCACTCTGGGGTCTTCAAATCTATACAGTCATTTATATTACATTACATTAACATTTATTTATGTTGAAATGGGAAATTCAAACTTTAGGCCAATGTATATGAGTTTGAAAAAATTTCTAATGGTGCTGAATAAGGGAATATTTCAGATTCTTTGGCCTTATGTTTGAAATTCCCGCCAATTTCCTGCAATTCTCTCTTTATTGAGTAGACCCATATGTGTCTATACAAAGTTGATAATCGGCACAATTTTATTTTACTCACTAAATCTAAAGTATAAAATACTCTTTACACTACATCATGTTTGCAGTGTACATACAATACAAGAATACTTTTTATTTATATACCACTCCAATCATACATCTTGTACTCATTCTTTAATTCATAGTTGCCCATTGTAATTGTAAATAAATCTATTTTTGTATAATTGAATTCAGATCCTTACTTTGTTTTGACTAGCTCTCCACACTTCTTGTGATAGTATTCAGATTGTTGTTTTAAGTATACAAATATGTAAACTATGCCTGTGTTACAACTCAAAGCTTTGCCAATTTTATTTATCTATGTTTTTCATTTGAACATCCTACTAGGAAAACATATTCATGTAACAATATCCAAGGAAGAAACAAAATTCCGAAAAGATTTTTAGAATAATGGAGACATTAGTTATAATACACACAAACAATTAGTTATGGTGGGCTAAGGGCAGGAATAAACATCTCTATAAAGTACAGGAGGTCAGTAGAGAATCAGTGGTTAGTTCTACACATCCGGGACAAGTTGGTAATGCTGCAAGGGATGCTAGGTAAGAGTAATGTTAAGATAAAACATTCATTTCAGACAAGAATGAATGATTAACCCCTTCATGCGCCTTTGACATGTTTAAATTCGGTTTTGTCATATACAACATATGATGGCTGTGATTCGTTCAGAAAGAGTTCAAGGCAGGCTCCCGGAAGACTGCCTGCGATTACACCTGCTGCTCATATACGTCAAATGGATTAATGCAGTTTTTGTAAAGATTAACAAACATATTATAGATATAGTATTCTTTTAGGGAGTGAGGTCACAAATAACATACATGGATAAAGAAACATAGATTTAACTTGCAAATACAACATCTTTTGTATATTACATAATTATTAAAATACTCCTGAATATTATTTTATGTAGAATGCTTGTTTATATGGCTTTATTTAGCAATTGTCATTTAAAGCTGGTGCTTAACATGATTATTATTTTTTTATTATAGACTAGATATTTAATCATTAATGCTGTTACTATGGTATGCATTGTTTAGGTTATATTCAAACCTCATATTAGTTTTACAATATAACTGAGTAAAATATTTCTATGTAATCTGCACATCTGTAGTTTTTTATTATTTAGACATTCTGCATCGTCATAGAGTTTTAACATTTTCTTGCATTCTAGTTGACTGCTGGAAGCGACCCTTTTTCTCAGTAATTTCTCAATGGCTCTACTCACTAAAACAGTAGTTACATTTAACTGTAAATTCCATTTGAAGACTGTATTATAAAAACAGAAATTATAATGACAAATGAAAACCAGTTAGCCCATTTATATGTTCTTAAGCTCAACCTTATGCACATTTTAGATTTTCTTGAGCTTCTGTACAGAGCTTTCCTTTTCCACTGGGAATTTGTCTGCTACTCTTTCGGCTGAGTTTTTCTATATCATTAGGTCTCATAGATCAACTTAAAACTCCTTACGCGTTTTGAGGTTGCTGTGTGCTCATAATCATAGGTCATTAATGTATATATAACTTAAAACTGTGCTGATCTTTTTTTTTTAATTCTTAAACTTTATTGGTTTTTGATCATGCCTCTTCTTTGACTTCTTCCACCCAAGGCGTAACATATTAAGATGTATAAGTATTCCTAGTAGCGGAATGAATATTTGTATTTGTATGTAAACGGTATGTGTTTTTGATTTTGAATATTTGTATATTTGATAAAATCCGAAATAAAGACAATATTTTTTTTTTTAAAGTATTCCTAGTATATTCAGTAAGGGAGACCTTGTACCATTTACTGTCTTTTCTCTCTAAATTTAAATCTTTTTGAAGTTAAAGTCTTCAGGACTGGACACATTCCTAAATGAGGTCTTAGTAGTGGCTGATAAAATGATTTGAAGAAATGTGTAATGCATGCTAAGGGGTGTACAAAAGAGGCACATGCGGTGAATTACTTAATTGTTGTACTATTGCCACATGTGCCAATGTATTATGGGATCTTCCAATAAATCACAGAGATAGCGCTGTGTGCAGCTGTTCTGCACTTTCGATTGTTCAGTTTATTTACCTTTAAATCCTTTTGAAGTTAAGGTTCCCAGAACTAAATACCGTATTTCCTCGAATATAAGACGACCCTGATTATAAGACGACCCCCCAAACTTTGGATATTCCTTTAGGAAAAAAACTAAAAGCCTGAATATAAGACTACTCTATAGGAAAAAAGTTGAACTTGTATGCATTCACATGTAAATTGTTTTTTAATATTTAATAACAATTTCTTGTTTTTATTTCCTTTTATGTGCCGATGCTGCCTCTCTCTCCCACTCCCCCCAGCTTTTTCTCTCTCTCCCCCCCAGCGTTGTCTCTCTCTCTCCCCCCAGTGTTATCGCTATCCCCCTCCCACATTGTCTCTCCCTCCCTCCTTTTCTCTCTCGCCCCCTCCCTCCTTTTCTCTCTCCCCCCCTCCCCCTGTCTCTCCCTCCCCCCTCCCCTTGTCTCCACTTCACCCCTTCCTCCCCTTGTCTCCTTCTCCCCCTTCCCTCCCCTTGTCTCTCTCGCCCATCTCCTCCCCCCTCCCTCCCCTTGTCTCCTTCTCCCCCCTCCCTCCCCTTGTTTCTCTCAACTGGTCCGTCATAATAGGCGGAAGTGTCGGGCAGCATGGAGGATGTCTGCACGTATCGTGCAGACATCCCCCGCCAGCCCAAATCTCCTGGTGGCTAGTGGGGCAGCCGGAGGATGTCTGCGTGCATCGCACAGACAACCACCGGCTGTTAACGAGGGAGATCTGTGGGGGACCTGAGGTCAGACTATAAGATGACCTCCAATATAAGATGGGTCTTTTTCAGAGCATTTGCTCTGAAAAAAACCTTGTCTTAAATTCGAGCAAATACGGTACATCCTATATGAGTTTGCATGTTGTGCATCAGGTCTACACTTACAGGCTGCTCCAGCACAGTGAGCATCAGCACAACCCCATATAAAAAGAGTCACATATAGGAGAACCTCCAGCAAACAAAAAATGTAAAAATAAAATCAATGTTTTACATAAGAAACCGTGATAGTGCCGCAATGAGAATATATGTACTTGTTTACGTTTACCTTTTGCTGTTGCTTTAAATTTACATGGTCGCCTTTTAAATATTTATCTGCTAATGTCGCTTCAAAGTTGGTGAGAAACAGGGGCGTTGCTAGGTCTTCGGATGATCTGGGGCTAGAGCCCAGATGAGCTCGGTCACACACAGGGGCGTACCTAGAGCATTTGGCACCCGGGGCGGACCCTGAGTGTTGCACCCCCCCCCCCACCCCATAATAAAAATGTAAGAAAACGCCCACACATTTTTCAGTGTTTGAAAATTGTACAATTATAGATACCAGGAATATTGTGCCACTCAGAACCCAGTAATATTGTGCCTTTCAGATACCAGTAATATTGTGCCTTTCAGATACCAGTAATATTGTGCCAGTCAGATACCAGGAATAGTGTGCCATTCAGAGCCCAGTAATATTGTGCCAGTAAGATACCAGTAATATTGTGCCACTCAGAGCCCAGTAATATTGTGCCAGTCAGATACCAGGAATATTGTGTCATTCAGAGCCCAGTAATAGTGTGCCAGTCAGATGCCTGTAATATTTTGCCAGTCAGAGCCCAGTAATAGTGTTCCAGTCAGAACCCAGTAATATTGTGCCACTCAGAACCCAGTAATATTGTGCCACTCAGAGCCCAGGAATATTGTGCCACTCAGAGCCCAGGAATATTGTGCCACTCAGAGCCCAGGAATATTGTGCCACTCAGATGCCCAGTAATATTGTGCCAATCATAGCCCAGTAATATTGTGCCACTCATAACCCAGTAATATTGTGCCAATCAGAGCCCAGGAATATTGTGCCACTCAGAACCCAGGAATATTGTGCCAATCATAGCCCAGTAATATTGTGCCACTCAGAACCCAGTAATTTTGTGCCACTCAGAGCCCAGGAATATTGTACCATTCAGAGCCCAGTAATATTGTACCATTCAGAGCCCAGTAATATTGTGCCACTCAGAACCCAGTAATATTGTGGCAATCATAGCCCAGTAATATTGTGCCAATCATAGCCCAAGAATATTGTGCCACTCAGAACCCAGTAATATTGTGCCAATCATAGCCCAAGAATATTGTGCCACTCAGAACCCAGTAATATTGTGCCAATCATAGCCCAAGAATATTGTGCCAATCATAGCCCAAGAATATTGTGCCACTCAGAACCCAGTAATATTGTGCCAATCATAGCCCAAGAATATTGTGCCACTCAGAACCCAGTAATATTGTGCCAATCATAGCCCAAGAATATTGTGCCACTCAGAACCCAGTAATATTGTGCCAATCATAGCCCAGTAATATTGTGCCAATCAGAACCCAGTAATATTGTGCCAATCATAACCCAAGAATATTGTGCCACTCAAAACCCAGTAATATTGTGCCAATCAAAGCCCAAGAATATTGTGCCACTCAGAACCCAGTAATATTGTGCCAATCATAGCCCAAGAATATTGTGCCAATCATAGCCCAAGAATATTGTGCCACTCAGAACCCAGTAATATTGTGCCAATCATAGCCCAAGAATATTGTGCCACTCAGAACCCAGTAATATTGTGCCAATCATAGCCCAAGAATATTGTGCCACTCAGAACCCAGTAATATTGTGCCAATCATAGCCCAAGAATATTGTGCCACTCAGAACCCAGTAATATTGTGCCAATCATAGCCCAAGAATATTGTGCCACTCAGAACCCAGTAATATTGTGCCAATCATAGCCCAGTAATATTGTGCCAATCAGAACCCAGTAATATTGTGCCAATCATAGCCCAAGAATATTGTGCCACTCAAAACCTAGTAATATTGTGCCAAGCATAGCCCAGTAATATTGTGCCACTCAGAACCCAGTAATATTGTGCCAATCATAGCCCAAGAATATTGTGCCACTCAGAACCCAGTAATATTGTGCCAATCATAGCCCAAGAATATTGTGCCACTCAGAACCCAGTAATATTGTGCCAATCATAGCCCAAGAATATTGTGCCACTCAGAACCCAGTAATATTGGGCCAATCATAGCCCAAGAATATTGTGCCACTCAGAACCCAGTAATATTGTGCCAATCATAGCCCAAGAATATTGTGCCACTCAGAACCCAGTAATATTGTGCCAATCATAGCCCAAGAATATTGTGCCACTCAGAACCCAGTAATACCCACACACACCTAGACACCCTGACACACACACACACACACCTAGACACCCATACACAGTCACATTTTTTTTTTTTTACTTACCTTACACTTGGTCCGTCATCCAGGACCTTCTGCCGGATGTCCGTCCACCTGACATCCGGCAAGCAGCTGACACAGCGCGACGGGGGCGGAGCTTGCACCCGTCGCGCTGTGATCTCTATGGCCAGGAGGAGAGGCTAGGGAGCGAGCTCCCTATAGCAGCCTCTCCTCCCGATCGGCCCTCACCCCCGCGTGAGGTTAATCCTCCGATTCTGGGACTATGTCCCAGACGGAGGAAAGCTCACCGGGGGATTTTTTTTTTTTTTTTTTTATATTTATAGCCCTGGAGTCTCGGGGCTAAAGAATACTTTAGCCCCAGAGTCTCCTTTCGAGGCTATGAAGGGGGGACTCGGGGCTATAGCCCCAGTAGCCCACCCCTAGCGACGCCTCTGGTGAGAAAGTTTCAGTGAGTGAAAGTGCTTTGTGTTTTTATCATTTTGGAGTACTTTGAAATTGGCTGGAATTTCTTTCCAGATCTTATATACAATACTCTCATATACTGTGATTTCCATTGTTTTCATATGCCTTCCATTTCTACAGCAAAGCACTATTGTTTTTTTTTATATCAAACTTAAAATCATGATAATAACTTGATGGACTTGTCAGAAAGGCACTGTTTTGTTTATTCTTGATAAGTCCAGATCGCCCCCACACTCACATTTAATTATACTGTCTGAGGAACAATTAGCAGGTGTTCTTCCTGCTTTCCCCTCCTATTCTTGCCTTTTTTTATTTATTTTTTTTGCTTAAAAGACAAAGTCAAGTTGCAATATACCATTACTGTAAATATTCAACATTTCATAAAAGTGGAATGATCATTTAAATGCCATTAAACACAAGCTTTGTGGCTGAACACACACACACACACACATATATATATATATATATATATATATATATATATATTAAAATTCCCAAATGCCATTAGTAGTCTAGTTACACAATTCCTAGCTGTTACCTGCAGAGGCAGAACTGACCTTAAAAGACTTGTGCAATGAATGCTAGAGTCAAATAATTCAAATGTATGTACCGTATTTGCTCGAATATAAGACGAGGTTTTTTCCATAGCAAATGCTCTGAAAAATACCCCTCGTCTTACATTCGAGGTCGTCTTATAATCTGACCTCAAATTGAGGTCAGACTATAAGACATGGATCCAGGTCCCCAGCAGAGCTGCAGGGGACCTGGATCCCCCTCTCTAACAGCAGGGGATGTCTGGTGATGAGCGCAGACTCCCCTGCTTTTGCCTGGCACGACCGCCGGGGCTTCTATGAAGAAGCCGGGTACTTCCGCTTTCGTCACAGAAGTCCCGGCGATCGTGCCGGGCGGCAGCAGGGGAGGTCTGCGCTCATCGCGCAGACATCCTCCGCTGCCCCACTAGCCACCAGGGTGAATCGGGCAGCTGGGGGATAGACATCCTCCATGCTGCCCGACACGGCAGTCAATTATGACGGACCAGCTGTCCGTCATAATAGACTGCCGTGTCGGGCAGCATGGAGGATGTCTGCACGTATCGTGCAGACATCCCCCGGCTGCCCCCACTAGCCACCAAGGAACGAAACCAGGTGAGGGGGAGGACACAGACAGACAAGGGGGGGGGGAGAGAAAAGGGGAGGGGGGATAGAGAGAGACAAAGGAAGGGGGAGGGGAGAGGATACAGATAGACAAGGGGAGGGGGGGAGAGAAAAGGGGAGGGGGGGATAGAGAGAGACAAAGGGATGGGGGGAGACACAGACAAGGGGAGGGAGGGAGGGAGGGGGGCAGAGAGAAAAGGGGGGGAGATAGATAGAGACAAGGGGAAGGGGGAAGAGAGAGAAGTTTTGGGGGGAGAGAGAGACAACGCTGGTGGGGGAAAGAGACAGCTGGCGGAGGGGGAGAGAGGCCGCATTGGCACATAAAAGGAAATAAAAACAAGAAATGCATTTGTATTATATAAAGTTTTTATTAAATATTAAAAATCAATTTACATATATACAAGTTAAACTTTTTTCCTATAGGGTAGTCTTATAATCAGGCTTTTAGTTTTTTTCCTAAAGGAATGTACAAATTTGGGGGGGGTCGTCTTATAATCACGGTCATCTTATAATCGAGCAAATACGGTATTTATTACAATTTTAATATCTGTGTTATAAATATATTTTATTTACTTGCAGATGTCTGGTTAGTAGCATTTGGCTCCACAGTGAAGGAAAAAAAGACATATATAAATATTTTCTGAAAAGGAACAATACACAAAATAATTATACTTGCAATGTCTGCATACATATAATGCTCAGTAACCTATATAAATAATGCATCTGCAGTTCTCTATACCAGGTGTACAACTAGGACTGCCAGATGTTTGATGGACACATATAATTTTTAAGTGCTCTGCTGTAGAATGTAGAATGCAAGTCTGACCAGGAGGAGCCAATTAATTAATTAAAGTCTAGATCCCATATGAAATGTCTGATTGATTAATTGATTTCCCTCTCAACACATAACGATTATACATTGTGTAAGGTAGCATATGAAAATAATTGCTTGCATGGTGGAGTTCTGGTGAGATATATTCAGGTTAATAACTCGGAAAGTGTAGTTAATAGGGTGGCTGGGTAGTGTATACGTAATACAATAGCAAAAAAAAAAAAATGTTTTGCATGGAAGAATAACAGTAACAGTCAGTAACATAAACTGGTGCTATTTAGAATAACCTAATTCAGTGTTTCCAAAGGTGACATTAAAACTCACCAACAAGATCCTAAAAAGATGGTTCACGGTAGTGGATTTACTCTGTGACAAATTAATTGATACGAACAAGAGCGTACTTCCCAAAGCTTTGGCTAAATGTAGATTTTCATTTACATTCATCCTTGTAAAAATTTAATAAACAAACACCGACTTCCTGTTTTCACAGTGTTACAAGGATGTGCTTTAGATATACATTGATACAGAGATTTATATGTTTAATAAAAGCAGTAGTGTCTGTCCAGGAGACTGTAAACTGTGGAAAATTCAAAAGTCAGCCCTAAAGATTGGAAAATTAGGTGAGAATTTTACCAACTTGCCATTAATGGCCGTTTTTTGCTATTCAGTTGTCCGTTCAGTAATAGTCACCGTTATAGTTCAGTGCTACCACTAAAAAAGATGAGGCCCAAATGTTTTCATAAACCAAGGGCCCATACTCAACCTTCGTTACTCAGGCATGATTGGTTTTCAGCTTACCAATAAAATAGTTACAGAGGCTGCGACCTGTTTTTCTGCATTAGTGACTGACATCTTTAGTGGATGACTTCAGTTAATATTAGTGTATGCAACAGGTCTTGACAAAAATTGGGAACCAGGAAGCCATGGCTTCTAAAATCCCTACTGCTGTGCCTGAACTATATGGAAATACATTTGCTATGGCTCCTGAACTGATCTGTTTGGCTCTTAAAGGCTACAGAAATTTGTCGAGCTCTGATATACACCCTTCAGTTGCAAAATGTGCCCAATTCACTAGCTACTTATTCATTTTTGCCAGTAATTCAAGGTAGCAGTCTTCCTGTCCCAGCCATGTGGTATATAGTGTATTATCCATTTCTTCAATAGTCAATTATTTATTGACCCTTTTTAAATGTACATTTGTAGCAGGAGTTGTAATGTAACATTGAAGGTGGCTCTCTTGATTAAAGCTAGTATTCAAATGTTCAAATATGTGAAGCTGTTGGATTTAAAGAATTGAACATGTCATTGTTTACAATGCAGTATTAGATTACATTCTTTGCATGGGTCTTAACTATTTACATTCTAAATACATTTATGGCTATGCAGCTAATTGAATAGTTAGAAGTACTTGGCCTTAGATAAGCTTTGCAATCAGTGTGAGCAGCATTTAAAACAATGATAAGATGAGTAACCTGTTTATGTTTAAACTTCTCTTGGGACACTCATTGCAGGTTTTCTTACTGCAATCCAGTCAGTGTCAATTGGTTATCACTATAACTATGTTAAATGCACAAAGGACAACTGTTGTGGAAAATGAAAGCTATGTTTCACTGGCGGGAAGCTTGCAAGCAGGGCTTTGTGTGTCATCTCCTCTCTTAAAGCCAAACTACCTGACTGTCCTTACTCACTTCCTTTTCCTACAAGTTTGCTTGTAAATTGAAGAAAGCTGTGATAGACACAAACCACTCCACTCATATTTCCAGATCTGACTGGACTTTTCTACTTGTCATAAAATAATTTATATATATATATATATAGCAATATCCAAGATCGTACGAAAAAAACACGCACTCACGGGGCTTCAATATAAATCCAATAGTCGAAACCTTTATATCATACAAAAAATTTATATTTGTAGATCCAGTCAACTGGATCCAAAGTTCCCTGCAATGCTCTCTTTATTACATTGACTCTATAAACTAAGACTTGACAAATTTCTGTAGATTGTAGCATCCAGAATGCCAATTCATGACCCAGCCTGATTTATTTTTTGGAACCAGAGAAATGGAACTTTCATAGAATTCTATGTAAAACAGTCCAAAAAGTTAGCAGTCAACAGTAAGGATTTTAGGAGCCATGGCTCCAGAATTGATCAAACTCTAATATAAACAGCATGTAACATCACAAACATACAACATACTATAACAAAATGTGAAAGGCCCCTACTCAAACTGCTGAAGAAGTCAGGTGAAGAAATAGTAGTTTATCGGATCCTTTATTGGACGCATATATGCCTGAGAGCATTGGAGTATCAGCGATAGTAGGTTCTCCAGCTTGTTTCCTCCTATAAGTATTGAATCCGTTAAAGAATACAATGCCGCTCTCCATATCATATATAGGGAGCTTTGTTGTATTGAGACCTGCCTTGCCCCTGAAGGTCCAACAAACAACTCTGAAACCCAGATACACTGCTAAAAAATATGTGCATATTAAAATTCTGTCACCTGTGGCGTTTTCCATTCAGTATTTCGTGCCAACACCTAACTGTCGGGTATCAAGGCCAAAACTGGGAAATTTACGTTGTCGTCAATACATATGTTATCTTTACACTACATTACAGTATAACTTACTGGGGCACTTGGGCATTTTCTTTAGTGGAAAATGTTGATTTTCTAAATGGAATAGTTTTTCTCAACAATAGTTTGACCATGCTGGGTTAGTTCTGTTGAGACAATATCCATTTTGAAGAAAAGCAGTCTTTTATGAGTTTCCTGTGGGAGGATGTGCTTCCACTCAGAACGCCTTAGTAATCTGCTCATAACAACCTGGACATGAAAGACAAATGACACGTCATTAGAGATGCAATCCATCAAAGATATGTAATCAAATGTGAATTGCAGAGTAAAATGAAGATTTACTATGAACTCTGAGCAGGGTTATAATAGCTTGCTTACCTAATTTATACAAGGTTTTATTTAATGTGTAAGAGCTGTAATGGTACAAAATACTTGATTATTTATGGTCTTTTCTGTGCAGAACATGTTATTTTTATAAAGCATGATGTGTAGTGTTAATTTGTTTACAGCTTAACAGCTTTAAAGGACAAATAAACATTTTTTCACTTGTGTTTCCCATATAGTATGAGGATAAGCTGGCATGTACCTTTGATGTGTCCATTTCTTCTCTGACCGGCAGCTTCCATGCTCATGAGTATGAGACCCCCATTTTCAAAAGCGATCATCAGAGGGGACAACTCTCTGCAGTAGCTCCATGCAGACCTTGATGAGCAGGGACAAGCTCCTGTTTGTCAGCATGTGCCTGCCCCATGACCGGCTCTACCTCTGCTATGAGGCAGTGACGTCCCGAGGGGGGTGCGGACCACACTGGGTGACACCACCAGCGTGGGTATCACCCCCTTCATTGTGCTGCTGAACTTTTTCTGCTTTTTTCCGCTGGACTCTGAACTCGGCTGCGGGAGAAAAAAAAATCACTGCGGCCGGCGCTACCATAAGGGGAGGGGCGGGAAAATCAAAAACTTACCTCCTTCTTGCTCTGTCTCCCGGTGCTCTGCAGTTCCGTGGCTGTGAGGGAAGCGTTGTGTTCTCCCCTCCAGCCGCGCGGTCTTTATAAAGTTTGTTAAAGCCTCCTGGCATATTAATTGGCATATTGGGGGGCAAAATCTGGCATATTAAATGGCATATTGGGGGGCAAAATCCTGACATATTGAGGGGCAAAATCTTGGCATATTAAATGGCATATTGGGGGGCAAAATCCTGGCATATTAAATGGCATATTAGAGGGGCAAAATCCTGACATATTAAATGGCATATTGAGTGTCAAAATACTGGCATATTAAATAGCATATTGGGGGGAAAAATCCTGGCATATTGAGTGGCAAAATCCTGGCATATTAAATGGCATACTGAGGGGAAAAATAGTGTGTCTCAGGTTATGTGTGTATTGGTGTCACTGTGAGTGTAAGTGGTAAGGGTGTGTGTAAGTGTGTCACTGTGTAAGGGTGTGTGTGTGTGTGTGTCACTGTGTCTGTGTAAGGGTGTGTGTTGTTTTCAAATTGTACAATTGTCACATTGTGGGGCTCCTGTTTGTCGCATAATTAATGGCGGTCCCATGTGTGGCATATTTATTGGGACCCATGTGTGGCATAATTAAGGGGCTCTTTTGTGTGGCATAATTATGGGGCGCTTGTGTGTGGCATAATTAAGGGGCGCCTGTGTGTGTGGCATATTTAATTGGGCTCCAAGGTGAGGCATAAATAATGTGGCTCTGGTGTGGCATAATTTATGGGGCTTTGGTGTGGTATAATTTATGGGGCTCTTGTGTGTCATAGTTATGGGCTCCTGTATGTGGCATAGTTATGGGCTCCTGTGTGTGGCATAGTTAAAGGGCTCCTACGTGTGACATAATTTGTGGGGCTCCTGTATGTGGCATATTTAATGGGCCATCTGACTGGCATTACTAAGGAATCTGTTTGGCATGGTATTGGAGGAAATCCAGTGGGGTGACACCATGAGTTACCGCACCTGGTGACACCAACCCTAGTGACGCCTCTGCTATGAGGCATAGAATAAATCCAAGTGCATACACCCTGTTCCAAATTATTATAAAATTATATTTTTGTCATTTACCTAAATAATTGATGTAAATAACAGTCAGCATAATTCTCATGATACAAAACACAGGAGGGCTGCTCCCAATCGCGGATAGAGGAGTCCCAGACGCCGGCAAAAAACTCCAGAACCAGGTGAGTGTCCAGTTAAAATGTTGTTTATTAAGTACAAAAAAGTTAAAAAAAACAATGTTGAGGAGCTGGGTATGGTGAGAGGGTCACCCGGTGAGGGAAAGAATTCTGATAAGCCTACGCGTTTCGCGCCTAGCTTGGCGCTTCGTCAGGGGCTAAAACCTGGTTCTGGAGTTTTTTTCCGGCGTCTGGGACTCCTCTATCTGCTATTGGGAGCAGCCCTCCTGTGTTTTGTATCCTGTATTCGGCTGGAGCGCCGAGAGGAGTAACCCACGCCGGCATCTGATTGCAGTTTTCAGCTACTTGCTCTTGACCTTCTATAATTCTCATGTTATCAACTATTAAGAGTACAATTCAAATTTTATTAAACAAACCTCAAAATGATAACAGTATTTTTTTTAAACATAAAAAACTTACAATGCACTGTTCCAAATTATTACGCACAGTAAGTTTCAAAACACTTAATAGGTTTTAAAGAACTGAAAATTGTCATTTGTTTTGTTTGCAGCATATTTACTGAAATCAAAAGCTCTTTCAATCAAACTTATAACATTTTAACTTTTTAAACATTTTAACAAGTCATGTTACATTTTAACATAGGACCCCTTATTTGATAGCAGCTTCACAAGTCTTGCATCCATTGAACTTGTGAGTTTTTGGACAGTTTCTGCTTGAATTTGTTTGCAAGATGTCAGAATAGCCTCCCAGAGCTGCTGTTTGGATGTAAACTGCCTCCCACCCTCATAGATCTTTTGCTTGAGGATGCTCCAAAGGTTCTCAAAAGGATTGAGGTCAGGGGAGGATGGAGGCCACACCATGACTTTCTCTCCTTTTATCCCCATAGCAGCCATTTATGCAGAGGTATTCTTTGCAGCATGAGATGGTGCATTGTCATGCATGAAGATGAGCATAGTTATTCCTTCTGTACCAGGGAAGAAAGTGGTCAGTCTCCACATACTTTGCAGAGGTCATCTTTACACATTCGGGGACCCTAAACGGGCCGACAAGCTCTCTTCCTATGATTCTGGCCCAAAACATGACTCCACCACCGCCTTGCTGACTTCACCGCCTTGTTGGAACAGGGTGGCTGTCCACCAACCATCCACTACTCCATCCATGTGGACCATCCAGGGTTGCACGGCACTCATCAGTGAACAGGACTGTTTGGAAATTAGTATTCATGTATTTTTCTGCTCAATGCAGCTGTTTCTGCTTGTGAGCATTGGTTAGTGGTGGCCAAATAGAAGGTTTATGCACCATTGCAAGACTCTGGAGGACTCTACACCTTGATGTCCGTGTTACTCCAGAGGCACCAGCAGCTTCAAATATCTGTTTTCTGCTATGTAATGGTATTTTAGCAGCTGCTCGCTTGATCCGATGCATGGATCTGGCAAAAATCATCCTCAATTAGCTTTATCTGCACGAACCCGTCTGTGCTCTGAATCAGCCCTCTTATTACAAATCTCTTAATAATGCGATGATCACGCTTAAGTTTTTGTGAAATATCTAATGTTTTCATACCTCATCCAAGGCATTGAACTTTTTCACTCTTTTCGGCAGCAGAGAGATCCTTTATCTTACCCATATTGCATGAAAATGGTGCTCTGCTTAATAATGTGGAACACCCTCCTTTAGTAGTTTTTCCTTAAATTGGGCTCACCTGGCAATCTAATTATCACAGGTGTCTGAGATTGTTTTCAGTGATCAAAAGAGCCCTGAGACACAATGCCATCAATGAGTGAAACTGAAAAACAAAATATTTAATCTTTGTGACACTTAAATAGAATTTGCATAATCATTTTGAACAGGGTGTATATAAAGATACAGGTCAGATTTACTTTGCTTCCTCTGGCTGGCTCTCAATCTCCATTCCAGTTCATTCCAAAGGTGTTTGATGGGGTTGGAGTCAGTTCTTCCACATCAAACTCACCCAATTGTGTATTTATGGAAGTGTTAAGAATCCTTTCACTGGACTCCCCCTGAAAAATACCAGTACCCCTCCTCCACCAAACTTTGTATTTGGCACCTTGTAGTCAGGCAGGTAACATTCTGCTGCCATCCACCAAACCCAGACTTTCCCACCAGACTACCAAACAGTGAAGACTCCATAGAACACTTTTCTCCAGTGGTGGCATTCTTTACA
Source organism: Pelodytes ibericus (assembly GCA_036172795.1). Taxonomy (NCBI): domain Eukaryota; kingdom Metazoa; phylum Chordata; class Amphibia; order Anura; family Pelodytidae; genus Pelodytes; species Pelodytes ibericus. The sequence continues at coordinate 115,374,473 of CM069863.1, forward strand.
CCTCTTAATCTGATGTTTGGTCATGTACTTGGTGATGTGAGGCTTTCATGCAGCTGCTTCATCATGGAAAATGATTCCATTAAGCCCCGGCTGAAATGTCTTTGTGCTGATATTAATGCCAGTGGAGGTTTTGAATTCTTTAGCCATGGAATCAGCAGAGTACTGCCGACTTTTACCCACCATGCACCTCAGAACTCGGCGACCCCGCTCTGTGACTTTATGTGGTCTTCTGCTCTGAGTTGTTGCTGTTCCTAAGCACTTCCACTTTTCTATAATAACACAGGTGACCGTGGAATATCTAGAAGGGATACAATTTCTCAAACTTTTGGCAAAGGTGGCATCCTATCAAAGAACTGTTCTTGAATTCATTGAGCTCTTCAATGCCAACATTTTTTTTCACAAATGATTGAACATACAAACTCCATGGGTAGGTGTTTGATTTTATACACCTGTAGCATAAGAGGTGTGTCCCAATAGTTTTGTCAATATAGTGTGTGTGTGTGTGTGTATATATATATAATATATATATATATATATATATATATATATATATATATATATATATATATATATATATATATATATATTAATAGAACCAAATGGCACTATATGAAGTTAGGTGATAGAATACTAAGAAGAAATGTGGTAATATTTTACAGAAATAGTAATCAATACTTGGAACATCATTCCAGCTTGTGAAAAAGTAACTGAGTTTCTCTTGTAACTGAGTTTAAGAATAGCTGGGATGTGCATGAAGATGCCCTGAACAACACATATATAAGCATTTATTACAAAAAGACTAGATATATCATATGTGTTTATTTCCTCATACACTTCAGTCACATTGCCCATATTATTGACTCCAAGATTATATGTATCTACCACATTGTAACATGATGCGGTATATGGCCTCTGACCATTATAATTTGATACATATGAACCACATATCTAAAACCTAAAAAGTAAGAATTTTATGTCACTAGGGCTGCCCTCCCCTCAACCCATTAAACTGAAGGTTTGGTTGAATGTTCCAAATTACTGTAGTTTGTTTGTATAAAGAAAATCTTGAATGACATAACAGTATGTAGCCGTGTTTGTTCAAGGGTATGAATAAAACAGCTGTGCAGCTGAGTGGTTTTGCACATTATCATTCTATCTAGGACATGGTTACAGACCTTAGATTTGCAACTTGAGCTAAATTATGTGTTCAGTTGACTTTGGTCTTAAAGGGACAGTCTAGTCCCCAAACTAACTTTGTTTCCAGTGTGATTTGATGCAGGCATTCTGCATCACATTTTTAATATTTGACTCAAGCCCTCCCCCAGTGTATACTACAGGTGCTGCAGCACTGATTATATAGACACTGAGCATATAACATTCTGTTTCACTTAGTCACTTCCTGTGCTGCTGGAATAGAATAAACTGTGTATAATCTAAGTGACATTGCTTTTGTACACAGTAGGATCTACTAACAGTGCAACACATTGTCTGATGACATCACTAGAGAGACAGAAAATTCCATTAATTTGAATGACATTATTATCATAGGTTCCTGCAGAAAAAAAATAAGGAAATTTACATTTACTCAGCTAGTGTGGGCAGTCCTGGTTTCTTGCAAACTGCTGTAATTTCACACTTTCATCCACCTGTAAGTATTTAAAATTTTAAGCCATGCAAAATGTAAAATATGCATTGATATTTGGGAGATACATTTTGGGAACCAGACACTCTCTTTACAGGTGATTAGGTTGATTTTTGTCTAAAATCATACTTGTCTGTAACTAGTGATGCCACCTTGCTGGTATTGTACCAGAAAACTGGTAAAAATTTGGTTTGGGGTCAATGTTCAATCTATGGAGGGTAACTTGTATTTTTTTTTTAACAACCTGACTATCATATATCTAACAGTCTGACTGCTGATGCCTACTGACTGCTTTGAAGGCTTTCTACTCTTGGTTCTCTATATGGTGTACTCAATAAAGAGAGAATTGCTGGGAATTGAGATGGGAATTTAAAACTTTAGGCCAATGTAGCTGGGTTAAAAGAAAGTATCCAATACTGCTGAAATGGAGAATTCTTCTAACTCCTATTCTCTCTTTATTGAGTAGACCCAATAAACCTAGGCAATGGATAATTAAGAAATGATGTGTGCAAACCTGGTGGATAACTTCAAGAAACATCTGACCTCTGTGATTGCCAAAAAGGGTTTTACCACCAAGTACTAAGTCGAAGGGATCAAATACCTATTTCACTCATTGACATGCAAATCAATTTATAACTTTTTTGACATGCGTTTTTCTGGATTTTGTTTTTTGTTAATCTGTCTCTCACTGTTAAAATACACCTATCATTGAAATTATAGACTGATCATTTATTTGTCAGTGGGCAAACATTCAAAATCAGCAGGGGATCAAATGCTTTTTTCCCCTTACTGTAATCAATGAGCTTTTATAAATATGAGCTTTTCGTAAACATATTTTGATTGAGTTTTCAAGAAAAATAATACAACATATAGGAAAATGATATGGGGATATGGGATACCAGAAAAAAAAAAGGGGGGGGGGGACAGGGAAGGCGGGGAGGGGGTGGCATGATGAGCATGAAACAATAATATACAACAGTAGTATACAAAATACATACAATATCAAAATAAGTGAAAATTGGGAAAGTGGGGGGGGGGGGGGGGAATGATGTAGTAAAACTTAGTATCACAACATGAGGTGACTGTATACAGGAACCTGGAACATATTAGGGAGATCAGATAATGTTAGCGGGGGCCATGGCCCGGGTTTTGGGTCTGACCAGTCTACATAGGGGCAAGTGTGTTCCCGATGTTGTTGGGGCACCGGAGAATACCAGGGAGGGGGGGGGATGGGGGAAAAAAGAGGGGGGGGGTAAGCTACAGGGACTTTAGATGGAGGTAGGGGTGAGAGGGCCAGGGGAGGTTTGTGGGACCTCCATTAGGGACACCGTGAGAGGATCTGCAACGAATTCCGCCCAGTAAAACCACATCAGGGTGTGCTTCTCCATTTGGTCTCAGGTTTTCCATCCTGCGGATCCTTTTAACCTTCTGTATCCATTCCTTAATTGTTGGAAGATTCACACAGGCCCAGTGGAGCGGGATTAGGGATTAAGCAGCATTGAGTAAATGTCGAAGAATGGACTTTTGATATATTGCAAGTGGTTGCGTTGTGTGGTGCAAAAGCATCTGTGCAGGTCTGAAGGGGGAGGCTTCTCGGTGAATTTATCTAAGGTGGCTTATATTCGTTCCCAGTAGGGTGTAATAAGGGAACACTCCCACCAAATATGGAGGAGGGTACCGGGGGCCCTGCCACATATCCAACAGGTCTCAGAGCACTCGGGAAAAATACGGTTCAACATAGCCGGTGTTCTGTACCAGTGGGAGAGTAATTTGTACGACATCTCCTGTGTCCGGGTGCATACTGATGTTTTGTGTGTAAGGGTGAATATTTTTTGCCATTGCTGCTGGGACAAGGTGATGTTCAGGGCATTCTCCCACCGTCCAGCGTATCCCGGGAGGGCATCTGCCTGATCCTCCAGGAGAACGTTGTACAACAGGGATACACCATGTCTCGGCAGGGATTCCAACGTGCAGTAATTCTCTAAATCTGTGGGGTCTCTGGAGAGATTATGTTTTCCAACAAGGGATGTTATGTATGTTTGGAGTTGAAAGTGTTGGAACCTGTCCAAGAGGGTAGGGGGTTTGTCTGCCAAAGGTCAGATAGGGGTTTAAGCTTGCCCTGATCCATCAGTTCGGACAGGGCAAGGCCCTCATTAGAGGTCCTGGCCAGGAACTTCCCACCGCCTAATCCGGGGGCGAAATCTGTATTTGAGCTTTTAATTTATACCCTCAGCGATTACTCAATTTATGGGTATAATAAATACCCCCCAACCATCCCACTATAGCACCAAACTATACCTCTGTCCAACTGTTTTGAGGACGGAGGTAAAGATTTACAAGACAGCGTAAAAGCTACGCCTCAAGCAAATTAAAAGGGGAAACACAACCTTTTTCTTTGAAGGGGTTACATTTTCCAAAACCTTAAAGGGCCAGTTAAGTCCCCAAACTCACTTTGGTGTATGTTGAAAACGACTACTTCTATAGTTCACAGGCTTTTCCCCAGTGTGATTTGATGCAGACATCAAAGGAAATTGACTTTTACTCAGCTAGGGTGGGCAGTCCTGGTTTCTTTCAAACTGCTGTCATTTCACAAATTCATCTAACTGTATGTATTTTTTATATTTTAAGCAATGCAAAATGTAAAACATGCATTTTAAAGTACTTTAAATGCGCATTAGTATGCATTAGCATTTGGAAGATGCATTTTGGGTACCAGACAGTCCCTTTAACTGATTCCCTTTTACTGTTAAGTGCAACTAGCTGCTACCTAAGATGGCAAATGTGTTTCAAAATCTTCAGGGAACATATCTTCACCTTCTTCCAGGGATTGATCAGGCCTGTGAGATACTAATGTTTCAAAGAATTGTGATAGGGGAGTGTGTGCGTTAGTTGTTTAGTGTGTTTAGAGATATGTTTTTACAAAGGATGAAAAATATTTAGATTTCATTTCAAGGAACAGCTTGAAGTCAACAAGGCAAGCACATATAAATAGGCATGTTTATAATTTCAGTCCTGACAATATAATATTTGCATTTGCGAGATTAGTCATTGAGAGAAATATTATAAATTATTTAGCGATTTTCAAGTAGCAACAATTGAATATTTCATGGCTTGCCATTTTTCCAATGATGGCATTACAGAACATGACAGACATTATTATTGTGTTTCACCAGCAGTTTAGCACTGGAACATTTGCCAGGAAAATAAGCATTTTGACCTTTTAATACTTGTTGAGAGGGGCATGTGGAAGAAAAGCGAAACCACAGCTATTGCAATAAACAATATCAACATCAGGATGTAATTTTTCTCTTCAGCTTCATTTTTCAAAATCAAAGCCACTGGCGTTAGGCAGACAGCTTTGTTTGCTGAGAAATTACATCTGGAATGAGCAAACAACCGTGCTAATTTTACAGCATTTTGAAATAGCTAGATATGTTTCAGTTTTGGCCACCCTTGCACGTTACTTGGCATTGTTTGAAAGCTTGCCAATTTAACACTGAGCTTTGAATAGCATTAATTCAGACACATGGTGCACTAGTGAATCAATCTCTGTGGTCGTTTTGTTGTGATGTGGAACTTTTTGTGGAGAAGTACATGTCTTGCCAGTGATTTCCCATCATCTAAATGTTACATACTTTAAAACAATTCAAAATTAGTAGCATCAGCAGATGAAGGCATTCACCAAATGCAGTAGGAGCTGGAATCCTTTTAGTCTGTGGTAAGATATCACACCCAACCCTGAGGTAACTATAACAGATGTGATCAACTATGGTTAGCGGAAACCTTTTCAGCTAGGCTGTGTTGTTGTTGGAAAATGAGGTACAGTTAGTTGTACATACCGTATTTGTTCGAATATAAGACAACCCTGATTATAAGACGACCCTCCAAACTTTGGATATTGCTTTAGGGAAAAACTAAAAGCCTGAATATAAGACTACCCTATAGGAAAAAAGTTTAACTTGTATATATTCACATGTAAAATGCTTTTTAATATTTAATAAAAGTTATGATATTAAACAAATGCATTTCTTGTTTTTATTTCCTTTTATGTGCCAATGCTGCCTCTCTCTCTCCCTCCCCCAGCTTTGTCTCTCTCTCCCCCCTTCCCCCAGCGTTGTCTCTATCTCGTCCCCCAGTGTTATTTATCTCCCCCTCCCTCCCACGTTGTCTCTCCCTCCCCCCAAACTTTTGTTCCTCTCTCCACCTTCCTCCCTCCTTTTCTCTCTCTCTCTCCCCCCTCCCTCTCACCTTGTCTCTCTCCCTCCCCCTTGACTCTCTCCCCTCCCCTTGTCTCTCTCTCCCCCTCCCCCTGTCTCTCGCATTGTGCAGACATCCACCGGCTGTTAGCGAGGGGAATCCAGGTCCCCTGCAGCTCTGTGGGGGACCTGGATCCCTGACTTATAGTCTGACCCCGATTTGATATCAGACTATAAGACGACGACCTCGAATATAAGAGCATTTGCTCTGAAAAAAACCTTGTTATATATTCGAGCAAATACGCTATATGGTTTACTGATTTACAGTTATAAACAAAAAACAACACTTAATAAACAGAATAAACAAAACAGTGTAAAGAAAAGTACTAAATTTAAAATTGGTTAAATGTTCATTTATCTGTACAAAATATCCGAGCATGTTTTTTTTTTTTTAAATGATATATATATATATATATATATATATATATATATATATATAGTATTTATAATATTTTATATATTATATATAATATGGACTGTGTAATGTAAGAACATCTAGTAGTTTTGTTGTTTGAAAAATATATAATTTATAAATACATAATACACTCATACAAAAAGTATGCAGGATAGTCTATAATATATTAGAAGATAATTGTTTTTTATATCTCCTTAAAAGGATCAACCAAGCAGGGAGCTGGAAGAACAACTACGAGCTGTGTCCAGTGTGGATGAACTTATGACACTTCTTTACCCAGAGTCTTGGAAAATGTTCAAGTGTCAATTAAGGCAAGGAGGACTATCCGGCTTTGATGCTAGAAGAGATGATAGTGTAAAATTTGCAGCTGCACATTACAATTACAATGCTGATATATGGAAAAGTAAGTGCAGGAACAAGGCACAATACTACTGCATATGGGCACAATGGTAATAATCAAAAAATAGAAATCGGACATCCCTTTCAGTGGTACAATGTTATTTAAATGAACTTAATAGTAGTTATAAATGGACTGCACCTCAAAACAAACTACATTTAATAGTAAATGAACATGTGGAAACAAACCAGAATATTGATTCTTTTCTTTTCTTTGTATACAACCATCAACATTGCACTTTATAAATGGTCATACACCTAGAGCTAGGTGGGCGTAAATTTAGCCTACTTAGCTATCAATATGGCCATAAGGGCTTGTTATACATGCTGCCTGTCAACTTAATATAGGTTACCAAAATGTACCCTTTAATGATGAGAAACACAAAAAAAACAAATTTAAAATGAAAAAAAAGTTTTTTCTGCATATTATATTATAAAAACACTCCATATCGCATTGTTTTTTCCTATCCATCTTCTCCCCAGTCTAGCAACATTCCCAGAGTGATGTAAGCGGTTACTGATCACTTTCAATATGGCAAATGTGATCGCTCTTGAGAGCAATCACAAGGCACTCAGGAGCCCGGATTAGGTGTTGCTGAATGCTTCAACATTGAGCGATGAAGGGATCATTGACTGCGTCCTGAGCTCATTCCACTGGAGGATGTGCCAGGCATGTCCTATGTCATTAAGGGAGGTTTTTTTTCCCTGGACGTGCCTGTTGCATGCTATGTCATGAAGGGGTTATAGCCAATGGATAAAGAACCTGGCAGCAGTAGCCACCAGTGGCGGATGCTCCATATGTGCTAGGTGTGCGCCGCACACCTAACACAGAGCACCCGCGTTTGTATTTCTGCGGTTAGTGTGCTCCGAGCAGAGAGCACACAAACCCCAGAAATAAATCTGAAAGACAACGCTGCGTTGAATTCGGCAACAGAGTCACTCACTCTGTTGCCAATTCAACAAGCACGAAAAGTATAAACATTTTCGGATACTTTTCATGCTTGTTGAATTGGCAACAGAGTGAGTGACTCTGTTGCCGAATTCAATGCAGCGTCATCTTTCGGATGTAACGACGTCTCGCGTATTTCCGGGGGTTTGTGTGCTGGCTGTTCTCAGCACACAAACCTCCGGAAATACCCGAGAGACGTCGTGCCTACAAGTGACAGGCGTGCTCCGGCTCACTCAGGGGCACGATACGCCCCTGGTAGGAATCAACATTGTTCATGGTGGAGTACAATTTAGTAATGTTCTATGGACTTTTACAAACATTACCATGGACACTGATGATCTTATACAGACACTTGCTGTATCCCTGGAACTGAGATGTGTTCTGTCTGCTAAAATAAATCAGGCATCACTTATAGTTGTTAATAGTACAGTAAATATTGTTTATTGCCTTAATCCAAAGTACCACACTGCAGGACCACTTGAATCCTACAAAATTACCTTCAATTATGTTGAATACCTAACTTCTGATTGTCTAGTGGCTTTACGGTTAATAATTTGTGAATTCTTATTTGTTGGCAGGTATTGAATCTGAGTGGAGAAAAATTCATTGCATGCCACGTGAAGTATGTGTGGATGTGGGAAAAGAATTTGGAGCCGCAACAAACACCTTCTTTAAACCCCCGTGTGTATCCATTTACAGATGTGGTGGCTGCTGCAACAGTGAAGGGCTACACTGCATGAATACCAGCTCAACATATGTCAGCAAAACAGTAAGTGTAATAACACCCATCTATAATGCATACATTGTCTTTAAGCAAGAAAGTATTGGCAAGGTCTCAGGGCCAAGGGTCAAACAAACTTGAACTGCATATTCTGCTATTGTTGTTTTCTTCCTGATTTGGTTAAAATTGTGGGGATATCTTTACAACATTACACGGTTGAATTACCTTGACGCCTGGCTTCAGTGCCTGTAGTTAATTCTGTTATGAATTTCTATGCCAAAACTATACAAAAAAATATTTCAAACATATATATATTCACGTGTTTACGTGTCCATCCTACAGTTTGTACTTTCAAAGGTACAACCAGCTCTGCACTGAACAGTGATAAAGCATCTGTGTCATTCGAATTCCCATGGACTACAACTTCTAAAATGTTCAACCATACATTGGTAGACTAAGTAAATGGGACATGTAGGACACAGAAGAGCAGAATATTTTTTAGAGCCACCTTGCAATCAACACATAATATGTGAGCAGGCAGAGGTAGCCCTGGAGCATATAGCGCTAGCAGCGAGAGACCCTCGCATTCGGCTGTCAGAGTGGGGCGAGCCCATGTTCTGATAGGCTGTGAATGACAACCAGGAACTGCTGTGTCTCATATGTGAGACACAGCAGTTAGTAAATAGATACACGCGTTGGGTTTACTTACAAGTCCCGGGACATGTTTTGTTTAACCCTTGCTTCCTTGAAGGAAGGTGCATTATATGAAATATAGTAAGACCTTGTGCAGATGTGCTGCAGTCAGAGAGCTGTGTCTACACCATAAAACATACATTAGTATAAACCTACCACTTCTGCTGGAAGGCTATTCCACGTATCCACTCCCCTATCAGTAAAGTAATACTGGCCTTATCGTATATCTAGGATAACCTTATACCTATCCCATTAATGCTTAAACTCCTCCTCTACAACTTATGCTGGAAGACTATTCCATGCACCCACCGCCCTCTCAGCAAAGTAATATGCCAGTGTAATTGCCCAGTAATATGCCACAATGTAATTGCCCAGTAATATGCCAGTCTAATTGTCCAGTAATATGCCACAGTTTAATTGCCCAGTAATATGCCAGTCTAATTGCCCAGTAATATGCCACAGCGTAATTGCCCAGTAATATGCCAGTCTAATTGCCCAGTAATATGCCACAGTGTAATTGCCCAGTAATATGCCAGTGTAATTGCCCAGTAATATGCCAGTGTAATTGTCCAGTAATATGCCACAGTCTAATTGCCCAGTAATATGCCAGTGTAATTGCCAAGTAATATGCCACAGTTTAATTGCCCAGTAATATACCAGTCTAACTGCCCAGTAATATGCCACAATGTAATTGCCCAGTAATATGCCAGTCTAATTGCCCAGTAATATGCCAGTGAAATTGCCCAGTAATATGCCAGTGTAACTGCACAGTAATATGCCAGTGTAATTGCCCAGTAATATGCCACAGTTTAATTTCCCAGTAATTTGCCACAGTGTAATTGCCCAGTAATATGCCCAGCCTGTTGCCACAGTTGCCCAGTAATATGCCCAGCCTGATGCTTAAACTCCTCCTCTACAACTTATGCTGGAAGACTATTCCATGCACCCACCGCCCTCTCAGCAAAGTAATATGCCAGTGTAATTGCCCAGTAATATGCCACAATGTAATTGCCCAGTAATATGCCAGTCTAATTGTCCAGTAATATGCCACAGTTTAATTGCCCAGTAATATGCCAGTCTAATTGCCCAGTAATATGCCACAGCGTAATTGCCCAGTAATATGCCAGTCTAATTGCCCAGTAATATGCCACAGTTTAATTGTCCAGTAATATACCAGTCTAACTGCCCAGTATATGCCACAGTGTAATTGCCCAGTAATATGCCAGTCTAATTGCCCAGTAATATGCCACAGTGTAATTGCCCAGTAATATGCCAGTCTAATTGCCAAGTAATATGCCACAGTTTAATTGCCCAGTAATATGCCAGTGTAATTGCCCAGTAATATGCCAGTGTAACTGCACAGTAATATGCCAGTGTAATTGCCCAGTAATATGCCACAGTTGAATTGCCCAGTAATTTGCCACAGTGTAATTGCCCAGTTATATGCCCAGCCTGTTGCCACAGTTGCCCAGTAATATGCCCAGCCTGATGCCCCAGTAATGTGCCACTACCCTCCTCCCCTCTTTCCCCAGTACTCACCTGCTCCAAGTTTCCACCGGCAACAGGCTTGTTTGTTTTTTTGTTAAAGTTTTTTTTTTTTTAAAAGAAACTCACCCGCGCAGTTCAGTCTGTGAGCTGAGCTCACATCAACCTGTGTAACCAGCCCTGTCACACGCGTCCTGCCTGTTTTAGAAGACACGTGTGGCAGGGATTGCTAAAGCAGGCTTATGTGAGCTCAGCTCACAGACTGAACTGTGCGGGTCATGTGACGTGCGACCTGCGATCGTGCTAAAACAGCTCAAATGCCGGGATTGTCCCAGGGATAAGAATTCCCCGGGACAATCTTGGTTTTCACGTGACTGTCCCCGCAAATCCAGGACAGTTGGCAACTATGCTAATAAGATGTATAAAACGTGTCTGATTCCATTTATAGACAGTGATATAGCTCCATCAATACATGTTGCACCATATAGTCCACTTTGCATTAGCACATTATAAGAGGAAACATTTATAGTGTATTGACATATAAAGAGATCAAACAAGTATTATTGGCTTGTGGAACAATGAGTAGTGACAATATCATTGTGGTATGTTAATCCAAACCCAAGAAATTCTAATGTGTGTATACAAACTCTTTTCTAACTGATGGTTGCTCCTTAACATTCCACTGTTTTCCAAACACTTGAGCTGTGGACAGTTAGTACAGAATTCAGCAACAATTAATCTCTGAATTGTTTTTTTTTTTTATATTCTTTTTTTTTTGAGTGTGCATTAGTTTATCACGTATGACACGTGGGCACAGTGAAACACATTTTTTTGTAGTAATATGATGAAATTATTATTATTGAGCCAGTATACCATATTGAGTAAGTCTGTTAAATATGGAAAGTATGAGTAAGTTTCCAGGAGATATGAATCATATATTTAAATGTTTAACAATCTTGGAAAAATAGGAACTTCTTTTTTTTACAAAATGTATGAAGGGGCTTTGTCAGCCTAAACTTAGATAATAAAAATATGATGAAAACTGATCTTTACATTAGGGTCTATTCACTAAAATTCAAGATTAGCCCTTATTTCAACCTCTATCCAAAAAAAAAAAGTTTTTTTCTGTTGAGTTGGACTTAACCTGAAAAGTCCTTTCCCCAAGTAAAAAAAAAGGAAAAATGTAAAAAAGAAACGTCTACTCCTGTCAAAACCAGGTCCCCGGAGATCCTCAAATGGCCCCCACGACCTCAAACACATTTAGGGAGGCCAGTGCCCCATAATTAAAATGGTGCTGGCACCAATAATCAATATGAGGGGCAAGTGGCCCTGCCCCTGTAATATGAACTGGCTGGGAGCCTTCCAAATTTGCTCCAAACACCCACCTCATGGTTTTATTAGCAGACTGGGAGTCTGGTGAATTGCTTCCAGCACAAGATACAAAGTCAGGTAAGTCAACTGGAGAATAATGCACAAAAGCAATATATATCAAAAATTAAAAAAAGCAATTGGGTGCAAGACGAAAAGGAAGTCCCACAGCTCTTTCGCTGGGTAAATACTTTGCTGGTCTTGGCAACTTTTTGTAAGTTACCTATGATTAAGCGTGTTTATCATGCGAAACGCGTTAGGTCGTTTCCCCTTTTTTATTTGTCACCTTGTCGGTATTATTCCCACTGTCTGTCACCTTATTTAATAAACGAATGACTCAGCCTTTACGGAGTGCACACGTTTCTTGCTTTTATTTAATCATCGATATCCACGCTTGATCCGCGTGTGGAGCACCTGTTTCTGGCCCCTGTCATGGGAGTGGAGCCGACTTGGACTTATTGCTTTTGACATTACTTTTTGTAAGTTGTTGTGCTAATTTTTCTTATTATTGTTTTTTTTTTAAATTTTTTAATTTTTTGTATACATTCTATTATGGCTTAGATTATGCCATATTGTTGTTTCATTATCACTGATTATTTATCTATTGAAAGGTTTTTATTTATTGATTAAAAGTTATATTTTATACTTTATTTACCTGGTGTGCAGTCTCTCTTTGTTTTTTTTTGTTTTTTTTTTTTTTTTTTAATTGTATTTAATACAAACATATCAAAATATACCAGGATAATAAATACACAAATATGACACTGGATACAGTTTTTTTACATTTCAAACATATCCAAACATCAATCCGATTGGACGCCCACCCATCTATTCCCGTGGGCCCCTCTGGGTATTTAACACTTAACCCTAAATCTACCTATACAGTCAACCGGACTAACTTCGACTAACAAAACTAACAAGACCAAAAAAGAGAAAAAAAAACCAACAATATAGCGAAGATTATATAGTGAAGAGAGTGTACCCCTAGGTCCCCTTCTTGAGCTGCTCTATACAATTTTTCCTATCCAGTTTGACCACATCTCAACTTTCTCTGTCAACCAACTATATTGTTGAGTACTACCTCTTTCCATATTAAATTGAAATATTACTTGGGCTTTAACCATTTGAAGTCTCTCCTTGAATTGCTTCCTGCACCCTGAAAAGGAATTGACCAGGGGCACTAATAGTGTTAATAAATTAAACCCCTTCAGTGATGAGGGGGTTATAATTAACCTAAATACATTGTATAGTAATATTCTGGGCCCACAGGATTAAAATAAATAAAAATCACCCCCCATAATTAAACCAAAACTCCCAATAAATGATTTCCCAAGGCCCACAGAAGACATAAAAAATAATATAAATATTAAATCTACACACCCGGACGCATCAAGACTCCGGGCAACATAATAAATACATTAAATAAAATAAACCACAGTAGACAGTAGAGACGATTAAAAAGTAAATGCCCACACTTGAAAAAAAAAACATTATTTGAGCACCATGAGGGTGGGCAATGACAAGAGCTAGAAGTTTTTGGGGTTTTTTTTTGCCAGCGCAGATTTTTTAGAATAGGTGTATTATTATTTTTGTTTTTGTTTGGCATGACCCATTTTCCTGGGCTGATGATAATGAGCTAGGGCTTTACTGATCATGGGGGTACATATTTTATTCAGGTAATATTTCATTTACAAAGCACCTTTTGTGTGCTGGGGTGTGTGCTTCAGGTGTGGGGCCTGTATTTCGAATCCCCCACCCCATTCAACGAATGTAGAGGTAGGAAGATAGACAGGGTTTATATTTTATTTATGTTGACCAGGGTCTTGGGGTGGTAGTTTAATATGTATATTATTTATAAATAAATGGGGTGGCATGATTTATCGGGGCATTATTACATTATGGGCAACTATTATTTTTATTTTTTGGTGGCCTTGGGCAATCCCCCAGTGTATTACTATACAGTGGATGGGGGGTTTAATTATGATGACGTCCTTGCACTTTTCAAAAATTTTAGTGAACAGACCCCACTGTGCTAGCGTAATTGGAAAAAAAGTAGTAAAATAAGAGAAACACATGTTTTAAACATATATATAAATAACTTTTTTTATTACATGTATTTTTTTTTTTTTTTGTGCACCACTTCTTTATATTAAACATTGTCATTTTTGTGCTGAGGGAAACACATCCGTGTGTTCTACAACAGTTAGAATTAGGTTTAGGTACCTATTATATCACAAATCATATTTAAATAACTTTTCTAATGTTTTGAATTGGTTCTGCAAAACCACATTGGATATATCAGGGATCTCTGTTGTACATCCATGTAGTTCATTCAGAAATATGTCAATATTTTCATACTAGTCAAAACATTAAATATAATATTCCACTAAAACTTCTGAAATTTCCATGACCTACACATGTATTTATTCACTATAATAACACTTTGATTGCCAGTTGGGTAAGTGCTGCTCGGCACAGTTATACTCAGATCCGAATTTGGAAAACCAAATATTTATACATAAAAAAAATTTTTTTTTTTTTTTTTTTTTTAAACATAATAGTTGTATACCTATCGATGTTACACTCTGTTGTAAGCAAAGGGGGTTATATGGTATAATTTAACTGAGTAATAAACTTATAATAATAACAGAAAATAATTACATTTTGGAGGATGTCTGTGATGAACTATAATCATTGCCACATATGCAGCAATAGACACAAAAATAATACAGTGAAAAATGTTATCCAGATGTGCTATGCAGTTGAAGAAAGTATAGTATGATAAGTATCATCTACAGCATCCTCTCCCTAGCCATGGGTGGCCGTACCAAGATAGAGGACACATCAATAGCTGCCAAACTATTGTTGGAAACACTGTACATGAGAATACTTAAACTTGTCTTTGGCCTTCTTTAGACTAGTTGATTATCTGGAGCATCAACATTTGTGTGGATGGCGATCACTCCATTTTGCAATGGCATACTTTACCCTTGTGGATGGCGACTGATTGGAGCAAATTTCCTCCTACAAGAAGTGACCAGTAAGCCAATTCAACATGAGTGAGGTGCTTCACACAGCATTTGGTGAAATCTCTTCAGATTACCTTAACAAATAGACAACAAAAATGTTAAAGTTCTGCAAGGCTGTAATTGGTGCAAATGGATGATTTTTCAAAGAAAGCAAAGTTTGAAGGACACAAAAAAAAATTATTATTCGTAACCTGTCAATGTCTTGACTGTATTTCCTATTCATTTTGCAACACATTTGTGATATGTTTTCATTGGAAACAAGGATATTTCTAAGTGTCCGCAAACTTTTAAATGTTGGTGTTTTATTTAGAACACATTCTGCTGATATATTCTTTGAATAGTTATAGAGCTTTAATGACATGCAGATCGTCCTGACCTACAGAAGGCAGATTGTACAGATTATTCACACATTTCATGTTCTGCTTTTTGTTTGGTAGTTCGTTCCAATGTTTGCTGTCATTAGATCTGCATTTGCAAGTGAAATATCATGTTCATAATTGTAAATTGGAACCCCTTCTCCAATCCCAATGTTCTGACTTGCGTTTCTGACTGGCCAATAAATACTCTTTGAAAATCTAGTGTAGTACCAGGCCAACACATTAGAACTAAATCTGTTAGAAAGATTTAAGAAGCAGGAGAATACAATGGAAGATGATCATGAATGGGTGAAACCAGGGGAAAATTAACTCTGAATGGGTGTAAATAAAACCATTTTCCTTGTACACTGCCCTTAAAATTGGAGTGGTTTAGGCAGAAGATAAATCAGATCCATGTGTTTTAATTTAATACAAATTGTTGTTTTTAAAAAAAATAATATGTTTATTATTAAGTAAATTTATATCTGGTCATTTAATACCATAGACAGCAATCGAAATTTCTGAGTTAAAAACACTTGGAAGTAAAATCTCCTTTTGAACAGAACCCATCATATGTTTTTAAAATACAAATATACATTGATATGTGGTTTCCTTTCTCTTTGATTATGAATATTCTGCTATTAGTTTAATACTTTTAGGTCTGAAGCTAGGCTGATCATATAATTTATACTAATAATTATACAATATGATTTATTTCTTTTCATCAAACTCGTACTTGTAGTTTCTTGTAACTAACAAACATGCCGTATTCATTACTGTACTGTGCTCACTAACCTGGGTTGGGCAGAGATCAAGACTTTCAATTAAGCAAATATTCACTTGTAAATCGCTAACGTCTGATTAGTCATGACATATGTTTTCAATAAGGAGCCTTTTTAAGGTTTATCACTGTGGGCTTTGTTTATGCAAACAGAAGGCTATTTTGGTCTGACCTTTGCAGTTCCCTTGTCAAATCCCTTATTCACAAATTAAGCCATATGTTAATTTCACATGATAAAAAAATATTAAAGAAATGTGTGGTTTATTCACTAAATGAACTAAATTCATCACCCATCTGACTAGTGTATTATGTATTAACACCAGTCTTTGCTAAAGAGAAACTTTTCTAGAATACACTACTAAACGTGACAGAATTATCTGGCAGCTGGTACTCTGCAGAGTTTGGCCTGCTAAGTTTAGCTTTATGGAACTAAATGCTTTTGAGTTAGTGGTGATCAGCAATGTGACTGAAAACCCAAGTGAGTTAAATATTAGTACACTTTTATGTATATGTAAAATAGTTTCCATAGCAGGGACATAATAAAGAAACAATATGGCACTAGAAAACTCAATAATTACACCAATTGTAATAGTTGCTTCATAATTATAATGATTATAGTGTAGCACAGATCAATACATCATGAATTAGCAAAACAGGTGACAAATCAGTGACATATTTATATACACTACTTTCCTTGTATTACTTGTTGCACTTAAACAAAAGCTCCATTTTCTATATCTGGAACCAGTGTCTTTGTGATAAGTTGGGTTGTGGTTTTGTCCATTTGTTTGTGGATGGGTCCTTGTGCACCATTAAAAATATTTTAGGTTAGGCACTAAGTTCGGTCCTCATAGTGCATTAACCAATAGGACAAAAAAATGCATGAGGTAATAGCATGTACATTAGTAGAAGCTTAGACGCCGGCTACAGAGAAGCATCCAAACCAGATTATGAACTAAAATATGTGGGAAAATGGGGGACCTGTGAGGATATGTATTAAATCAAACCATCAGCTGGTACTATATATTAATTGCACACCTAGGCATGGCAATACTTCCTATATTGGCGAGGTGCCTTATTAATATAGTGTAACTGTTAACAATAATATGTTAAATACTGGCTCTGGAACATTAGTTTTTTATAGCCTAATTTGATTAATCAGTTATGGTGTAAAAAAAAGTACACCTGCAATTGGCAGTGACACATGTACATAAATGTTCACCCCTGGGATCATGGTAGCACCTTGGAGATGTAGCAAACTGATTAGCAATATAGATTTAACTTGTTGAGTGCCACAGAGTTTTAATTTTGTTATTTTGCACAAAATGTGAATATTGAAACCTAAATGGTTCCCCAAAATAACTTTAAATGGAACATCTGGTATACCCAGTGATAACTAGCTTCTTGTTTCCAGCCTCCCTATTCAGGTCCTGGGAAGCCTTGTTTAGAGAATACAGAAAAGGATTTTGAAGGGGGTAAATCTGGAGGGTGAGAGTAGATGTGCCCAAAAAAGAAGGGCGAGAGAGATGTAATGGTGGGGGAAGTAGAAAAAGGATCAATTGTGTCTGGTGAAAAGAGATTGGAATTAGTTGAATTGGTAAAATAAAAAGGATAAATATACCTAGAGGGGGGATTAGTTGGAAAATGATTTGGCAGCAAGTTTTACAGGTGTTTAAAAAATGTAATGCAGTTAATCCCTTTCCCCCTATCTGTCCACAATAGTTTTGGAGACTTGACTTCTAATAGAGACTTTGGAAAATATTTTGACCTATCTTACTTCTATATATATATCTCACTAAGTACAAACAGCAAATATGGCACTAAACAGGAGCAGATGCTGCTTCATATTTTTAAGTTTAACCATTTCAGTGACATTATGCTCTCTCTAACAGTGAAAGACCCACATCTTATTGTAAGCGATTTTAATATTTTTGTTTCATGTATTTATTAATAATGTAATGGAACTATCTTGTGTACCCCCACCGTGCCTGGGATCATGCTGAATTCTCTGCTCCTGGTTGGGGTTTATTTTTATAAACTTGGTTTTCCAGACCATAAAAATATTTTCCAGTGTATAAATTCCAAGCTGTCTTTTCCAACATACTGAAACAATCACAGAAAATAAATTTACTTCGATTATTTATTTTGTAAATGTTCGTGTCACCAAACATATAATATTGAATTGTTGTATTGATATTGCAAATAGATTTGCACATATTGGTACATATGTTGTGCTCCTGGGGTCATTGGAGAAGATTATATATTGTATATTTCTGAAATTATAAGTTTGTCTATATATATATCGTTTTCAAAACTGCGTATTGCCTTTCATTTTAGTTTAAATTATTACTGAAACTTTTTTTATTCAGTATTTAGTAATATTTGTATATGATGAATGTTTGACATTTATAATAATTTTAGATTTTTAGTGCATTTTGAATTTGGCTCAATAATCAATCTTATCCCTTTTTGTCAGTCTATTTTGTTTGTTTTTGTATCTGGTTTCAGCCACAAACCTGTTCTGCCAATCTATTTTCAGAGCTATTAAGGCCTGAATTTCTTGGAAAACATAGAGTAGATTTTGAAACGATAACGCCAGTCCTGGCAGGGGATTACTGACTTCACTGTTCCCCGAGACAATCAACGCCAAAAGATATTCTACTTAAACACCTCCTCCGCCACCCCCCCTCCCCCCTCTCCGTTCATCATTCAATTATAATATCTTTGTCATCTATGGTCTCTGGGAACAGTGAAGTCAGTCATCCCCCATGCATGTCACACCGCGGTCTCAAGCAGGAAGGACGGGAGTCTTCACAGTACATCAGATACCTCTCTATACCTAGATCAGACGGTCATGCTGATTATGCCTGATTTGTGAGTTGCCTAATGATGCTCACATATTTTAGCAGTATTCCTTTGTATACCTTTTTATTAAACCTAAGTTTGGTGCTTTTTTACACTATTTGTGGCTTGTGTGCCTTATTTTTTGTTTCCACATGTATCGTTATATTTGAATGAATGAGTCAAAACAACATTCCAAGAAGCTGAATTTGAGTTATAAGAAAATGTCAGTCGTAGTGCTGAATTTAAGGCCACCCATTGGCAATTTTATCCAGCATTCAACTGCTCCACCTTTGTGAGTGCAACCTTTATTTGGGTGTGTAATTGATTTTTTAAACAGTGGACACTATTTTTTATTTTTGCCTTATTTTTTGGGTTAATCTACTACAATTTGAGACCATCTAGCAAGTTATCTAACTCAAGATTAAATGTTTTATCAAATTTTTTTTTTTTTTATAAATTACACCTATAGCTGATTGTTTCATAAATTCATCTTTTATTCTACTAGTGTGTATTTTCTCTCCTTATCATAGTTGGAAGAAGTTCAGTAGTGAGCTGCACTTTATATATGCATGTGTTAATTTATAGATACATACAGAAAATTGTTAAATACTTTTAGTGCCAAGCACTTTATTTTTTCCATACTAAAATGAGCTTGTGCTTAAAGGAACATTAAACGTTGTTTAACCCTTGCTTCCTTGTAGTAGAATTAAGTAAACTCGCCGTGTATCTTAGTAGATACACGCGGGTTTATTAACTGCTCTGTCTCAAATGCGAGACACAGCAGTTCCTGGTTGTCGCGTTCTGACAAATGTCAGCATGCACACAGACAATCAGAGCGGGGGCTCACCTGCTGATCTCATGCAAAAACGATGCTCTCTCTCTGCTTGCAGAGAGCTAGTCGTCGACCAGACGGCTTCCTGCTTCTGTGGAAACATGGCAGCTGTCGGTCAGAGGATAAACTGGCGTGTACTATCAAAAGTACACACCAGTTCATCCTCATACTAGGGACAACTTACTTTTCACTTGCGATTCTATATTAGTGAAAAAAACGTTTACTGTCCCTTTAAGGGATATATGAATTTCAAGATGGAGCCATATATACATGGTTAATGAGGATTGCCAAAGTTGCTATTGATTTGCAATAAATGTAGATACAGGTAATTCTCTAACACAGACTTTATCACAGAGTTTAGCTCTCTCTTTGGTATGTAGGTGCATCACTTGTGTATTACCTCACATAACCTCTAGTTGCTATAGCTCTGTGACATGGCAGCATGAAAGTCCTGAATGGAACACTGTTATAGGTTGAGTATCCTTTATCCAAAAATACCTTATTAAAAAAAGTTTGTTTTTTTGCCATACGATGCAAATTCCACAAACCTGTCAGAATCCAATCTCACAATAATATATGCAGTGTCCAGCCCCCTTAAGCTGAAATACATCCTTTCTATGCATGCTCAGATTCCAGCCCCTACAAAGGGTAATACAATGCCAACAGTAGATTCACAATGATTCCTCACATCACAGCTATATCATAGCAAAAGTGATGTATTTTCTCTATACAGTATTTGCATTTATCTACTGTATTTCATGAATTCTGAGAGGCTTTAATATATCTTGACGAAAATGATCCGTTATCCAAAATTACCTGTTATCCTAAACACTTCTGGTCCCAAACATTTTGGATAAGGGATACTCAATCTGTAATACAAAAGCTGTTTGTTTAGTAACTCTTTAATAAAAGACAAACAGAGCACTTCTGTATTTACTCATCACTATACATGCTTGCCAGCATCCAAAAATGTGCAGAGTTATGTGATTTTGTGTGATTGAGCTGCAGCCTGTTTATTGCAGGTGCCACTTGTCTGCAGATCAGATCTAGCACATTTTGGCCCACATTTACCAAGGCTATTTTTTTTTTTAAGTGCCAAATTTGGAGCAAACTGCTATAGCAATCCATTAGTTTCTGTGGTGAAGGCTACCATTTTACCACTTTTTCCTGAAATAGCACCAGGTTTGTCTTAAAAAATAAGTCCCATAGATTTTAAATGTCAGGTAGACATACCTAGTTTAAATGCAATGCTGCTTGTGCAAAGCAGAAATAATAATGGGCTGTCCCCCAATTTCTGTAAACTGATTCGGTGTACTTTAAGTTAAATTGAGGATTGTGGCCCTTCCAAGACACTCACAGTCACTTTGTCCATCCAAGGGCCTTGTGCTTTTCATGTTACTCATCTTTACCCCAGTGGTTTGTGTGAATGCACATTTCTTCATTACAGAATTGACCAGGTATTGCACAATCACAGTGTTTTCAAGAAACAGGCATTGGTAGTAGTGTAAAAGAGAATCTGTAAAAATGTATAACTGAATGTGGTCTTTGTTTTTTTTTCTACATTACTGTTATACTCTGTTATACTGAGTTGGTCTAAAAACAATTTTCTTCAGAAGAAACAATCATCACCTCGCACACCACAAAGGTCGTATGTCTAATAATAGCTGCTTCAAAAGAATTGCACAGCTATAATTAACTTTTTATTAACAGTAGGAGCTTTGGCATAAAGAAGCAAAGAAGAGTAAGAAGGCTGTAAAATTGTCCTGACACTGTTATTTTCAAACAATATCTGTAGCACTGTTAAGGCAGCACTTAAAACACCCTCATAACACACTTTTCCAAATAAGTTTGGAGATTGTAACATGATACAGTCTGTCTGTTTAAAACTAACATGAACCAGGGCTGCTTACTCCATTTTAAACTGGACTTGTCAGCTTCACAGCAATTAGTTCTGTTAGATGTGTTTTGTCAAAGGCCACTTTGGTGTCTTTAAAACTGTAATTTGTTTGTGCATCCTTCAAAAAATATTGAGCCGTAGACTTTGCAAAATGAAAGATTAGATGGCCACCATTTAATGGCACATCACTCCAGAACAGCATTGAATCCATAGGAGAATTCGCTGTGTGTTTGATTGAAAGTTTATCTGGAAGGTTTAATTAGTCTTTAACATTATTGCTATACAAGTTAGGCTTTGGGAAAGGTGACACTTTTTCTTTTCAAGTGTCTTACCTTAAAATGAGTCTGTGAAACTTGTGTTCAAATGCTTTATGATGTTCCTGGTGATATTATTGTAGCCAATAGGAAGGCAAATGCTCTGGAGTCAAAGTTCCGTTAATCCTCTACTCACCTATGGAAGCAAGAGGCTGAGAACCAATGTAATGCATGAAACAAAGCAAGGCCCACTGCAAGCAAAAATCGTTTTTTTTTTCTCACTGTACTCATACTATCATTTTTCTTCTGTTAGCCTGAATAGTAAACTCAAATGTATCAGATTTGCGGTTTCTTCTATACAAAACAACTGTTTGCAACATTGGATCTTGCAGTGCCACTCAACTTTATTTCTTGCTGAATAGATCTTACGTCTGCACCCAAGTCCAAACATACAGTTATATGTCATGCAGAATGTATACTTCATATGTGTTCAGAGAAAAATCAATTCATAAATTGAGGTAGTTATTATAGGATTCCGAACTTTCCCCTGGACACATATACAAACTTAAGACATAATACAAAACACAAAAATCAACTCAGTCCGTAAGTCAGGCACAGAGATTTTTTGTTTTTTTTTAAATGTAGCCATATGACTCCATTCTTTAAAAAGACGGAACTTGATGTGCGAGCTTAATGGCAGATGGCCAGAATAGAAAGCTACATGGCCTCTTTCACAGCCCTCCACTTTCTCAAACTTTATTTCTCCTCCTTTCCAAGTTCTCTCAATGCTCTGAAAAATATTTTTTAACAGAGTTTCCACCCTGCTCTGGCATTGGTGTACTACTTTGTGGTCTTTCGGCTTATGCTGCTTTGCTGTGAGAGAGGTGGAGGAAAGCCTAAAGGGGAGGGACCAGAAGTAAGGGGAGGGCTATGCCATTTTACTCCATTTGTCCTCCTGACTATCCTATTCCAAAACCTTTAAAAAACTGAATTACCAGATGTCTCTCGCATGTGCCACAAACAGGGGCTTAGAAAATTTTAATTGCAAAAATATAAGGAATGTTTTGTGTGTACACTGTTTATTTAACTCACTGCATATTACAAAAATATCTTATCTTGTAGAAACATACTTTTTTTTTTTTTACTAGCAAATCCTCTTTACAGATTAGGCCCATTAACTAGTCTATATCTTATCTCTTTTATATGGAAACGGAGGGAAAAGAAGTTAAGGAATGATTTCATGCATATTGTAGTGAAAACTATGTCTGGGATTTTTATTAGCATATGTTAACAATGATGGATCTGCTTTTTGGACCCTATAATACAAATACTTTTGGGTTGTTTTCTTCTACTTTCATCCTCCCTCCTTTACTCACCATCTTCCAGTAAGGAATTTCAAAAATACAAAATATTATATTTTGCATGATATATTTTGTGGCCAATATGATAATGAGCTGCTTAGAAGTTGGTGAGCTAAGGAATGCTTCATGCAGCAGCTGTCTCAGAGTAATGGCATACACTATCCATCTTCTACTAGAAAGGTTATTATTTGTCTAGCTCAGATTCAGTCTGCCATGTTCTCTTTACTGTTCTGTTGTCACACTACACCCTGGGTACTTGCCAACATTTTGGGTGTCAACAAATTCAGGTTTGTCCCTGGAATTACTACTGCCTATGCGCAGTCTAAAACTTTGAACTGTGCAGAGGCATACACTTTTAACACATAGCACACTGTAAAAATGATAATTTTTTAAGTTGTTAAAATTGTCATAGTTTATAATCCATGTCAAATTTAGTAGCCCTTACCAGGCTTCTTGTATTTGTCACAGCTGCCAGCAGACATGTTGCAAAAGCATCCCCCAACAACCAGAATACCTTGTAATTACATGGGGCCCCCAGAATTATAGGCATTGAACAGATATTTCCCTACCAGAATTCACCTTTAAAATGAATGTTTTGTTTCAAACTTAAGTGAAGAAAGCCTTTATGTTGAATATATTTAAAGAAACCATGCTGAAAGATGTTACAAAGAATGCACCATTCAGATGAAAAACATATTTTCTTTGCAAACGCAGCTGACAGCTAAATTAACTAGGCTGCTTTTGCCTTTTTTTTGCAGTTGAAGAAGGATAGAATAGTAATTCAGGATGACTGAATACATGGGGTAGCATGAACTCTTGTTGCGGTTTGCAGAAATAAAAACACACTATTCAAAACAGCAAGGAATTATTGTAATAATGCCATTCATTTTTTAATCGAGTATGTCAAAACCTGGTGTGTTTGGTCAGAACTTTGGGTGTTGAGAGAACAATCATCAGGGGAGTACAGAGGACAATCCACAAATGACCTGGAAATTGAGCCAAATCAAGGCACTTCTTTGTAACAACTAAAAAACACAGTGTATTTACTTATACTAAGGCCCAGACTGAGTTCTCACAACGGCCCTGGTCAAAGGCTGATTGTTGTGACTAACAGAGAGACACAGCAAATCTGATATTCCTAAGTCATGGTTATCCTGAGAAGTAATTTTGCATATTTGTTGACATTTTGCATATCCACAATGTGCCAAGTTCCAGATACAGTGTCTAGTTATATATGAATATCCCATTATCACACTATATCTGAGCTTTGGTCCTTTGGTGTAAACTGTGAGGTTTATCTTTAAGATTTCCACAGGAAAGTGATGCACACATGTTGGAATTGGTTGCATTCAACACTCCAGATGTTCTGTTGTGACTACCGAGATGCCCAACAGCCATCAAGCTAAACTGAGCATAATTAGAGTTGTAGTGTTATGTTGTCTTACAGTTTAAAAGTGTAAGAAAGGATGCTATCCAAACAATTTTTATAGATTCCAATATGTGCAGCACTAAAGATAATTCACTTTATGCACCAGTGGATCTGTTCAATGCAAAGTTTACCTGGTAACGTCATATGTTGGCAAGGATTCATATAAGCATCTTGATAAATACAAATATCAAGTCATGGCATAGAAAGGGAAGAAATATTGTGGAAGCTGCTACATAGTTATTTTGAATATAGTGGGGGTTATGTATAAACAAGGTACACACACACACAGAGATACTGATTAATGCTGGTGCTTTTTCTGTTTGCATCGATGTATAAAGCAGACTACAAACAACTGTCACTTGCGCCAGCACACAGAAGTATTGGGATGTATAAAAAAACATTGAAATTTACGTTATACACAAAAACTGTCATTGCTACTTTTGTTTCTACTCCCTGAGACTTTTGTAGGAAAGTTTTAATAAATAGCTCCCATTATATATGTTAGCTTCTTTATAGTATGCTCCTTAATGTTGTTGGATTTTCTCCAATACCAATTTGATTTAACTTTCTTTATTGAGTTGATATTGTTAAACTGAAGTTGTTTGATATTAAAAATGTTTTTTTTTCTTCCTCTATTCATAGCTTTTCGAAATTACAGTCCCACTGTCTCAAGGACCAGTAAAACCTGTAACAATTAGCTTTGCAAACCATACTTCCTGCCGATGCATGTCGAAGTTGGATGTTTACAGACAAGTTCATTCAATTATCAGACGATCCTTGCCAGCAACCCAAATACAGTAAGTGTTTAACTTCTAATTTGCCATCCAAATTTTCTTTAAATCTTTATTTTTGTGTCTTTTGTTTAGCAGTATGCAGCAACAGGAAGCAATTTATAAACACTTAGGAAGTTATTCTCTAAAATGTTGCATTGGTAAACATTTATATATTGAAGAAATGTTCATCTCCCCTCATGATCTCACTATAGTGAATAGCTCTCTCAATGCTTTTACTCTGGTCTTCTCGTAAAGGTCACACCATCTGCGGATGGCTGCTTCAAATCCCACACTGATTTGATAATAATTCTGCTCATAGTTTTTAAACTGTGGTAAACTGGTCATACCTGCAATTATGAGTATACTTAACTGTTAGGGATTCCATGGATAAAAATACTAGAACTGTTACTCAGAATGATCAGTTCCATCCATGCTGGCCTATTAAATGTTTCATATTTTAAAGGGAGAACTAATGTAAAGTGTTAGTAGTAGCTGTCATATCTAAAAATACCAAATAGCAAAACATTACATTAGTAATATTATAATTCAATATATTCTAATGAGATTTTTCTGTGGGGACAAGAAATGCTTATTCAGCTGTGCAAGTAATACTCACAATGCAGTTTGTGCAGTCTAGTACTTTGGAGACATGAAATAAATCTTTGGTTTTATCCACAAAACAATGGCAGTTATTAACCAAAAGTCAGGTACAAGTGAGTTGAATTGAAATGAATTTGTACCTATATACTGCATAATTAAGTTAGTAAAATGAATTGCTCATCTTGCTTCCACTTATTTGTCCCTGACTCCTCCCAGTGAATTTGAGTGAACTGACAACCAAATAACAAAATATAGTCAAGTTGGAGTGTTTGTTTGGAGAACTTGATACAATTGTCTCACTGTTTATTGGCAGAGCCCCTTTGTCTCTCCAGTGATTGCTGTGTTTTAGGATTCTTGTATAAGAATTGAAGTGACAAATTGCTGCGTGTGTATCGTGATTTCAGAAAGAAAAGAGTTTGGCTTTGGCTACATCACATCTGGAAAATGTTTTATACTTGGTTTACATTCTAATAATAGTTACATAACATGATTACTGTTTGTGTAATGGCATATAGATTTAATTTATCTTTCATTTGGTTGTGGGTGCATGTAAGCATGTCATGGACCTGGAAGGGATAGAATAATGTGGAAGCTGCAAAACCTACTGTTACATTGCAGATTACATTAGAAACACATATGTATAGAATAAGGCTAAGAACTACCATAAAATGGTCATACATCATTGCCTAGCCACTATGGCATGATCATGCATCAAGGAGTCTTTCTATTGCTGCCATGCACATTTTCTTAACTGAAAGGCAGTAACATATTGTTTATAGTAACGTCCAGTGTAGTAGATTAATTGGATAAATCTCATTGATGTCAAAACCATTTCTGAAAAAATGAGCTGTGTCTGGCAGCTTACATTTATGAAGAAAATAGATTGCCACACGCTGCCTTCTGGAAAGGGATTTGCATTGATTTGGAAATTTACAGGAGAATTTTGCTTAATAATCAAACCTGCCTATTTTGTTAACTTTAGTGTAAAGTAAGTGTACAAGTATAGAAGTATATTCTATGCATAGTATGCATAGAAACAAAACACACTGGCAGGTATCTACAACTAGGGTTGCCAACTGGCCGGTATTTTACCGGAAGGCCGGTAAAAAAATTGGCATTAGGCCAATGTTAAGGCTATGGAGACAGTACCAAGGCCGGTATTTTTTTGAAGAAAGGGTGACAACCCTATCTACAACAGGTAATTCTATGAATTGTTAAATAGTGTGCATAGCCCTGCATAGTGTGTAATCATACCTAGTCAGAGCCCCCCAGAATGTATCTGGGGTACCCTGATGTACCTGGAAGCTTTGTGTTCCTCTAACTACCTTTTAGAGTACAAGCAACTCCAATGGGGCTATTCACTAAAAGGTGAGTTGAGCTGACATGAACATTTCATCTCACCAATTCAGCTATACATTGTGCAGGAGCAAACTTGATGAGTTAATTTAGCGGGGGTACTAAGCAGGTTTGTTCCTACACAATGCGTAGCTGAATTGGTGAGATGAAAGTATCATCTCACATCAAGTCACCTGCTATTCACTTCAACTCACCTGCTATTCACCTTAACTTGCCTTTTAGTGATTATCCCCACAAGCTTTTTGTAGCTATTCCCTGCTGATTTACACTATTTAATTTTGCCATCCAGTTAATGGATTTTTACCCATACTTGCCATCTTTCTGTATTTGTGTCAGAGATGATGGGACCCAAAGTGGGCAGAGTTACATAAGGCCACGTGAAGTCATTTGATATTGTGTGACCTTGCAAAAATGGGACTGTCCTTACAAATTATGGACTGTTGGAAACCATGTTTTTACCCCATAAAATCCACTCCACATCTTCCTGTATTCCTAGTAAAATTCTGGAGCAATGTCCTCCACTATGCTAATGTGTTTATAATAAGTATATACAATAAAGCTATTGTTTGTATATAATAAAAGGCATCAAAACATTTAAATCAGGTTTTTTTTTTTCACATTAAGATGGAATATTAAATATTGAAGATAAAATATATAATATAATATTTTTCAAGTATCACCAGGATATAGTGTGTTACATAGCATACTAAAATCAAAACCTGCATAGCACTGCACTGCTGATTTGTATTTTTTTTTCACATGTATTCTACAACATAATTAACAACATAATTTAGATGTTCTAAGTGTTGGATTTTAAACCTACTTTATATATCTTTAAAGAAGGCTCCAGAGTAGAGTTTTTAAAAACATTATTAAAAAATCTGTGTGATAGTTTCTCTTTTCTAAATTTAATCTACCCCTTTGCAACTTTGAATTGAATGTTCGCTCTTTTAAAGCATACCTTCCAACATTTCAAGTAGATGATTCCATTTGAGGGAGTGGCTGGAGGTGTGGCTATGGGTGGGACATTGTCAAGACCTTTTTAACCCTCTGAACACATGGGAAAGAGGAATTTTGGTCTAAAATAGGGACTGTCCCTTCTGAAAAGGGCACATTGGGGCTATGTTAAAGGTACTACGTCTGAATTAGGGTTATATATGTCGGCACACCTGCTCCATCTATTTCCATGTATCATTTAGGGTCTGCAGTGCTCAAAATAGTGTATGTGTTTTTTTACTTAAGTTGACCATTTTTTGGGATCATTTTTAAACAGGCAGTGGTTCTCCAAACCGCTTAAATTCTCCTGCATTCCACTGCTCTGAGTAGGGCTCATTTATCTTCAGTACAAAGCAGATGGTTCCGAGGACAGGTTTTGATTGGTCATAGTTATTCCAAACACACTTTTGGCTGAAACGTTCTTTAGTTTATGTTTCACTCCTGCTTTAGTTTCAAGTGTTGAAATCCCAATAGAATAGTTCAAATGTTCAGTAGCAAGTTTGTGCCTGTTCCATAGGGAGACGTTATTTTAAGCCTATTGTAATTAATCTTTTTTTTTTTTTAATGGATAATTTATTCAGAAAAAACGACTTTGCCTAGTCTGGCGACATCATCTAAAAAGTGAGGGAATAGCAAAGATATTGACAGATTAGAGATTAGAGTAGATAACACCAGAACTGATGGTTCCCAGAAACAGGCAGATGGCATAACGTAGTAGGTAGGTAGGCCTAAAGTAAAGAGAGAATTAAGTCCAAAGGAATGAATAGTAGGTGTAGAAAATACAAAAATGTTTATGAAAAGTAAAAAAACAAGTTATAAAAGTACAAAAACATTTTTTTTTACAAAACAATAGTATTGGGTATAAAAATATGTGCTACATTAGCTTGATTGCCAGTACATACAACAAAAATTATGACTACCTGCCTAATATTGTGTAGGCCCCCTTTTGACCCATCAAGGCATGGACTCTGAAGACCTCTGAAGGTGTGCTGTGGTATCTGGCACCATGACTTTAGAAGCAGATCCTTTTTGTCCTGTAAGTTGTAAGGTGGGGCTCCATAGATCAGACTTGTTTGTCCAGCACATCCCACAGCATCACAGTGCCTCTGCCGGCTTGCATAATGTTATGGCTGATCGGTGTATGTATCAGCTATAAGAGGTGAGTGGCCTATAAAAACCTTAGATTTAACACATCGTAAATATGTTTCTACATTCTCTATAGCCAGTGAAAAGGCTAACATTGTAAAGCTTCGTCTTACATGTTATTGTAACAGATCATGGGTTGGGTTAAGCTTAAGGTGCATCAGCCAATTAAGTTGATAGAGAACATAAACATTTGAGCAAGGAAGTATCCAAATGGTGTGCACCAAAGGTTTTGTCTGAAAATGAATTGTGACATGTATGACGTACTTTGTAGGAGGAAAAAAATTAGGGTTACTCTAAAGACGTAATGGACATAATAGCTTACATTT
Source organism: Pelodytes ibericus (assembly GCA_036172795.1). Classification (NCBI taxonomy): domain Eukaryota; kingdom Metazoa; phylum Chordata; class Amphibia; order Anura; family Pelodytidae; genus Pelodytes; species Pelodytes ibericus. Next base: position 115,404,378 of record CM069863.1, read on the forward strand.
TGACTCGCAAGCATAGTATTATAATGTCTTTAATGAAAGCATGACAAAACATTAATTGAATGTAACAAGATTTATGGTTTAGTAGACTTTTGTGTTAATTGACTAATACTATGTCATAGTGATATTAGCAATACATTTGTGTTAAACACTTGATGAGATATATAATATAAAAGGAAACTATATACTTATGATTAAAATTAATCACCAGATCATCAGACAATGTTTTTGTTTTAACATTTTCATTTTGTTTTAAACTCTGGTTGGTAAGGATACGAGTGTTAACAATCTCATGAGACAGGTTTAGTGGGGGCATCTTCATTTTTGGGATTTACCATGACAACACATGTGTGTCTCAAGACATAAATCCTTTCAGATACTGTATGTTTTTATTAATCATCAGAAACTGTGAAATGTGAAACAGACAGGAAAGGTTTAAATTATCTTCTGAAGACCAAGCAGTCTTTTGCTGGCATTAATTACCATGATTTAAGAAATTACTTAAGCTTACCTAAATCATTCTGAAGAATTTTTTAAAAATGATATGCGTATCTGTCGTGTGGCCCAACACAGATTCATCAGATTAACCTCGGGGGTCTCGTACTGCATTCCAATTGGGCTAAGTACACTGCTTACATTAAGTAACCTCTTCACTACTCTTTGCAGAGGCAGGTCCAGTTTTGGAAGCACATTTTTTGGGCAGGTGCCGATGTTGGGTCCTAAACTGAGCCTATTACTTTAAAAGAAAAATTTACATTAATCAATAGAGTATAAAAGTTCATAGTGATATTAGGTAGCGTACCAGGGCCGCTTTAAACAATGGGCAAAGGGAGCACTTGCCCAGGGTCCACTGGTTAAAGCAGCCTCTGCTGGCGCACTGTGATCTCATGTAAATGGAGAGAGAGATGAATTCATAGTTGCCAAAGGTTCCCGAATTTGCCAGGACAGTGCCATTTTTTTGGGTTCTGTCCTGTCAAATTCAAGTCTGTCCAGGCATAATTTATGCCTATGCACAGACCATTATCCTGTGCAAAGGCAGCATTTCATTTAAACTATGTATGACTGACAAATATTCGCAGTTGAAACATTTGTTTTTCCACTATCTGAATTTTATTATTGAACATGAAACGTGCCTTGAGACTTTTACACTGTGGGAGCATGGTTGCACCATGACATTGTAATACAGAGTTTGGCAAATAGTCAGGTTGAATGTAAATGTTTTGTCTCTATTTTGAAGGTTAGTTAAGTGCAGAATGGTCAAAAATGTATTGTTGGAAGTCACAGAAGTATGATGCATAACAGGATTAGAGTTGTAGACTTGATTGATTGAGCAGACTTGGTGTAAGGTATATGTTAGGAAGGTTTGGATTGAGGAAAAACAGCACAATTTGATGTATTTAGAGATTTCAAGGGGTCTGATTAAAAAAAAGTCCACTTTTTCATCCATATTTCTCGAAAATTGGAATCAATCACACATTAGGTTCTATTTATAGGAAGTCTCTCTAAAATATTCTTCAAAATAATTTTGGCAGAAGACCATTTTTGGTTGAATAAGAACGAAAAAAGAAATTTAGCTTTTTGCTATTTACTACTGAACTACTTTTGTTTTCTTGAAATGTACATAAATAAAAGTATTACATTTTCCAGTTTAGTTATCATAACTGGAGTTGGTAAATTTTGTAGCTGGCATCATTCAATAGTGGGACTGATTTCATGAAGTCAATTAAAACCTCATTTAATCACTTCATAACCATCGCATGTCCTGAAAAGAGTGCTTTGTGTGGACTGTAGGATAGCACAGGCCTTTGTTCTTCATGATGCAAGGAAATAATAGCTGCTTATGGCTACATGACCTGCACGAACCTATGTAAGATGAGACCACTTTCAGTGGCAACATGCTGACACAGTAAATGCCTGAAATTCTGGGTATAGCGCTGTCATGTGACATTGTGCAGCATTTGAACGTTATATAAAGTCTATAAAAATGTGGCATTGATCTAGAAGGGCAGGCAAAAAATGTTGGTAAATTTTTCTTTGTTTTATCATGTTAAGCTTAGGTAATAGTATAACAGCAAAAACATGTGGAGCTGTTTTTGTTATGTAGGTACTAATATATGAAGTTTTATGGTTAATAGGAATGATTGAATCGAGCCCCAATTTTTTTTTATTCTTGTTTATTTTGGTTAATAAAACTTCTTTAATGTTCTTTTAAAATGTAATATTAATACCGAAAAATAATCTTTGATATTTTTACATAATCATGATTCTCTTTGGCTAGTCACTTCTGACCTAGCCACAAATGTACATACCTGGAGGTTGCTCATGTATGTTAAAACTTAGGGGACACTGCATTGGTTCTAGATTTATTATTCTGAATTATTGTAAATGCAAAAATAATTTTGGAAATTAACATTTCAGAGGAATGATCTGGATGCATTCTGGACCCTGTTGGAATCCTCTTATTATATAAAAAAGACAAATGACTTGCCATTCATAAGTAGGGCTTCGACCTGGCCGGTATTTTACTGGCAGGCCGGTAAAAAATTGGTTTGACCCAATTGTTAAGTCTGTGGAGGCAGTAGCATGGCTGGTATTTTTTTCTAGAAAGGGTGGCAACCCTATTCATAAGAGACGTTATGTAATTACAACAACAAAGGCTTTCCTAAAAGGCATTCACATTTCCACTTTAAATGTTGAGCTGAGTCATTTGTCCTCAATATTAATAACAACCATCCTCCCTAAATGCCTGTAAAACTCATCTGTGCCTGTAGCTTCCGTTAGACTGTCCAAAAACAATGTACTCTCAGCACTACGAAATTACTTGGGGCAACAAAGTCCATACAGTGTGAGAAACAAAGTACAACTTACAACATACTCCAGGGAAAGTGTTACACTTTACACTTCATGTTTCTACCAAAGCTTTATCATAAGTGCTTTAGACTAATGATTGATTACAGCACTGAACATAACAGCAAGTGCAAAGGAAGAACACTCCTCTCTCACTGATGTCACAGAGTGTGTGTATATACAAGCACTAACAATTATTTTCAGGTTAAAAAAAACTGCAGGAAAAAGCACGTTTTTTTTAAGTAAAATTTGTTTATTTCATGAAAAATATGTATAAAATACATTGAATAAGAATTTTTTTTTATTGGTGGAGCTGCACCTTTAACACATGACAATGATGGCTAATTGTGAAATATATGGATATACATTTAATTATGAATAGGCCAAATACAGACTAGTGATTACTTTGACATAGGTCCTTGGTTCAAAAGTTAAAATGGAGACATGGCAGAGAATTTTAGAGGGAAAAAAGCAAAAGGTATAGTGTTTCTTCAACTAGGTATATTATGAGGTAATACATCTGGAGTCTACAATGACTTAAAAGTCTGTCCTAGTTGTATTTGTTAACACAGTGCCTAATTCCTAATAGTGAAATATTATGATTGCTTATTTTAACTAGTATAGGACAGCATCTCCAATTGAATCCAGACTGGATTACAATTGCTTCGCTCTATTAGAGTAAGTGTAAACAGCACACACGTTAGCTTTCTTCACTGTGAGTCATTACACTGTCCATGACATTGACTTGTGTCCTAATTGCTTAGCAACTGGAGTATTTCTCCTGTGATCTCGTTTTGTTGATCCTAACTGTTACAAAATGGGCACACTAACATTTCTAGAAAAGATGGTGCAGTTTATTCCTTGGCCTCAGGTCTCACCTATGTTTTGAATTGTTATAGAAGAAGAAATGATTTAATGATTCTAAAATAACACATTAACAAGAGACGAGAGTAGCAGTTTTTAGAACCATTAATTAAAGGAGAGTCAATGGAAAAACTGAAGCACTTCCCTAAAATGGTTTGCCCTTCCAAATTACTCTAAAGCTATTTAGTAATACTGTAATCTGTTATGTTAACCCAGGAGATGTCTTGGTGGTGTATAGCTCATTAACAATTGGATATAACCATGTGTTATATAACAGTTACTTAACAAATTGCAGATACAACTTTTTACCTGTTCAAATAACATTAGAAATATAAAGGGTTAGTTTAGCCTAAAAAAAAAAAACACTACATTTTTGGGCTATTTCCTCTAAGGCAATGTAGTTTAAATAAAAATGTTTATTGTCTTGTTAATATAAATGAATAAAGATAATATTTTGTTTCTTTTTTTTTTTTCAATGTGCAGAACATTAATAAATGAATTCATTTTCTTACAGATTAACACGTTCAGTTAATTTTTTTTATAAAGTTTAACCTCCCTGTTTTGTTAGTCATAAAATGGTGAACATATGGGCTTAATTTCTGACACTTTACCATATCATAATATCTTTACAAACTGTTAATAGATTAAACATACACAAATTAGCCAAATAAAATGTGTATGGGACCTAGTGGTAAATGTAATGTTCTGTGCACAAGAGACGGGTAATGAAGGTGCAACATGTTATTAAAAACTAGAAGTGTGAAGACGGTAATACGTTTCTCTCTATTGACAGAACTGCTTTTAAAGTATTTTGCTTAGACATTCCTCTTACTAATATTTTCGTTTACATCCTTCTATGTTTCCAGATTTTATAATTCATCTGGAAGCTATTGAAATGGGAACAAAATAAACAAAATATAGCATACTTTCTAATTTATACTCTGATAAACATTATGACCACAGATGGGTGGCAAGCCGCAAAGGGCTCACAAAGCCCAAAAATGGTTCAGGAATGGTTTGAGGAATACAACAATGAGTTCAAGGTGTTGACTTGGCCTCCAAATTCCCCAGATTTCAATGTGTCCCACATTTGGGGTGTGTGAAAGAGCTCCAGAGCAATGTAAATCTAAATAATGTGTGGTAACTAGTAGAAAAACAATACTCTTGCACCTAAGGATTTTCAGTCCTAAAAAATAGCCCAGAAAGACTACCCAACTGGTATTAAATTGGCATGGGGCCAATGTTAAGTCTATGGATGCACTATCATGGACAATATTATTATTATTATTATAATATAAAAAGGTGTTTTCTCCAGCTCAGATACCAATAAACAAGAGTCTGAACAATACTCATGTAGTGTACTCACAACATGCCTCCCAAGTGTCCTTAGTTAGGAGGGATAAGCCAACTACCAATTGACCATAAGGTCAACCACCCATAACCACAAAAATAAAAGTGACCCTCTTTGGACATTTAAAAATTTGGGAGGTATGCAACATGACATTAGAATAATGGAGGTAATGCAGATATCCTCCAAATCAGACATGTTACATGTTAAGATCAAACATAAAGTGCAATAAAACATGCTTAATACTGTTTAAAAAAAAAACACACACTTGGTATACGCTCCTTTTAATCCTGGGTAGTGTCAAGGTAAATGTTTAGTAATTGCTAATTTCATGCTATCGATATTACTTTTTTCAAAAAAAATATCATGGAACTTGTTTCAGATAAAATAGTTTAGCCTTCAGTTTGAGAAGAAATGAACTATATAAAAAATATTATTCTTTGTTTTCCAAATAATGATCATGCCTGTGTTTCTAGGCAGCATGTTACTTAAAAGAAAAAATGAATAACTGTACATTTTTTACCAAATGGTACAGATGTGTGCTGATGGATGTGTTATTAAATCTTCCTAATGCTCTTTTGGCTTGAGTTTAAAAGACAAATGTTAGCAAAACACTAAATTATGTTTAGTTTGAAAGATTGCATCAAGAGTAGGGATTTTAAATATGAATGTGTTAATTAAAAAGACAAATAAAATACCTTACTTTTTGCTCTGTATTTGTCAGTCAGGCGGAACACAACATGTTTAAACTCTTGTGTCAGATCTTCAGTCATTTTGGGTGAGATGAAGGATAACATGTCCAAATTGAAAAAGTTTATTAAAAAAAAGTATAGACTTTTCCATTGCTTCTGGTTTTTTATTGATTGTGTATTTTAATGATTATTTAAACATATAAAATATTGCAATACTAATGTATATCTCATCCTGCCTGCGAAACTCAGCCTCCTTAAAAAGTTGTATAACGGAGCTTTAAATCTCATATGAGCTAAAAAATCACTGCATTCATAAACGGTCTCTGGTCATTTGCTCTGACACAGAGGGCCTGCACATATTTAGTCCCATAAGATGCTAGAATAGACCAATTTAAACTCTAAGGAAGTAAGTAAGCCCTTTTCAGGTTTTGTTTAATCATCTTTACTCTGTCCCCTCCAGCTATTGGAAATATTGGGTATCAGTACTGACTATTATAAATACCACCTATGTAATTATGAAGTGACATGTGTAATTTGATTATTTTGATTGAATTGGTATTTTGGAATTGTTCACATCTGTAGAAATTGAACCAATATTTTTGATTTTGAATCCATAAGGATTCAACACATTGCCATGTTCTGTGCTAACCTATTTTGAACTTTTTTCAGTTGTCAAGTGGCAAACAAAACATGCCCTAGGAATCACATTTGGAGCAATCACTTGTGCAAATGTATTATACAGCATGATTTTGGATATTCATCTCATCCAGAAGAATCAGGTAAGAGATTTCCACAATAGTGAACATAATAGGGAGACACATTATTCCAGACTATTATTAATTGTCACAGGATTTTACATTTCTGCACTTCGAAAATTCCTTAAGTAAAGGAAGATATATTTCATCTGGAGGGAAATCTTAAAGTGGATATACATAGCCTGTCTATATGTCCTTTGCAGATTAACTTATTCTATGACTGATGTAACATTAGTGTGAATAGGTATCATATTTCTATTTTTTTTTTTTTTTATTAGTATAAATGATGTTGTCCGCAAATTTAGTGTATAAATATTATTTTTGGACGTTAATTACATAATTCAGTCTGTGTTACAAACTGAACAAAATCTTTTCTCTGTTGTAGAACCAGCAGATGAATTTAGTGATATATGTGGACCAAACAAAGAGCTGGATGAAGAAACCTGCCAATGTGTCTGCAAAGGAGGTTTGCTTCCTTCAAGCTGTGGCATTCACAAAGAGCTGGACAGGACATCATGCCAATGTGTTTGCAAAAACAAACTTCTTTCAACTTCCTGTGGACCCAACAAACAGTATGACGAAGAAAGATGCCAGTGTGTGTGTAAAAAGACATGCCCTAGACACCAGCCACTTAATACTGCAAAATGTGCTTGTGAGTGTATAGAATCTCCAAACAAATGTTTCCTCAAAGGAAAGAGATTTCATCATCCAACATGCAGGTAAATACATCTAAAGTGCAGAAAGAAAGCTCCTCTCATGGGCAAAGACAGTTTATGAAAAAAGTTAAAACTTAATAAATTTATAATTTTTTAAAATAAATGAAAATGCTATCTTGTGACTAACGCAACAAAAGGGGATCCAAATCTATTTAAAAAAATGCATGTTTTAATGAAAGTGTGATTTATATATACATAGCATATAGGTAAAACCAGGCTATCAGTTTTTACTTATATTGGTCTGTAAAATTACCCAAACAGCAATTGATTAAACAAATCCCAACATATTATGGAATGTACAGAAGAAAAACCAAAAACCTTGCCCTTTTCACCACAAAGTACAGAGAACTGAAATCCTGACCAGTGACTAGAATATTTATAAAAATAAATTAACACTCCCTTCGTGTTTCCAGACTGATAATAGCAGGGAAAAAAAGAGGCAATTTTTATATGCTTTACCTAGGAATTTGAACTTGTCTAAGTGCAGACTTTTATAGAACATTAACCTAAGTCATTACTATTCTCCTTAATGAATCGTGTCTGCTTGCATATTTATATAGAGATGTAAAGCTGAAAATAAACCAGACGTGTTGTAGAAATTCAGCAAGAATACTCTTTCATTTTGCAAGGGGTTAGTTTATTGTGGCTGTAAAATTGGTAATTATAGCTTCCAATGATCTTTTGTGATTGCTAAATTGCTACCAGTGACTAATGACCATTAAATTAATTGGCCCACTGTAAGATGAGGACAGTGACTAATTGCATAGTTTTAATATAGGAGTTTGAGAAAAAAATGTTTTCCTAAGTTTAATTCACTTAGCAGGCAGTAATGCTGGGAAATAGTTACATTATGTGGCAAGTTCAACAGTTGGACACGTGAAGGTGAAAAATGGAATACATGCTCACACTGTAATGGTAAAGAGCATTAAAAAAACATCCAAGCCTCTCTAACATTGTGCATATATGGGGAAAGTCATAAATATGCTGGTGATTTAGCACTTATAATTCTGATTCTTGTAATCCAAGATCTTATAAACTAGTTTCTCTCTTCTGCAATGCTTATATAAGCAGTTAGATCACTTATGGAGTTAGATGGGCTTCTTCCAGTGTACTTTCTTCAGACTTTCTGGGTTTGAGGTCACCAGGCCTAGGTGCCATGACCAATATACACATAAGCTACTGTACGTACACACTGCTTCTACTTAGAGATACTACATTTATTATGCATTGCAACACATTTTGCTCTTTGGAGTGTCTATACCACTTTGTCACTTTTACTATCATATGGCAAAATGCTGCTCACTCCTCTGTTATAAAAGACAACGGCAGACTTAAACATGTATTGTAGACATGTGCAAAACTAAAATTTTCGTTTAGTTTTCGTCCATTCGGACGAAAATGTTATTTATTTAGTCTAAAACGAATTTCGTTCATCACTGCATTCGTTTCAGACGAAATTCGTTCATTATTTTCGTTTCGTTTTATTCGTTCGTACGAATCAATTGACACATTCCATAAACCGAAAGTCTATAAACCAAACTCCGTTCAATTTATAGACTTTCGGCTTATGGAATACATGTAATGCTATTGGCTTTCTATAAACCGAACTAGAGTCCCCATTCATAAGAATTTCTTATGAATGGGGACTCTAGTTCGGTTTATAGGAAGACAATAGTATTACACGTATTCAATAAGCCGAAAGTCTATAAACCGAAGGTCGTTCGATTTATAGACTTTTGGTTTATAGAATAAATTTAATTCTATGCTATTCTATAAACCGAAAGTCTATAAACCGAACGACCTTCGGTTTATAGACTTTCGGCTTATAGAATAGCATAGAATTACATGTATTCTATAAACCGAAAGTCTATAAACTGAACGACCTTCGGTTTATAGACTTTCGGTTTATAGAATACATAGAATTACATGTATTCTATAAACCGAAAGTCTATAAACCGAACAACCTTCGGTTTATAGACTTTCGGCTTATAGAATACGTGTAATACTATTGGCTGTCTATAAACCGAACGAGAGCCCCATTCATAAGAAATTCTTATGAATGGGGACCCCATTCATAAGAATTTCTTATGAATGGGGCTCTCGTTCAGTTTATAGAAAGGCAATAGTATTACACGTATTCTATAAGCCAAAAGTCTATAAACCGAAGGTCGTTCGGTTTATAGACTTTCGGTTTATAGAATACATAGAATTACATAAGAAATTCTTATGAATGGGGCTCTCGTTCGGTTTATAGAAAGGCAATAGTATTACACGTATTCTATAAGCCGAAAGTCTATAAACCGAAGGTCGTTCGGTTTATAGACTTTCGGTTTTTAGAATAGCATAGAATTACATGTATTCTATAAACCGAAAGTCGATAAACCGAACGACCTTCGGTTTATAGACTTTCGTCTTATAGAATACATGTAATTCTATATATTCTATAAACCGAACTAGAGTCCCCATTCATACGAATAGGTCAATTGACCTATTCGTATGAATGGGGACTCTATTTCGGTTTAAAGAATAGCATTGTAATGCTATTTGTATTCTATAAACCGACTCTATTTCGGTTTAAAGAATGCCAATAGCACGAATGGACGAATGATTTTCGTTTATTAACCATTCGTTCATTCGTCTTTTGTTAGTTTAGCATTTTTGTTATACGTTTTTCGGACGAATGGACGAAAATGCTATTTTCGGACGAAAATGCATTAGTCTGAAAACGAATGCACATGTCTAATGTATTGCTTTAATTCTTATTATTGTATTTAATTTCCCCCAGCTGCTACAGACCACCATGCGCAGCTCGACCGAAAAGGTGTGACCCGGGCTTTTATTACAGTGAAGAAGTTTGCCGCTGTGTTCCCACGTATTGGAAGAGACCACATATGAATTAATTGCATTACCTGAAGACATGCTTCACACGCTTGCAAAAAAAAACAACAAGGAAAACTTTGTTTCTAACTTTGGATTACTTTTACATTGAAAACCCCTGAAGGGATAAAGACACTTTGTGCATTATGTAAAAGCGTGGAATTCAATGTTAACTATGAGAAGAGACTTATGTCATTTTAAGGACTTAACAGGACTTTTTTTTAATAGCCAATGACAAAGCAGCCCAGGTTTTTCCCTGTAATTTTTATTAAAATAATGACTATATAATTTATTTCCACTAAAAATATTGTGCAGCATTTCTGTTTATAGCAGTAACAATGTAAAAGTGCACTGTGATCAATATTTTTATATCATGTAAAGTATGTTTAAAATAAAAAAATAAAAAAAAAAAAATTGTACTAAAAACAACCAAATATGCTCAGCGGGACTCAGTATCGCTCATGAAGATAGCATTGAATATCAATTTTCTGACATTTTGTTTGCTTTTTATAAAAAAAATATATTTCAAGGAATATGTTGTATAGTGTGATAAGTGAGATCTAGAGTACACTCAGGTGTAGTCTGTTTAGAAATGTGCTAGTAGCATGATACTCTTTTTTTCTAAGCTTGGGTACCATGTGAATCATAAAAAAAATTAGTGGTGGCATACTAACACTATTGGGTAGACTTGATGGGCTGAGTAGTATTTATCTGCCGAGAGAGCGACCTCCAAATGGTGTTTTGTGGCGGTCATCCGACAATATTCAGGAGCTTTTAAGTGCCTGATTTTTTTATACGTCAAGAGTCTGCTTTAAACATAGGCGCACGTGCCGATAGCAGTACTATTTGGTGCTATAAACGCGTGTCCTGTGTTTATACATGTGATTCTATTGGCTGTTGGAACCAGTGTTGGCTTAGGTGCAAGTTAACCCTCTACCAATCAGTAAGTAACACTGAATCAAGACACAAAATCTGTTTTTTAGCTATACATACTAATGTGTATGCAATCTATATTCAGCTATGTGCATCAAGATTTTCCTGTTCCCTGCTTGCACAGTCAAGTTTATTGGTTCCTCTTTGTATGGTTGCAGCTTACTGGGGGCAGATAGTTTAATGGGACCTTCTCCAGCATATTTTGGTAGTAGTATAGAACACTTTGGGTGTCCACTAAATAGCAGGTGAAAAGGTGTCTTGACATGGCAAGGGAGTTTAATTATGGTTTGACCAATTCAAATAACATACACATATTGGTAAATTTATAAGGAGAAGCACAGCCCTTTTTGTGGTTGTGTATGCCACTTTTTTTTTGTCTTTTTGTTGTATTTTAATTTTACATTACTAATACAAATTGCTTACATATGTTGTATTAAGACATCATCATTTGCCTTAATAGTCCAATTTCTCTCAGATTACCAGAAGCAAATGGAATTGAATAAGGCAGGTATATTGTGTACCGTTCAACAGAGCTCCACACAATGGGGCAGATGTTTAAAACTGGTTAATACTGAAATATTGGCTCAATCTCTGTGCCAATGTATTATGCAAATTCAATATCAATATAACCCACTGCATTCACAGAATTTGTTTCAGTCCATACTGATAAATAATAGGTTATATAATAAATTATCACATGACAGCCACACTATGATGTCATAGTTGCCTTTTCAACTGCTTAAATCTGTGTAAAATCTATAGTACACCTTTCTCCCAGGATTCACTTGTAGGGCAATGCATTGGTTAAGTATAATAAATAGTACAACCATGATGGCACCTTTGTATACATTCCAAAAATTCTGTCACCTGAAACTATGCTTCACTTCAGCACCTTTTTTAATGTTTTGGGCTTTGAGTTGGAGTTCTAGAGCCATGCGGACATATTGGACCTGCACAGGTTATTTTACAGAATAATTATAGTCATAACATGCTTTGAAGCCAAAAGTTAGGCAGTATATAGTCATAATGAAAATGCACTTTTTGTGCAGTATTTTTGATGCATGTTTAAAAATGTAACACAAATTCTTATGTGGAATTTCCCAGAGTCCAGAATGAGAGAAAGTAGAAATTAAGTGGTGCACACACTTATCAAGCTCACCCTTTTGTGATTATTTCCTATTATTGAAAGAAAGTACTTCTATATAAATGTAAATTAAAATGTAAATCTATATATGTGACTTTCTTTTTAAATGGGATTACACTTGAGAGAAACAAGGACATGTGAGTATACTTCAGTGTAACAGTTGACAACTGTTGGCAAAACATTTACTTATGTTTATTTGAAAAATTTGCAAGACATGTTAAATGAAAATACTTTAATGAAAGAATAGAAATAAAGAACCTCTTCGCTCAGTATAGCTCCCTCTTTGGTCGGATGGGTTTAGATCTTCCTTAATCTGGACAAGATTCTAAACAACATGTCCATCCCTGACAGAGTTATACAAGCAAAGAGGTATTTTACTTTTATTATGTCATTAAAGTATTTCTATTTAAAATGTCTATACATGATACAATCTTTCAATTAAATATAATTACATTTTTTCCAATACTTTTCCTTTAACGGAGCCTTTATAATCATGCCCCAGGTAAATAATCAATTGGATCTTTAACAAAAATATATTTATACAAAAATATAAATAGTTTACTAAGATCTGTCTACATTTGAAGATGTTCAATAATACAATTTTAACAAAACTGCCCAAACCTGCAGGGCAACAACTCAACTAGCATGTTTCTCACACTCTGGTTCCCCTCTTCACACATATCATTCAATTATTGTAAATGCTCAACTACACAAGTTTACCTTTCACCATATCAGTTATTAGATGATGCATTTTATATTACATCCTGATTTCCAGTGCAGTCATTACATCACATGTTTGAGCAGTAGTGATTTACATAATTATGTGAGTGAAATAGAGATGGAAGGTAGGTAAACCCAGCCATACAGGCATACATGTTAGCTATGATATGATGATTTGACAGTGGAGGGAAGAGAAGCCACTTTATCTGCTTCGTGACACATGGTGCTTGCGTCCCAGACGTTGCAAGCACCAAAACGTACACTAAGGCAGAGACCTGATCAGGTTCTTAATAGACCCTCTGGGTCCATGCCAAAAAATTGTGAGACCTCTGGATGTCACGTGTGACATCACAGAGGCGTGCCTGAACCCAGAATTTCGGGCATGGTGCAATTTAGTGAAATGTAGCCGGTGCACGCATTAAGCACCGACTACATTTTACCAGTCAGACTGAGGCCACTCAAAGTGGCCTCATCTGACAGGTGGGATCCCACTGCAAGTCCCTGCAGAGGGATCCGAGCACAGCTCATTGTGGGGAGTCACAATGAGCTGTTTAACACAGGGCGTACTATGCCGTCCTAACGTCTTTTAGGCACTTAAAATCAGGACGGCATAGTATGTCCTAACGTCACAAAGGGGTTAAACTGTTTTTCACACTAACTTCTGTAAATAAACATTTATCAGTCCTGTAGATCTCTCAATTTATGGTATCTAAGACTGTACATTGTGTTCACCATTGAACTTGCCAGGATTTAAGGCTTTGTGGGAACCAAGTAGATTTTCTTCAGAGCTCGCCAACTCAGTACTTGACTCTTGCCTTGGTGCTTTCATTCTGAAAGGCAGAATCTTGACTCATTAAAGACTGATTTGGCCTGAAATGTATTCCGGCTACTCAGTATCCCTGAATTAATTCGGGTCTGAATCAGCTGTTCGGGCAATATAGAAACTGAAGCATTGGAAGCAACTGTATTGGGACATTTTTACTATAAAAACACACAACTTCAGCTACCCAATATTCACCTATCACCTCTGAACACATTCCAAATTCAGGAAACATAGGTGAAATTTGTCTATTTCAATTCTCCAGATTTTAGTTGGAGAATTGACTAGAAATTGGAGAGAAGAATTAAAGTAAACATATTTTAAACACAAACATATTTACATACAATTATAATATGTTAATGTTATATGTTAGTATATTTACATTAAAATAAGTATTCTTAAATTTTTATAAAAAATATGTTTTGTTCATTTATTTAATTGTCATGTATTTAATTAATGTATCATGTTAATATATATTTTTTTAATGATATTTATTTTATCACACTTTGGGCAATTTCAGGAGGACTTTGGCTATTTTAGCTATAGCCAAAGTCCTTGCACTGATTTCTATTGGAGGAATTCGACTACGGTATATTTGTAATAGCCAAAGTCTGCCCAAATTGGTCCTGAAATAAGCCAAAGTCCTCCTGATAGAACTCTATGGCTGCCACTTCCTTTTAGTGCATTTTGGCTGATTGTGGTGTCAGGAGAGATATCGGCTATGAAGTCCAGGCATATATGAAGGCGCATAGGGGTTACCTGAGTAGTTTTAAATTCAGGTAACAATGTCACCGTTGTGATCTGAATACATCCACAATTCAGAGGCACCATTTTGGTGGCGAAAATCAGAGCTACCCGAGTAACTTTTTAATGTCAAAATCAATAAAACCCTAAACATAGGACACTAACCATACTGTTGCAACAAACTTGAATTTATTAACATACCTTTTTTTGATACATTCCCTTTTCTTATCAATATGAAAAAAATAACATTCAATGTTACAAATTATAGAAAAGTGACAAGTTTCATAGAAGTTGCTAATTTCCTCAATTTGTACTTTAAAAATGGTATAGATGTTGCAAATAACATAAGCTGCCATATATTTTTACGACTGGGAACCTGGGCTGTGTGAGTGTACGCACAGTTTTATTTGTTTCTTTTGTATTTTCCTGTTCATACAGGTCATTAAATAATTGCTCTCCAAAATCAACATTTGTGTCAAAATAAAGCTGCCATTGAATTTGTATTTATAATAATTAATTTATGGCCCATTTCAAATCCTTAATGTTCAAAATGAGTAGCCTCTTCACAATGTTAAAATAATGGAATTAGTGAGTAGATATTTTAGTCGGGTACAATGTATTTATTTAATTTCTTTTTGTGGCATACTCTAATTGTACTGATTTCAATGGGCCTATTAATATGGTTGATTACTAGCCTATGAGTAAGTTCCCAGGGTAAATGTTGGGTAAAGCACCATGTATGCAGTTTGCTTGATGCCATTGACTACACCAGACTCCATGAACCAATTTGTTATACTACATATTGGAAATGAATTACAGGTTATGTTTGAGTCCAGCATGTTTTAGAGGTGTAAGGACTCTGCCTTCTTGCTGTTGATGTTATCTACTAAACCCCAAGTTTTGATGAATGGATCCAAGAGGTACAAATACAAGGGTATTGACATTACCATTATCACCTAGGTTAAAGTGTCTAATGTGCGGCCCAACTGAGTTTTAGGTGTTGTCCAACTGACTTTACTACACTATATATTAGCCACATAAATGCATAGTTTTGTTTGAATAATGTTGATTTAAACTGTTTTTAGACTGGTTTTGTATTACTGCAAAATAAAGAAGCATATTTTTGTATGGTTAACAGACTAAACTTCACTGTTGCTATAAATAAAACATTTAATATGATCCATATACACATGCATTTCTGATCATGTCCATTTCAGAAAGAATTTGGACACCCCTGGTCCTAGGTTAATGGAAACGTAAAGTTAAAGTAGGTGGCAGACTTTACAAATCAATGGTCTAGGTCAGCGATGTCAAACGGCGCCCATCTTTAAACCACTGACGCCTGCTCCTCTCGGACGGAGCAGACAAGCGGTGAGAGCTGAACCCGGCCACGTGCCACAGCTGAGGGCTCGATGTGCTGGTTGTGGCACGCGTGCCGTAGGTTCGCTAACGCTAATCTAGGTCAAAGTAAATTTTAGTTCAGCTTTAGTTCAATGGGCAGTATTGGGGGGGGGGGGGGGTTGTCATTTTCAGTGAGTTCACAGAACAGGTAGACATTACCATATTAATAAAACTATTTGGGTGAGCAGCTTGCTCTCTTTCTCAATGGCTGTAGCTGCTGTCATGCATATTTCCAGTGAGCTTATTGGACAATGTATCATCTATTTCATAGTTGTCAACAGTACCATTTTTGGGGATCTTGTCCTGTCAATTGCAGGTCTACCCATACATTAATTGTGCAATATATTGCACTATGCACAGTCAATTTCCAACAGACATGTACATAAAGGGTCTGTTCACTACAAGGTGAATTTCAGAGGAGTTGAGATGAGTTAAATCTTACCAATTTAGCTATACATTGAGCAGGGACAAACATGGTTAGTTTTCTTAGTGGGAGAAACTCAGCAAGTTTGTACCTGAACAATGTATAGGTAAAAAGGTGAGATGAAATGTCATCTCACCTCAGCTCACCTTGTAGTGAATAGACCCCAGTGTAAATGAGGAGAATTGGGCTCCAGACAAGCTGGAGCAGAGAGACTGGAACTAAATGTCCCAAAGTCACGGAATGTTGTGTGATGTCACGTCTCTTCACATGACACTTTTAGCCATGCCCCCTTTTTATTCTGAAGCCTGCCAACAGAAGTTGGCAAAGTATGCCATTATGGCAGCTATAAATAAAAGCTGTGTACAATCCGTTCTTTTCCCAAACTGTACTTTAGAAATGCCAATTGTTCTTGGCCATTATTTTAAAAGCTGACTGTTAGAGATGACATTGCAAGATAAGAGATCCAAGCAATATGATAAATGACTAAATGGAATTCACTGTGCACTTTAATAATGTTTAGATTTGAATATGTTATAGTTAGTGTACAGTAATGTTAAATGTCCAGGATTATTACAAATAGAAGTGGCTCATTATCTCTCTACAAAGCTATCTTGCCATGTCTCTCTAATGAAATCGCTACACTTAGGATCTGCCTAAAGACATCACTTACTTAATTGGGTCAAGGAGTTATTTTAAAACTCCAGGAGGAGATCTCATGAAACTTTGGAATGTGAGGAATTAGCCATGTTACATCCAGTCTCTGTGTGTTCATTGCTTCTTTCTGAAGCTCTTGACTGGTTTTCATTTATTTTGTCTCCTGTCTAGGTTGTGGTTTGTAAAAACCTGCCTCATCCAGCTACTCTGTTTAATAGTTTGTACAGCTACATGCCGCCAACTGCCCTGCTTTAAGTAGAGAATGAATACTGTGCATGCACAGAGGTTTGCTCAAGCACTGGAGCTCTGACACATCTCCTTCCAGCTATGCCCAATGGTGTCCCACATAAGCTATAGGTTAGCAATTTGTCTCCCTGCTTTAGTTTAGGTTTAAGTAGCTCTCTTTTCTTTAACCAAGGTTAGTGGTTGGTACTTGCAGGTAATGTGTAAAAGCTATAAATCTCATGGACTTGACATAGTGGCCAAGCTATACATCTCATAACATTCACACAGGTACAATCTATACATTGTGTGCTTTTGGCATGGTGGCATGCTACACATTTAATGCCTTTGATGTAGTGACTAGCTGGCCATGTTTACCATTTAAATGCTCAATATTTAATAACAATCTGAGCAGTTTCTCTTTATTTATGCCTCTGATGGGTCTATTCACTAGAATTAAACTTTGGAGGTTGACTTTCATTTTGAGACTAATTCAAATTCGGCATCCAAGTTTGACTTAGAAAAAAAACCAGGATCGAATCTTCCCCATTGACAGTAATGGGAGGCAAAATGATTGAGGCTTATTTTGAGACCAAGTCAAACTCAGGTGGTCTAAAATAGCTCTGATCTTCCCCCGCCCCCATTATTTTTAAAAGGAAGTATTTGAACCTGCGGGGGTTTTGTTTCAAAGTCAAACTCGGGGTGCCGAATTTGGCCAAGATGGTCAAGATGCATTTAGTGAATAGCTCAATGAGGACTAGTTACTAAGTCAATACACTGTGGAGAATAAGTCCAACTTAACCTCCCAACTTGACCACCTTTTTTTCAAATTTGAAAAGACCCCACAGTAACGCTATGTTTTTGAAAAAAAGAAGGATGTAAAATAGTCAATGATTTATAAGACAAAAAAACCTTGTCACACGGTCCAATGTTCACTGGTAACTAATGTCATTGGTCATACAAAACAAGTAATGGATTTAGTTGACACTTGATGTAAATACATTTTTAATTTTAGCATGCATTTTATACATGTAATAATTCTCTCTTTCAAAATGTTTAACATTCAAACATTTATATTTGCACCATCATGATTTTGAGTAACTCTGCTAGAAGACATGTCTGCAAATATACATCAATTCAGTCATAACATAAAAATAAGACATTTCTGGAAAATAAAACATATATATCCTCAGCATGATCTGGCAAATATCACAAAAGTGTCAGTATTGAGCAGATTGTTCTAACAAGTCTGAATATTCTACAGGGAATACTACAGCATACAGTAGTTTTCTTGTGGGATTTGGCTAAGGTCATCTGATATCACATAACAACTACTTAAAAAATTGAACTAAAAGTGAAAGACTACCATGGGAGACATTATCCAGACTATATAATTTTTTATTTCAATAAGTTTGTGTCTCCTTTTTCCAATAAAATTTATTGGTGTCTAAAGAGAGGTACTGGCAAGATGAACAGCAGAAGGCCAAGTCAATGGCATTCAAAATAGAGCTTTGTGGGAAAGGGGGAAAGGTGAATGAAAGTTTATTCTGGGCTTGCAGTTGTTCATGATCTCTTCTGTAAAAGGTCTTGGGCTTCCTAATTTTTTTTGTTTATAACAGGACATCAATTATAGCAACAAACTCTCCCTTATATGCAAGATAATCTTTTGACAATATTAGTTTTCAATTTATTTGAGGAAAAATATTAAGAAAATCAATATCATTTTATTTAAAAAAAACATCTTTGTTTTATAATGATACCAATCACCAATCAGTTCACCTTTTGTCTCTTGAGTACTATAGAAACAGATAAACTAAAAGAACAAGAAGACTAGGCACTACCATACAGACTAAATAATGAGATGATAAAAAGCTAATAAGCTTGGTCTAAATGTCCAAAGAACTTGCACTTGTGTGGGTGCAGCTTCTCCAAAAGAGTAATAAATAGGCCAGTATTACCAATTTTGACCAGCATTTTTTTTGCCATAAGTAACATTTATATACTATCCTTTACTAAGAAGAATGACATTTTGGATCTTTCCTATTCTGTTTATTGTAGTTTCAAAAGAATTCCTTGTTCTCAGTACTCAGGTAACACCAAATACAATCCATCATAAAATGAAACACTTTTTTTCATGGACCTTTTTTGAGGTAATTTCATTGTAACCTAAATGTTGTTTGTACAATGGATACAGAGGGGGGGAAATAATATGTGTAAAAATAATAAAAAAAGTCATAGATTAAGAGAAACATGTATTTTAAATGTGTCAAAACTGACACATTTAAAACTTAAGTGTCTACTCAATAAAGAGAGGGAATTTCAAACTTAAGGCCAAAGTAGCTGAGTTGGAAACATTCTCTCAGTCAGCTGCAATGGGGATTTTTTCTAGCTTGACTACTTTGGCCAATACCATTCTCAATTCCCTGAAATTCTCTCATCATTCAATCGACCCTATAGTTTTTATCTATGCATTTGCATGATGTGGTCCACACTGTAATTATTATGTATGTGACAGTCATTTTCATATAATCTGCATTTAAACTTTGGCCTTACCGTATTTTCCGGCATATAAGACGACTTTTTAACCCCTGAAAATCTTCTCAAAAGTTGGGGGGTCGTCTTATATGCCGGGTACTGGAATTTACTTACCTATTTTCTGCTCTGTCTCCGCTCGCGCTGTTAAGCCGGTCCGTGGCTGTGAGGGAAGCGTTGTGAGCTCCCCCCAGGCCGCGCGGCTTCAATAAAGTTTGTTTAAACTTTTTTTTTAAACAAACTTTATTGATTGCGCGGCCTGAGGGGAGCTCACAACGCTTCCCTCACAGCCACGGACCGGCTTAACAGCGGGAGACAGAGCAGAAAATAGGTAAGTACTGGTGATTGGGGATTGGGGAAGGGGGGAGGAGGGTGGCAAACTCTATATTTTAACCTAAAAAGTTAAAATATAGATGCAATTTTTCCGGCTTATAAGACGACTTAGTTGGGGGGTCGTCTTATACGCCCAGTCGTCTTATACGCCGGAAAATACGGTATGAAGATTATGTTAGAAAAATATCTAATATTTTTAGATATTGATTTTCATATGTTCAAAAAATTACAATATTATGAATTGCATGTTCTATATTAAATATTATTATTTGCTTTACAATGGAGTACAAAATAAGACAGCTTTAGCAAACGATGCAGATAGCCAAACAGCCTTCAATAACTTTTGTGTCATGTAGATCCTTAAGCAGCCTTAGATCTATGTATGAAAAAAATAAGTTTATGGTCAAGACCATATGGAGCAGTGACATTAGTGGGACCATCATGGCTTGATTTCTGGGACAGTTTAGCGAGTTTTCATGGAAAATCAAACCCTGATAAAGGTTTAAGTGACCATTTGCTCAAAGCTAAAGGAAACAACAGGGAAAAAAGCACATTCAGTCCCAATATCCTATGATGTTTATATTTTCATACATTTTCTAAAATGTTCTTTTATGAAAAGCAAATTTGCAGGAGTTTCCTATTAAAGGATTGTATGGGACTCGTCTACTCATTCAATTCGCTTATGGGGAATCTTTGTTCTTCCGTATCAGTAAATTCCCATTAGGAAGCTATAGCCAGACACATACATCAGTATGGGTCATTAAACTGACATAAACATAAACCTCCAATAAGCAATGCAAGCACAAAAATGTTTTGGGATTTTCCTTAATCTCATGCAATTTATTTCACTTTTTTCTCAGGTTTTCTATTACAGTACAGATCTCTTCTATCTGAACATGCAGGAGAATCCAAACCCATAATGTGAACCTCCCACACAACTGAAAATATAATTTGTAACTGGACACAGTGAAAAGGAATACTTTATAAAGAGATGAAAACCAGTAGGAGATATACAATTGTTTGATGTATAATCAAGATTACATGTAGTATAGTCTGATATTTCTATAATACAAGTAAATTGAACTATGCTTCAGGAATAACATATGTTTGTGTGGTGATAAAAAGAAAAAAACTATAGCAGTAAACTTGACAATGTGTGTACAACCTCTAGAATAAATGTGGATTTATGTGTGTGGCTTTTTAAACCCATGAACTAAGTATTATGGACATTTAAAGGGGCCACATTCCTATATAAATACAAATACCTATTTAAATGAATTAAGAAACAAAATAAATACACTCAAGTGATATAAACATACACCTTAATTAGAGTCACACTGGTTCATTCAAAACATGAATAATCATGATAATAAAGAATAATTATAAAAATGAAATATTAAAATATCCAATATATATATATATATTTGAATAGTTTCATAAAAGTATTTGTTATAGAAAATATCCATAGTTTAGTTCCTCATTCAGGCCCGAGCGGTCAACGATACGACCCATGTCCCACAAATATAAGGGTGGATTAATTTACTAGGGCCCCATATACTCAAGGAGTAGTTGTGGGCACTTGGCCCCATAAATATAAGTGTGGCTAGGTGGCCCTTTATAAGGTGGGGCTCCAAGGGCACTTCGCCTGCCGCAGCTCCATTAATTTACTGTGGGCCCCAGATACTTAAGTGGTGGTGGGGGTACTTGGCCAGCCATTGGCCCCATTAATAACAGGGTGCTCATTGGCCAAATATTAGGAGGCCAGTAGACATTATTTGATTTGATTGTTAGGGGATCTATGTCATAATTTTACAATATCCATTAAATAAAGAAATGTGCTTCTTTTTTCACCAGTACGGTAATGATTTTACTACACATGTTAAATGCCGGTGGGAATTTATTTGAATGGCGATCTCGAAAGTTGGACAGTCTCAAAACCAGTGTATTCTCTTCCTCTCTTGACATGAAGTTTAACCTTGCTCACCTCCATCTTGCATGCATTCACCAGATCTCAAAATCACATAAATGCATGCAAAGGATACCGCATCTGTTCGTGTTTGGAGTTCGAGATGAGCTGTCACCTCCAACACCAAACTCGGACTTTAATCAGTAGTCCCCTTTATGTACATTAAATGTAAATTTAAATGTAGCCCCCGTGTGATTTTTTTTAATTATCTACTACCCAGCTAATATATTTTCTGTGGCTTTGCAAATTACAAACAAAAATATGGTTATCTTGTAAAGATATCAGATGTTTGTCTAATGAAGGATAAAAATGCAATTATCTATAAAAATCATGGTCATGGGTAAATATCACTGTGTATTAAGTCTAGACTCTTGTTTAAGCTGAAACATTTGATGTTTTTCACTTGAAAAAGCCTCACCTAAGAGGAGAAACGCGTTTTGTGCTATAGGAGACAAGGGATGTGCAACACTGGACTCTTTTTCAAGGATTTTTACTGTTTTTACTGCTTTTATTGAAATTGAGGACTCTTCAGATTTTAACTGTAAGAATTCCATGTTTTATTTGAATTATATATTAAACAGTGTTCGTTAACATCCTTGCCTTCCTTCTTCCTCATGTGTTGATATATTCTGTGGAGTCTTCATGGATGAGGTGAAGGATCATCATTAACCCTTTACCTGGGCTCCCTTATGTGATATCCCTGAGCAAGTAGTTGCTCAGACGAATGTGAGTGGCCACTTGGCACTATTCATTCACTTTATTTCACTTTTTCTTTGATATATTACACTATTGTGTGTTTTATTCTTTTATTTTTCATATTCCCTTTGTACAACACTGCAAGATACATACTTGCTTTAAGGGTAAATATACAGTGTGTGTAGTGTTGGTTGAAGCGCACTGGTCACGTTTTTTCTTTGTACTGTATTTGTTTTGCTAGAAGTGAGACACTAGCGGTGCCCGAGTGCTGCATACCCGTTCACATATAGGCGCAGCAGTCTTCACTTTGTGCTTTGTATTCATCTCTTTATACCACTCATTATGTTACACTGTTATAATATGTGCCTTTAAGGAGTACAAAATCGAAGACTTGAAAAACTGAAAGAGTTGACAAGTAAGTAACGTATTGTTTCTCTCTTTTTTTTATCTGAAGTAGCTTGTAATGTCAGCTCATAAGTATGGTTTAAGCTTCTTTGAACATCTCTGGCTATTTAAGGTAATAAGGAAAATAATCTAGGGTTCACAATGAGAGCACAGCTTTTATCAAGCTCCAAATATACTTAGTACAAATGAATTGTGAAGCTTTCATGTGGGTTCAACCTGGATACTTTTAAATGTTAGTGCTAATATCCATTAATGTCATATAAATTTTACAGCACGTTCTATTGTTTTTATTCAATGCATGTTTTACCTGATTATTTTACTGCAGGTTTACACATGGGCATACCTCAGAATGTTAGTAGAAAAAAATTGAATTAATTCAGTACATAATCAGAATGATACACCCATTAATCATTAGAGGGTGGCTGGCACTTTTAGTCTGGGATGCAATAACTATTTAATGACCCATAGTACAATTTCACCAGCCCACCCTTCATCAGAGATAGGCACAGATAGAAAGGCAAGCCAGATATGCTGACATGTGTATGACGTTTGCGTTGAAGGCCAGAATATGTAGGAGATCTGACCTCACAACTTTCTATCCAATCCTATTGGTCCAAGCCAGTCAGGATGTTTACCTAGCCTACTCACATATGGCTGCATGCCAACAGAAGTGAAAGTCCTGCCTCATTGAAAGATTGACCTCCCTGCCCCACCTGCCCCTCTGTTGTATGATATTATAATGATAATGTACCAGCAGGGGGGAATCTAAATTAAAGGGACACTACCACTTACATAAGATGTAACTAGATAACCTGGTCATTTAAAACAAACACATATATAAATGATATGCTACTGTTTTGTATATGATTTAGATAATTGTATGTAAAAGGAAAAATAACATTAGGTGTTTATCTGCTGGCTCCATTTTGTGAATATTTCCCATGATTCAACATCATCCAAAATCTTCCAGCCAGTCTCACTTTATAGCTGCAGTCAAAGCCTGCATGATGATGTCATAAGGTACCCCCTGCCCTCTTACTGGCTCCTGTGTATCATAGTGGACAGGACTAGGTGGTTGTGTACAACATTTTTTACCTGAATTCCAAAACAAAGAGAGGAGTTTAAACTGATCAAACAGGATCATAACTCCACCCCTTAGGATTTAATAGTTACATTACCCTCCCATTCAATGCAAGTCTATGATCTGAATTCTGACTTTTAGACTGCATTCTGTGTCCCCAGCCCCAAAGTAAGAAATTTGTGCTGTAAAGTCACTAGAGGGTGGCACCCAAAAACACTATTTTTAACACAATGGCGGCACCCAGTGACACTTGTTTATATTTTGTCAAATAAAGTCACATAATAAAAACAAAAGACATATCTGAAATCAACAAAATGAAAAAAATCAAAGCTTTTCATTTTTTGGTGGGAGTGTCCCTTTAATATAATAACTCTGACATTAACCATGGGACTTGACCGCTGGCGCCGACCTGGATGGGACCCCCACTCCAAAGGATGAATGATAGGATGAATAGATGGGAGATGACAGTGAATGAATGTGCACAACAGATTATTTAGGATGCTTTATTGGATTATTACAAAATTGAAACAAGAAATCTATCTGTTTGCTATTTTATATTTTTTGTAAAGTGGTATAATGAAATAAAGAATATAAATATGAAAAAAAAAATGAAAGGTTAAATCAGCACCATTCAAGATATATCAAAATTGGTTGTGTTTAAATCTGTCTATCTACGTCGGCCTGATAAAACAAGAAGTGCTAATTTGCACACTACAGATAAGGCCAGCAGTACAGAGCAGATATGTTTATGCTTGGAATCAAGATATTTTCCAAACATACCTAAATAAAACTAGGTTCACCCTTAAGTTATGATGCAACTGCCACATTGTTTTTTTTCCCAGAATTTTATACATTTGTCCAGAGTGTTGCAATTGTGTTAATTTTAGCATGGTAACACTTGGAAATATTTCCTCCATTGTTTCAAGTTTGTTTCAACAGTTTGGGAATATGAACAGTGCAATTAATGATTAAAGAAAATATACAGTTTGAAGAAAATCCACAACTCTTAAGGCTGCAGTACGCTTACATTACCACTACTATTAGGCACACTCGAAGTCTGTTATATAGTCCAAGGACTATATATTGTCTAATCCATCAAAATCCAGTACATAAACTTTAATCCTTGTTTGGACAATTTAGTTTAACAGGCTATGTTGCTTACTGGGTAATTCCATAAAATCCTTAGATATTATCGAACAATTAATCCTCATGGCAGGAAGTGAGGAGGAAGCTCCAGCCCTGTGGAAATTGCACATAAAATTTCACATTCAAATGCTGCTAAAATAACAAAGTAAAGTTTTAGCATATGAGGCAAAGTAGTCTACTAATTTCATTTTTTCTTTCAACCTTACTGTTTAAACAGTGCATTTATATGTACATTTCTTAGTAAAGAAAGTCAGCATATATACTATTCTAAAAAAGTAGACTCCTACAATTATCAGTAAGTGCAGGTTTGGATCATTTTTTATGTTTTTAATAGAGCCACGGTGCTAGTGATATACTACGTTAAAATTCTGCTGTAGTTTATTAATGTTAGATGAAGACAACTACAACTAGCCCACCTTTCAGATAAGATCCAACAATAAAATAAGTACAACTCCTTTAAGATAAAGGAAAACAAAAGCTTTTTTTTTGTGCAGTCTCCATAAAATATTTTGATTAAGTAAATCAAAATCTGTAGAGCGAGCACAAAAAAAACAGCATAGTGAGCACCATAAATGCAAACTGCACTGTCACCGTGTCCAGTTTATGGCTACAAGGTCCCCATGGTTGATGTATTTAGAAGGGCTTCATTAATAGCTTACATTTGTCATGTTACATGTTCTTTTTTCTGCTTCACCAGAAGCAATTCTCAAATAGGCCTTAGCTACTTCACCTAATATACCTTAATAATAACTCCAGGGGTTGCAGCTACTTTTTTCTAGTTTGTCCCTCCTTGTTTGTTTTTCTGTTATGACACTTAATCATTAAAAGTAAATGAGCACTTATACTGCATATCTATGTATCTTTTTCATTTTCACTATATATATATATATATATATATATATATATATATATATATATATATATAAATCCAAAAGAAAGCACGCACTCACAGGACTTTTGAAAGAAAAAAACTCAATGTTTTACTTACTCACAGTAGCATGGTATCCACGTGAGAATATAATATTTATATGTATACCATGTTTATACCCATGCTTGCCTATAGCTGAGTGCATAACACTTTGGATTTTTTATATATATATATATATAAATTTAGATTTATTTAATTTGTGAAGCTGCACAATTTACTCCATTGAGCTTGACATCTGTAGTGGGGAAATTATGTGAAAGATTGCTAAAGGTATACACTCAAGAATACATCTTGAATCAGAATATAATTAGTAAAAGTCAACATGGTTTTGTGAAAGACAGGTCTTGTCAAACAAACTTAATAACATTCTATGAAGAAGTCAGTAAAAATAAAGATCTATGTGTGGCAGTTGATGTGATCTATTTAGACTTTGCTAAACCATTTGATACAGTTCCACTCAAAAGGTTACTCTACAAATTGAGACAAATAGTTTTGGGGGCAAATATATGTATTTGGATTAAAAATTGGCTAAAAGCTCTTTTGTGTGGCACAAGTATGGGGCGCTTGTGTATGGCATCACTTTGGGGCACTTGTGTGTGGCATAATTAAGGGGCGCCTGTGTGTGTGGCATAATTATTTAGGTTATGAGGTGAGGCTAAATAGTGGGGCTCTGGTGTGGAATAATTTATGGGGCTCTGGTGTGGCATAATTTATGGGGCTCTTGTGTGTATCATAGTTATGGGGCTCCTGTGTGTGGCATGGTTAATGGGATCCTGTGTGTAACATCATTGGTGGGGCTCCTGTATGTGGAATATTTAATGGGCCATCTGACTGGCATTACTAAGGAATCTCTTTGGCATGGTATTGGAGGAAATTCAGGGGGGGTGACACCATGAGTTACCACACCGGGTGACACCAAACCTAGTGACGCCTCTGTTCTTGCCTCTTTACAAGTCAGTGGTAAGACCTCACCTTGAATATGCAATATAATTCTGGGCACCAGTTCTTAAAAAGGATATTATGGAACTAGAACAAGTGCTAAGGAGGGCTACAAAATTAATGAGGGGATTGAAGGATCTTAGTTATAGCTCTGAAAAATACCTCTCGTCTTTTATTCGAGGGCGTCTTATAATCTGACCTCAAATCGAGGTCAGATTATAAGACTGGGATCCAGGTCCCCCACAGAGGTGCAGGGGACCTGGATCCCCCTCTCTAACAGCCGGGGGATGTCTGCGCGAAGAGCGCAGACTCCCCCAGCTGCCGCCCGGCATGACCGCCGGGACTTCTATGATGAAGACGGGTCCTTCTGGATTCATCATAAAAGTCCCGGCAGAAGTGCCGGGTGTGGTCAATGCACGTATCGTGCAGACATCCTCCGCTGCCTCCACTAGGCACCAAGGATAATCAGACAGCCTGGGGATGTCTGCATGATAGTGCAGACATCCTCCATGCTGCCCGACACTGCCGTCTATTATGACGGACCGGCTGTCCGTCATAATGGATGGAAGTGTCGGGCAGCATGGAGGATGTCTGCATGTATCGTACAGACATCCCCCAGCTGCCCACACTAGCCACCAGGGAGCAATAAAAAATGTGTGGGGGGAGGGGGCAGAGACACACTGGGAGGGAGGGAAGAAGATAAAGACAGGGGGAGGGAGGGAGGGGGGGAGAGAAAGACAAGGGAAAGGGGGGGGAGGAGAGAAAAACAGGGGAGGGAGGGGAGAAAGAAAAGGGGAGGGAGGTGGGGAGAGAAAGAAAAGGGGAGGGGGAGAGAGGGGAATAGAAAGACAAGAGGGAGAGCGAAAAGTTTGGGGGGAGGGAGAGAGACAACGCAGGGGGGGGGGGAGAGAGAGGCAGCATTGGCACATAAAAGGAAATAAAAAAAGAAATGCATTTGTTTAATATAATCATTTTTATTAAATATTAAAAAGCAATTTACATGTGAATATATACAAGTTAAACTTTTTTTCCCTACAGGTTAGTCTTATATTCCGGCTTTTAGTTTTTTTCCTAAAGGAATCTTATAATCGAGCAAATATGATATTAATGTTAACTTAGTAATTTATGCCAATTCTTCTTCCTGCTGTTGATCCAAAAGAAGGCGAAAACCTTTAATAATACTATTTCAGTCTTGCCACATATGGGACAAATTACATCTTGAACCCAAAAGACAATCCGATTTCTTCTTGGATCAACAAGCTGTAAATATTAATATTTAATCTATTATTTATAACAATGTATATTGTGCTTTAAAAAAAATATATCCAGACCCTTTTTGAAGGCAACTGTTTTATTTGATAGCACCTTGGCAGAGAATTCCATAACTTTATTATCCTTATCATAAACAATCATTTCCTTTGTTGTCTATGAAATCTTTGCTCTTTCATTCTCAGAGAATGGATACTGTGAGATGTACTCGCGCTGTGCCACGGAGAGAGGCACCATGCAACACATATGGTGGAGGTGTGAACTTATCCAACCATACTGGAAGGGCATCAAGAACATTATTGATTGGCTCAAAATGACCCACCACCATCCATGCCTGAATGCTACCTACAATATCATACTAGTAATTCAGTTTAAAATTGTAAAAAAAAAAAAAAACTCTTGATCCCCTCTTGTTAGAAATATCCCTTTACCCATATTTTAAAGACTGGGGAAAAGACCAACAGGAAATATTTTGAAAAACATGGTTGACCTTGCATAATTATGAATTTATATGTCTGTTTCCCTAAGGAAATCAATTAAGTTACGATAGTAAACTTTTTTGATTTTGTTTGGTGATGAGGAGTGTGTTCCCTATTTTTTCTTTGTTTTGTTTCTTAAGAATAAAATATAAAAAGAAAATAAAAAAATAACATGCTTTTTGTAGATGCTGCATAACATATTGTATCTGATTTTGATATTTGTGTTGACTAATATTATGAATAAAGCTCATCTGGAATGTAGTAAAAACTACCATTTCACAACCTTTATTTTCAAAATATCTTGACTATTAAGAATTCCCACAAGCATTGATAAGTAACCACATCAGGCTCCAGGCATTTCCTGCCTTTCTTATTAAATGCTAAATTACTGCAATTGTATTAAGGAAATTTTTTTTAAAAAAAATTGCTTTGTGAGAGTAGTCAGACTTCAAGTGATGTGCTACATTACAGTTCTGCTCTATTTGTAAATGTTACAAGAAAAGATCAGTTTTGTATTACTACTTTATGTATAATATATATGTACTTTATTATTTATGGATCTTGTAATTGTTAACCTTCATATTGTATCCATAAAATGTTGTACTTAAACAAGGAGTGATACCAAAATTGTAGAACAAATTGTCTGCACATTGGTGTAAGAACAGAAGGGGGCATGCATCAGCTCTTACTAGATTACTAAGGAGTTCAGGGAACCGCATTTTATTAAATTGTATTTCATTATTTTTAACCCCTTGGCGACACAGGACGGACTAGGTCCGTCCTGTGTGCCAAGGCGTTAGTGACACAGGACGGACCTAGTCCGTCCTGTGTCAAAACGAGCACTGAAAGCGTAGTTTTTCCGCTTTCAGTGCTCTGATGGTATTGTAACGATGCTTCCGTGTGGAAGCATCGTACAATGCTAAAAAAAATGCCCGTCGGCATTTCGATCGCTCCGGAGAGCGATCGAAATGCCGGTTTTAAAGGCACAGTGCCTTTAAAACGACGGGCATTAAAAAATGAGCATAGGAAGCGAATTTTTCGCTTCCTATGCTCAGAAAGTGTTCCTGATTGCCTCGCAAGTCGAGGCAATCAGGAACACAAAAAAAAAATGCACAAATGAGCATAGGAAGCGAATTTTTCGCTTCCTATGCTCAGAAAGTGTTCCTGATTGCCTCGCAAGTCGAGGCAATCAGGAACACAAAAAAAAAATGCACGATCTTGGTCACTGAGTGACCAAGATGGCGCTGCCCTTCTAAGGGCAAGAGCACAGGAGGCAGGAAGTACCTGCTTCCTGTGCTCTCTGGCTGTCACACGATTGCCTCTTCACAGAGGCAATCAGTGACTGCCAGGTTTCTGACAGGCAGTGGGGATGTTCTGCTGAACATCCCCACTGACTGGTCAGATCAATATTAACTCTATATTGATCTGAACAGTTATGATCTGCCTCCCTCTCCTCACATTTTTTTAGTGAGGGAGAGAGACAGATCAAAGTTCTAAAAGTAAGTAAAAGTAAAATAAAACAATAAACACACAACACACAAATATTAAAACAATAAAAAAAAATTTATTAAAGCAATTCCCTGCGTTTAACCCCTTACCTGCCACTGATCTTGCATAAGCAGTGATCGTGCACATCAGCGCATTTATTTTTGCCGTTTGTGCATTTTTTAGGGGTTAATTTTTTTTGTACTGTAATTTATTACAGTACTAAAAAGGCTCTTCTAAGAGTTATTAACCCCTTCTTTGCCGTCGATCACTGCTTACGCAATGATATTGAAGCCAAAGCAATTTTTATCTGTCTGCATATTTTTATTTTATTTTTTTTACACATACCCGCTAGGGGATTACATGTAAAGTAAAAATATTTGAGTTTTTTTTTTTTTAAGCTGCCTGAGCGCATAGCGATCAGTAACAGCGAATTAGTGGCAAAGGCGGTTTGGTGATTTCTCAATTAAGCTCACCATTCGCCCTGGTCAGATCAAAATTGGTTGGATCAATATTCACAAATATTGATCTGCCTCCCTCTCCTCACTTACATTTTTGTGACGGAAAGAGACAGATCAGTATAAGTGATATAAAATAACATTTTATAAAATTGTCAGGTTTTATGAAAGTCTTTCACTGTGTATTAACCCCTTCCCTGCCATTCATCACTGTGTAAGCAGTAATCTTGCACAGCAACAGTATGTTTTTCTGTCTGCACTGTTTTATGGATTACTTTCTTTGTACTGTAATGTATTACAGTACTAGATAGGCTCTTCTAAGAGCTATTAACCCCTTCTTTGCTCGAGATCACTGCTTACGCACTGATTCTGAGGCCGCGGACTCAGGGTTCGATTTTGACCCTATTCAGCTTTCTGATACATCATCTGGCGATGTATCGGTGGCTGCTGAGCCCTTGCCACAAGTAGTGATGGGGGTCTACCGATAAAAAAATATATGGTTTGGTGGGGGTAAATTACATTGGCTGGCTTCAAAGATATATCCCATAAAGGACACGGACGCAGGTTGACTACATGTCAAAATTCCAAGTTGGAATTTTGAGATGCGCATCTCACAAATGTTGCCTTCTAGCCAAAAACAAACCAACAAACCTATGCATGGGTGCTATCCCTGTACTCGGGAGATGTTGCTGAACACATATTGGGTTGTTGTTTGGCAGTGACATATACCAGAATCTGTGAATTCATGCCTGAAGTACAATGCATGTGGAAAAAAACCTCCCAAAAAAGTACTACCACAAACTTTTACAAAGGCTGGTGGTAGAATTAGTACCTATACAGTATTAAAATACCACCATTTGAAATACCTTAGGATGTCTATTTTCCAAAAATATATGGTTTGATGCGGTAAAATTCATTGGACGGCTTCAAAAATGTTCCAAATGGAACATGGGCGCAGGCTGACTACATGTCAAAATTCCAGGTTGGAATTGCGCACCCCCTAAATGTGGAATTTTAGACCAAATACAAACCAACAAACCTATGCATGGGGGGTATCCCTGTACTCAGGAGATGTTGCTGAACACATATTGAGGTGTTGGTTGGCAGTGGCAAATACCAGAATCTGAAAATTCCTGCCTGAACTACAATGTGTGTGGGGAAAAAATGACATCCCAAACCTTTGACATAGGTTGGTGGTAGAATTAGCACTTGGAAAGTGCTTTAAAAACTTTAAAAACCCTAGGATGTCTAGTTTTCCAAAATATATGGTTTTATGGGGTAAAATACTTTGACAGGCTTCAAAAGTGTCCCAAATGGAACATGGGCGCAGGCTGACTACATGTCAAAATTCCAAGTTGGAAATGCACCCCCCCTAAACATGGCCTTTTAGCCCCCAAATAATCTAACTAACCTACACATGGGTGGTATCCCTGTACTCAGGAGATGTTGCTGAACACATATTAAGGTGTTGTTTGGCACTGACACATAATAGGATCTATGAATTCATGCCCGATGTACAATGAATGTGAAAAACAAATTACTATCCATAACATTGACATAGGCTGGTGGTAGAATTAGTGCATGAAAAGTGTTAAAATACTACCATTTGAAATACCCTAGGGTGTCTAGT
The DNA here is from genome assembly GCA_036172795.1 of Pelodytes ibericus. Lineage (NCBI taxonomy): Eukaryota > Metazoa > Chordata > Amphibia > Anura > Pelodytidae > Pelodytes > Pelodytes ibericus. The sequence continues at coordinate 115,436,883 of CM069863.1, forward strand.
TTTCAAAAATATATGGTTTTGTGGGATAGAATACACTTTTTGGCTTCAAAAATGTCCCAAATGGGACATCGGCGCAGGTTTTCTGCACGTCAGAATTCCAAGTTGGAAAACCAAAAAGCGCACCTCTCAAATGTGGCCTTTTAACCCCCAAATAACTTAACCAACCTATACATGGGTGGTATCCCTGTACTCAGGAGATGTTGCTAAACACATATTGAGGTGTTGTTTGGCACTGACATATAACAGGATCTGTGAATTCCTGCCCAAAGTACTATGTATGTGAAAAAAAATTACTATCCATAACATTGACATAGGCTGGTAGTATAATTAGTGCATGGAAAGTGTTAAAATACTACCATTTGAAATACCCTAGGGTGTCTAGTTTTCAAAAATATATGGTTTTGTGGGATAGAATACACTTTTTGGCTTCAAAAATGTCCCAAATGGGACATGGGAGCAGGTTTTCTGCACGTCAGAATTCCAAGTTGGAAAACCAAAAAGCGCACCTCTCAAATGTGGCCTTTTAACCCCCAAATAACCTAACCAACCTATACATGGGGGGTATCCCTGTACTCAGGAGATGTAGCTGAACACATATTGAGGTGTTATTTGGAAATATCTCTTCACATTTTAAGGTAATGTTCAGGGGCGTTGCTAGGTCTCCAAAACATCCGGGGCTGGAGCCCATGATAGATTTTATAGAAGTAGAGTAAATAAAATCACATGGTTAGGCAGCATACAGACTGATATAATTGACGCCAATGAACAATAGGTATATATGGGTATATATCGGGGCTCAACAAATCCCAGGCACCAGGAAATTATACCTGGTGCCCAGTTATTGTTGTCCCTGCATGGTGCCCTCGCCGCTGGGATCATTTTATTTATCCAGCGGAGCGCGGGGGAGCAGTGTGTGCACCGGCTGCACAGTCTTCCTGCTCCATCCCCACATGCACCGTACTATAGTGTCCGAGCGCTGAGTGTGCTCAGCAGGGCTAGAAACAACAGCATTTTTTTATCATAAACAACAACAAAATTGCTGACTTGTGCGTAAGTGTATGTGACAGAGTGTGTGTTTGTGTGTATGACTGACTGCATGTGTGTGTGTGACTGTGTGTTTATGTGACCCACTGTATGTGTGTGTGACTGTATGTCTGACTGTGACAGAATGTATATGTGTGTGTCTGTGACTGACTGTGTGTGTGTCTGTCTGTGACTGTATGAGTGTGTTTGTGTCTGTCTGTTACTGACTATATGCGTGTGTGTGACTGACAATAAGACTCGCAGCACACAAAAAACTCACATTACTCAAAGTTACACTTATACACAAAAATACACAGCCACAAATACACACACATACACATGCAGCCACACATACACACACATTCACACTTGCACAGTCACACATGCACAGTCACACATACATACACACACCCTTACACACAGAGACACACAATCCCACTTACACACACCAACTTACATCACACACACACACTTGTATGTGAGCAAATTCCCATGATTTAAAAATAACTGAGCATATAAAAATGACTCAACCCTGACCCCCCCCCCACATAGATACCCTTACATAGACAACCTTACACTCACACACACATCCAGACAACCTTACACACAGACACCCTTATACACACAGATGGCCTTTCCCACACAGACATTCTGCCACGCAGACTCGTGTGTAAACCTGCAACTCTCACACTCACATCACAAATATTTTTATTTTTTAATAAAAAGGGGTAAAAAACTTGGGGAGAATAGGCTGAGGTATGAAGGTATGCTCCTTCTACCAACCTAATAAAAGAGAGAAGTGCAGGGAATTGAGATGGGAATTCAACTGAATGCGAGAATTTTTCCAGCTCTGCTACTTTAGCCTTAATTTTGAAATTCCCATCTCACTTCCCTGCAATTCTCTCTTTCATGAGTAATGCCTATAATATAATGAGCAGCTCATACACTCATAATGTATGGGTTTAATAGTATAACAAGGTCCATGTGATGTTTAATGCCATGTGTATGGACTCATTGCCATCAACATAAAGACTATATATAAAGATGAATCACTATTATTCATATTGAATGTGATAATCAGGTGTGAAAATAAAAATGGTATGAGCACTGTTTCACACTTGATTATCACATTCAATATGATTAATAGTAATTAATCACATTTTCTCCTAGTAATCTCACTGCCACTGACACACACTCCTAACTCTGCCACTTATGCTTTCACTCTCGAACACTTACACTCTGCCACTCACACACACTCATAACTCTGCTGCTCACGCTTACACTCACACACACACACTCATATCTCTGCTGCTCACACTTATACACTCCAAAACTCTGCCACTCACCCACACTTACACTCTGCCACACACATACACGCACACTCATAACTCACACTCTTCCAAACACTCACACTCTGCACACTCACTCATACAATCACACTCTGCCACTTACACACACTTACATTCTGCCACTCACACACATACACACTCATAACTCTTCCACTCATGCTTGCACTCACACACTCTCTCTTCCAATCACACTCTGCCACACTCACACACATACACTTACTTACACTCTGCCACTCACACTCTGCCACTCATATACATACACATGCACACTCATAACTCTGCCACTCACACCCACTTACACTCTGCAAATTACATTCTGCCACTCACATACATACACATGCACACTCATAACTCTGCCACTCACACCCACTTACACTCTGCCACTCATATACATACACATGCACACTCATAACTCTGCCACTCACACCCACTTATACTCTGCAAATTACATTCTGCCACTCACATACATACACATGCACACACATGCACACTAATAACTCTGCCACTCACAGTCTGCTACTTACATACAAATGCAGACTCATAACTCTGCCACTCACACCCACTTACACTCTGCCACTTACCTCACATACATACACCTGCACACTAATAACTCTGCCACTCACACTCTGCCAAACACTCACCTGCAAAACTTGAGGGGGCGGAGCTAAACATGAGGGGCGGAGCCTATCGTGAGGGGATGGAGTCTGCTGCTGTTCAGCATACAGCATGCAGGAGGCGGGATCGAACATGAGGGGGCGGAGCCGAACGCGAGGGGGCGTGGTCAGGGTCTCCATTCGGGGCTATAGGGGGAGATCCGGGGCTTCAGCCCCAGTAGCCCCCCCCTAGCGACGCCTCTGGTAATGTTTACCTAAATTGCAATATATGTGAAAAATAAAAAAAAAAGATTTTTTGCTGCAAACTTTGGCATAGATTGGTGGTAAAATGGCTACATGAAATGTGTCAAAATACCCCAAGTTAAATGCCCTGAGTTGTCTAGTTTTCAAAAATATGTACATGTTGTGGGTCATTCATGGATTTAGTACAGAAATCAGTGTTACAATGTCACTATCGCTAATTTTGAAAGAAAGGATTTTAAAATAGCTTTGCACCACTTATAGTTCTGGCCCTGTAACATGAATAAAAAAGTCATGTCTCTTGTACATGAGTATACGATTTTTCAAATAAAAGTCATAAAAAAAGTATTTTTTCAATTTTTTTGCCATATTTTATTATTTTTTTTACATCAAATTATATGCTATTATCAAAATAATTGTATCAAAAGAAAGCCCTTCTTATAATGATAAAAACAATATATAGTTTGTGCGGGTACACTAAATGAGACAGAAATAAATTACAGCAAAACACAAACACCTCAGAAATGTTAAAACAGCCCATGTCACCAAGCGTTGGACAAGCCAAAAAAGTCATGTCACTAAGGGGTTAAAGTCTGTTTAGTGTCATGCTGAAGAATAGCTGAAAGTTTAATTAAGAGTTTAACTGGGGGTTTCTTACTAAGGCATTAAGGACACTAGTATATTTCTAGGCCCCCTCAATTATAGTAGGAAGGAGAATGCTACAAGAAACTGTACTTGTTCAATATTCTTTCTGATTACCTACAAGCCATAAGAAGCATACTAGTTTCTTCTCATACATTTTACAATGAAAGAGATATTTAAAGTGATTGACTTAAACTGTAATGAGTACAAACAAGAGTTAGAGGTACAAGTAAAGCAATACTGTCTCCTTGGGGGATATCCTTTGAAAACTACTGGCTTCGTTTCAGAGACAGCTGTTCAAATGCACATTACTTTTCCCCCCATTTTTATTTAATGCTCAGGCATTGGAACAATGTGTAGAACGTAGGGGGTTTGACTGAAGTTGTATTTTGGAACAAAGGAAAGTATAAGAGGTTTTTTTTTTTTGATTGGAGAAGGCAAGGACACTTTTTTGTCCCCAGTGCACTAGAGTTTTGGACTGGAACTCAGTAGAAATCAGTTTCCATAGGTTCCTAGGGAAGAAGCTGGAAGTGAAATGTGAATTACTTTGGAATACAAGAAGAATGGACAATGCCAAAGCTGCAATTCTGAAAATATGAATCTGAATAGAATTAATGAGAGTCCAATGATAATGATAGCTTGAGGAGAACTACGAATGAAAAAAGAGACCTGTGAGATTACTTAAATTCAGCTAGCCAACATAACAACCACATCTAGATGCCAGGTTTCTTGGCTCTTAAAGGGACAGTCTAGGCACCAAAGTTAGTTTGGTGCAAGTTGATGCAGGCATCCTATAAAAAATATGTTTACATAGTTGCCAACATCAGCCATGTTTCCAGGGACACATATTTGTTCCACATGCTGCAGAAAGAGCATGAAAAGTGCAGCCCGACCGTCTGTAGGATACAAATAGGCACAGACACAATAGAATGAATTAATCATGGTAGGTCCTATGAGATCTCCACCCTGATTGATTAATTCATTGGATTGTGTCTATATCCTGTGTGTATATCCATCCTAATTACTGCAAGGCTGCACTTTGCATGGTCTTTCTGCAGCATGTGGAACAAATATGTGTCCCTGGAAACATGGCAGATGTTGTCAACTATGTGTGTATAATATTTTGTTCAAGCCCTCCCACAGTGTAATTCTCTGCTGCAACCCCAGTGCCTATCCACATGGTGTAAAGCAGAGAATCATACTGTGGATGTGTGTTATTTTTCCTTTTGGCACCATTAAATGTAATTCTCTAACCTACCTTTTTTCAGCTTCTTGTTGCCTGGTCAGTGTAAATGTTTGATAGATATTTGGTGGGGACTATTTTATTTCTGCACAATTGAATTAAAGTGTATATGGGGCAATACCTGTTTGGTATGTATTATGGTGACCACATTCCTTCTATCTCTCTCTCTCTCTCTCTCCAGTCTGTCAAGCTGCTCGCTTCAATAATTAAATAAATAGAGTAAATAAAATAAAAGTAAGAACAAAAGGAAATAAAATAATTTCACATAAAAATAAAACACACTTGATGGCACATCAATATTGTCCAGGAAGCTTGTATCAAACAACTTTTGATTTTTTAATTTTGGATAAACACCTTCACTACACACCACAAAACAAGCTTCCTCGTAGCCAGGGAGAGTGGGGGCTCCTCATTAGCTGCTAGACAAGTTTATTACATCTAGCTGTGAGTACATCTTAATTTAACAAATGTAAATTGTAAAATACACATTTTAAAGTACTTTGAAAGTACTTCAATATGCATTAACATAGAGTATACATTTTGGGCAGTAGGCCTCTTTAATAATTGCTAGCTCTTCAGACTGGGAAATAAGACCTACTGATTAGGCAGAAAAGCAGCTTATTAGAGAATCCAGCTAGCAGTTGTCCTAGGTGTATTCATAGTTAAACTTATTTAATTATGTAATATAGTTTTTTTTAACCCCTTAAGGACAAGAGCTCTTTAACTAGGTTTTCTAGATTGCTATTTCTAAATGGCCATGTCCAATCATTGTGGGCTAGGACCTTCATGAGTCCTTTGGGGGTTAAAATGGTTTTGATTTTTTTCTACCAGGAAGAATATATTATTTGTCTCATTTTCATGCATGTCATGGGGAACATTTACAATAAAAAAAGTTATACATTTATACATATTAAACTTTAGTAAAAAAAAAAAAATAAATGGTGTCTTTTTATGGGTTTTAGACTGAACTTTTTAACTTGCATTGTTTATTAGCTGCTTATGGCAAGGATGGGTAACATTCGCACTTCAGTTTTGGGGGACTACATTTCCCATTATGCTAAATCAGTCATTGGCATGCTGCACATCCTGGGAAAAGTAGTTCTCAACAGCTGTAGTGCCAAAGGTTAACTATCACTGTATTAAGGAAAACCAACAATATCCTGCTTTTACAAAGATAAAGTAAAATTGAACATAATCATTATATTGCATCATTAAACAAGCAAGGCTAAAGGGCAATATTATATATCTATTGTTATTATCAGGGGATACAGTATGTTACAATGTTAAATGTGCTTAAATGATGATGGAAATGGGTAGGCTATTAACATTACAGAAGAGTGCTGAAATGAAGGGTCAAACATAAAGAGGGAGTTTCTGAGAAAATGTTGTTAAATGGTATATTGATATAAATGTTTCTAAGAAAAGAATTGGGGAGGTTAATACACTAGAGGGAGTGTTTTAAATTGGCTCATGTTTACACATGCACAAGAACTGAAGGATTAAATAGGATCTGGAGAGCTTAGTTTTGTGTTTTTTGATAGTTTAGATTTGTTTACTACTTTACATTATATAAAATTCACATTAATGTGCTTTGTGTATGTATCATAGTTTCCACAGCAATAAAACTCACACTCACAATGCACATTATTAGATCACAATACACAATAAGACTCACAGCAAAAATAACTCACATTAATTACACACACAGTCACACTTATACACATACATTCACTGCCACAAATACACACAGGGCCGATCCTAGGGTCACAGGCGCCTGGGTGCAGGTTTTCCTTTGGCGCCCAAGGGTGGGCGTGGCTTTATTATGAACCCCTCCCCTTTAGACATTTCTGTTCCAGACATGCCCATTTCAATTTGGGGAGAGGGGAAGGAGAAAACTTTATTTTAATGTAAAGGGCCAACGTTTATTTTAAATAAAGATATATATTTTGCCATAATACTGTGTAGTGGTTTTATTTATTTCTATGATGCTCAGCCAGCAACATGAGAGACTTTTTACTGGCTAGAAGAGTGAGTTTTTACTACCGTTTTACTACTGTACTACCCATGATTCCCAACCAGCCAAAGTCTCTCATTAGTCTGGCTGAGCATCATTGGAAAATAAGTACACAAGGAGTGATAAATAATATTCCACCAAGTCAGTCACTCACGTGTCTCTCTCTCCCCATACCCTCATGTCTGTCTGTCTCTCTCTCCCCGTACCCTCATGTCTGTCTTTCTCTCCCCGTACCCTCATGTCTGTCTCTCTCTCCACTCATGCTCCATGTCTCTCTCTCTCCATTCATGCTCCATGTCTGTCTTTCTCTCTCCACTCATACTCCATGTCTGTCTGTCTCTCACTCTGCACTCATTCCCCATGTCTGTCTCTCGCTCTGCACTCATTCCACATGTCTGTCTCTCACTCTGCACTCATTCCACATGTCTGCCTCTCACTCTGCACTCATTCCCCATGTCTTTTCTCACTCTCCACTCATTGCCCAGGTCTGTCTCTCTGTCCACTCATTGCCCATGTCTGTCTCTCTCCACTCATACCCCATGTTTGTCTCTCTCCACTCATACCCCATGTCTGTCTGTCACACCCCATACCACTTTTCCATGCCCCCTACTGACCTCATCTCAGAACTCAATTAGCGCTGCCTTGATCTCCCCGCACATAGTGATGACTCTGACAGTTATTTTCCGACGCTCTAAGTCATCACTGTGCACGGAAAGAGCAGAAAGCGCTGACTGAGGTCTAAGGGGAAACATGGCGCCGATCTGCAGAGCTGGCTCTGAGATGCAGCAAAGCAGCACATGGGCAGCCCATTTGCAGAGGTGTACTTAGGGTACACTTTTCCATTAACATAAGCAACAGCCAGTTTGCCTATTAAAAATGTTACAGTTTGCCCAAAAAAAAATGCCAGTTCGTCCATTAAAATAGACCAGTTTCCCAAGTAATATGCCACATTTTTTGCCCATTAATATGCCACAGCCAGTTTGTCCATTAATATACAACAGCCAATTTGCCCACTGATATGTCACAGACAGTTTTCCCATTTATATACCAATGCTAGTTTGCCAATTAATAGGCTACAACCAATATGCCACAGTTAGTTTACCCAATAAAAGCATAATCTCCTCTCCTGCCTTCCCCAGTACTCAACTTGCTGCCGCTCTCGCGTCCCCGGCTGTCTCCTCCGCACAGTCTTCCCTCTACGCACGCTGAGTGCAGGAGGCGGGAAATAGACGCCAGCTGGTTGGGGGCTGGTGCCCTCCATGTGATAAATTGATGAGCGCAGTGAGGGCCCCAGGCAAGAACACACTTACACACAGCCACACATAAATACACACAGTCATACATAAATACACACAGTCATACATAAATACACACAGTCATACATAAATACACACAGTCACACATAAATACACATAGTCACACAAACACAGTTACACACTTAGTCACCCTCACAGACATACATTTACACAGACACCCTTATACACACTGTCACACATACATAAATACACACAGTCACACATAAATACACACAGTCACATATAAATACACACAGTCATACATAAATACACACAGTCACACAAACACAGTTACACACTTAGTCCCCCTCACAGACATACATTTACACAGACACCCTTATACACACTGTCACACATACATAAATACACACACCCACCTTTACACACCTAGACACAGGATACACGTGCACATACACTCATGTACACACACTTACACAGACAGTAACACACACATAGTTATACACATTGACACACACATACACACTTATACACATACACATACACACACACTTACACAGACAGTAACACACACATAGTTATACACATTGACACACACATACACACTTATGCACATACACACACACTTACACAGACAGTAACACACACATAGTTATACACATTGACACACACATACACACTTAAACACATTTACATTCACACACACTTACACAGACAGTAACACACACATAGTTATACACATTGACACACACATACACACTTATACACATACACACACACTTACACAGACAGTAACACACACATAGTTATACACATTGACACACACATACACACTAATACACATTCACATACACTTCCACACTTTCTTTCTTTTTTTATTTTACATTTTAACAACCCCCCCAAACTGTTATCACCTCCTCCTCCTCCTCCTTGTTAATCCAAGCATAGAGCAACGGGGGAAAGCTCCGCCCCTGTCGTGTTCTGTGATTGGCTGCAGGGAGGAGGATGTTCTCTATGGTGTCTTGGCAGATACTCTAGAGAACGTACACCTCCCGGCAGCAGCCAATCACAGAACGCAACGAGGGCGGAGCTTGCACCCGTCGCGCTGTGCTTGCTTTAACAAGGAGGAGGATGGCAGGGAGAGAGCTCCCTGCTTCAGCGCCTCTCCTCCCGTGCGCCTGGGCGCGGTGCACCCCGTGCACCCGCCCAGGATCGGCCCTGCTTACACAGATGCACCCTGACACATATACACCCTTTTATACAGAAACCCTTATACACACACACAGACATCCTGACACACAAGCACCCATACACACCCTTTCACACACTTGTACACACACATCCTTACACACACACAAACATCTTTACACACACAGACACCCTTACACACATACACACACATACCCTTACACACGTACACATACACCCTTACACACACACACACACACTCATACAAATGCCCCACAGACACCCTTACACACATACACACCCTTACACACACACATATCAGCAGACAGCATTACAAAAGACACCCTTACATACATACACCCTTTTTTCTTTTTTTATACTATATATCTTTATTTGGAATTAATAGGTTATAAACTTATCTTCTAAATATTGGAAATACACAGATACCCACACAGACACCCTTACACACATACATACACACACACACACATACAAAGACAGACTGCCTTACACACATACACCCTTACACCCATTTTTTTTAATATTTTTTTTGTGACCAAATAAATATTATATGCCATTTCTCCCCCTCCCTTCTCATTTACCTTTCATTTGCAGGGAGGGCAATGGTTCAGACACATTGTCTACCTCCATCCTTATTAAAAGGTCTCAGAGCCAACGAACATGAGCATATTTTAATCAAGGTGATCATTTCTCCAGTGTTTGTGTATTCTACTCATTTTCACACTTTTGTTACAAGTTATTAGTATCACACTATTGTGCATTCATTCATTGTGTTTCAGCATTCCAGCGCCATCCCCTGTTTGGCTGTTGTATTCCTATTGAAATTTGGTAGAAGGTAGCGTTACACTTTGGAAGTATACGCAAGTTTATGTATATCCACTGAGTGTACACACGGTTATTTTTGTTTTACTTGTATTGATTTATTCATGCTCTTCTTATCTTGTTTTGTTTTCTCTTGCTCTGATTCATTCTTGATTTTCCTTGCTGCCTATGATTTTGTTCTGATCCAATCCGGGTTTACCTTGTTTTCTCCTGCCTTGTTTCATTGCTTCTATTAAATGTTCCCCACGTGTTTTTGTTCAGCATGCTTCAGCTTCCAGTCCGGTCAGTCACAGGTATATTCTTTATTTTAATGTTTGTTTTCCTGTTAAATTTATTTGTAGTTATTATTTTAGGCAGGTTTTTAGTGTTAGGAACTTGCATTATTGTGAGGTACATTGATGCTGGTGGCAAGCTTTTCTTCTCATGGCCATTTGGTGTAACTAAACCCTTACCATCCTTACCAACTCTGCCCTTTATTTATATCTTTGTTTTTAGCCTTGTCCTGCTCATGTCTGTTTTCAGATATGCTTTTACTCTAGTAGTTTGTTTTTGCTCAAGCGGCCCTGTTCTCATAATGTCACTCAACAACCCCTGTGCAGGCTCATCCAAGCTCTATTATGTTATTTTTGTTTCTTCTTTCTTGTCCTTACTACTATTTCTCTGCTTAGCCTCTTTGTCTCAGCCAGCAGCATCCTCCTTATCCTGCCCATGGTGTTATAAAACCTATTACTGTGTTATATTCTAGTCACACTAAAAAAATTCAGTTCAAGAAATAAGTAAAAAAGTGACCTAAACAATAATGTGACCTAAACCAAATTTGCTCAAATATATGATGACCCTGATTATAAGATGACCCCCCAAACTTTGGATATTCCTTTAGCAATTCTGAATATAAGACTACCCTATAGGAAAAAGGTGTAACTTGCATATATTCACAGGTAAATTGCTTTTTCATATTTAATAAAAATTATAATAGAAAAAAATGTATTTCTTGTTTTTATTTCCTTTTATTTGCCCATCTGCCAACCAGACTTAGCCTATGCTGCCCCTACACCCTCCAGACTTAACCAACGCTCCCTCTCCCCCCTCCCTTCCTCCCTCCCCCAGACTTGCTTGTGCTCCCCCTCCCCCTCCCTCCCCCAGACTTGCTTGTACTCCCCCTCCCACCCCCAGACTTACTGTGCTCCCTCTCCCCCTCCCTCCCCCAGACTTGTTGTGCAATATGGCATATTGGGGGGGGGGGGTGATCCTGGCATATTAAATGGCATATTGAGAGCAAAATCCTGGCATATTAATTGGCATATTGGGGGGCAAAATCCTGGCATATTAAATGGCATATTGGGGGGCAAAATCCTGGCATATTAAATGGCATATTGGGGGCAAAATCCTGGCATATTGAAAGGCAAAATCCTGGCATATTGAGAGCAAAATCATGGCATATTAAATGGCATATTGGGAGGGGGGGGGGGAAATCCTGGCATATTAAATGGAATATTGGGGGCAAAATCCTGGCATATTGAGAGCAAATTACTGGCATATTAAATGGCATATTGGGGGGCAAACTCCTGGCATGTTGAGGGGAAAAATCCTGGCATATTGAAGGGCAAAATCCTGCCATATTAAATGGTATATTGGGGGACAAAATATTGGCATATTGAGAGCAAAATACTGGCATATTAAATGTCAGTCATTTTTTGTATATCTATGTATGTTCAATAGGTGATATGAAACTCCTCTTATAATGTTTGTTCTTTTGGATATGAGCAATAAATAAAATTATTAAAAAAAAAAAAAAAAATTTAAATGGCATATTCGAGGGAAAACTCCTGGCATATTAAATGGCATATTGGGGGGGCAAAATCCTGGCATACTGAATGGCAAAATCCTGGCATATTGAGTGGCAAAATAATTCTGGCATATTGAATGGCTAAATCCTGGCATATCGAGGGGTTAAATACTGGCATATTTTAATTGGCAAAGTGATGCTGTGGCATGGTCTGTGGGGCAAAATAACATGTACATAGTTCTGTGGGGCAAAGTGACACTGTTGCATTCCAAATCATGTAGGTGCAATATGAGTGCAAGTGCTGTGGGTGCAATATAGGTGCATGGCAAGTTCTGTGGGTACTGTATGGTGCTGTGTTAAGTCCTTTAGGTGCAATGTGGGTGCAGAGGAAGGGAATAAAACGTAGGAATGCAATTTTTCAATAACATTTTTATTAAATAGAATATTAAATAATTCAAATAAGTATAAGTGTTTATAGGTATGTATTGTTTTCGATTTGTACACTTGTCACCTTGTGGGGCTCCTGTGTGTCGCATAATTAATGGCTGTCCCATGTGTGGCATATTTATTGGGCCCCATGTGTGGCATAATTAAGGGGCTCTTTTGTGTGGCATAATTATTGGGCGCTTGTGTGTGGCATAATTAAGGGGCGCCTGTGTGTGTGGCATAATTAATTGGGCTCCAAGGTGAGGCATAATTTATGGGGCTTTGGTGTGGCATAATTCATGGGGCTCTTGTGTGTCATAGTTATGGGGCTCCTGTATGTGGCATAGTAATGGGCTCCTGTGTGTGGCATAGTTAAAGGGCTCCTGCGTGTGACATAATTTGTGGGGCTCTTGTATGTGGCATATTTAATGGGCCATCTGACTGGCATTACTAAGGAATCTGTTTGGCATAGTATTGGAGGAAATCCAGGGGGGTGACACCATGAGTTACCGCACCGGGTGACACCAACCCTAATGACGCCTCTGTTATAAGATATACAATATCCCTGGAGATTATGTACTGTTTTATTTTGTGACACTTCCCTGTAATGTTAGATGTAAAAGACTCTAAATGTTTGACAAAAGTATAGCATTTACAGTGTTTCTCTCTACACTTGTGTCTACCATGCATTTTAAGGGTTTGGTAATGAAGCATCTGGGTGACAACGATGTACCCCATGTAGAAGATTCCCTTGCTATACATCTAATATGATCTTTCCTCATTTTATGATAAATTGGGTTTTGATATAGAACAGACATGCATATTAAGTGTGAGAGGAGAGGAGTGCACAGACAACACTATTGGTTTTATGGACAAGCATCTGGGACTTTTAAAACGTTTTTAAATGTAAGATCTTACTGTTTGTTGGTTTTATTGCTTATATATTAAAATACTTACTTGTGCAATCCTGCCTTCTCCTTCCCATGTGATCTGGATATCTGGGCTGCCTCTGGAGCTGGTTTACAAGGTCTACCTGCTCTTATCTGAGCTCACCCACGCTATTTATCTTGAGCAGGGTATTGCTCATGTAAATGTGAGTGTACCATTTATGCACTTTGCACTATTATATCATTGCACTGATATACTACACTATTATTGTTTTTGTTTTTTTTTCCCTTTGCATAATATCTGAGCATTTCGTCTCATAGAAAAGGGTAATGTTCTTTTTTTCTAGTGTTGGTCACTAGCGCACATGTTCACTTTATTGTATTTGTTTTCACTGGTTTGCTAGGAGTGAGACACTAGCTGTGCACAAGTGCTAGCTTACTCCATCACAGTTATTGCGCAGTATACTGTATTGTTTGTTAATGCATATTAAGGATCTTTTTGAATTTATACAGTTCTGTACTATATCTTGTAAACAAATATTAGAATTCCTCGCTCCATGTAAGTATGCTCTTTTTATAATTTTGTCCGGGTATTGTCTCTCATGTAATATCCTAGATAGATCTTTAGTCTATCTGTCAAAAGTTTAACATTTCTGCAGAGTCTACTAAATTCTCCTGTTAGTATTCCTGAGAAAATGTGGCAACTGGTGGCCAAAAGTACAGTATTCCCCTTCATATTGTGCATGCATTTTTCTCATGGAGTATAAGCTGGACGAGGTGTAAGACTTTTGCTATTGTTTCTCCCTAACAATATGGCAAAATAAAAATATATTTCAGGGTTTATGCACCTTTAAACCTAAAAATCTATATCCACGCTATAAACAATAGTGTCTGTATGACATTAAGATCACCAACTTAAACACACGCATAGAATAATGCTTTGGAATGTTAAAACACGTAACTTCAAACAGATGGTTACATATTTAGACACAAAATAAAGTAAGCTCTTTTAACATAGAGATATAAATATGCACAGGCTTGCTGGATAAAGTTCAAGGATAAATTGTAAAGGTCCAATCAACATCTATTCCCTTAAGGAAAATTAGAATTTTTAAACCAAAATTCCTGCTGCTTTGTAATAGGAGTGGTAAGAACTGTTAAGGAATAAAGAAATTGGTATTGTATCTACAAACAGTTTTAATATACATTTGGCCTTAGCACAAGCTCTGTATGCCAGCACAAATGGCAAAAAATCATAAGGAAATGAAATACAGTTTTTGATTGTAGGGTGGCTTTCACTATACTCTAAAATCTATTATTGTGGCTGACAAAAATGATTCAGTCAATGAGGTCGATTCTAGGCCGGCTGGCAAAAGTTAAAGTTATTATAGTGCATGTTGTTCCTGAGGGAATAACAAGAAATTCAACTGAAATGGGGACCGCAAATATCCAGTGTGTTAAAGCACTGGTATTATGGCAAGAGAATAAGGGATTTTTGCAAAATAAACACCATTATTTCCCCATTAAAATAATGCTAGGGGACTGAGGGTGTGATAGCCACCCCCAGTTCCCGGCGTCCCCTTAAAAAAAAATGATTGGCCACTTGGTCGCCAGTGGCCCCCTGCAGGCCCCCCCCCCCCCCCCCCCCTTAGCGACCATGGGCCAGAGCCATGTTTACAGTCACTAAATAAATGTAAATATGGCCCCCATACAATATAAATAATGGTCCCCATGGAACATCACAATGCCCATGGCCTCTTAATAAAATAAACAATGGCTACATAGGGCCACAGACTGGTCCCTTAAAAAAAATGTCCCCCCTGATGCCAAGGGCTGGTGCTTTGCCTGTTGCCCCTTACTAAATAAACGTAAAAGCATGCCTCTGAGTTTGGAATCAGCAAGGGCTGGCAAAAAATAAGTAAAATAATTAAATATAATCCTTACCTACCCCCCAGCACCTTGCTATCACAAATAGGCCCATAATATAAAAAAGATAGCTTTTGAGAGCTATGAGGGTTGGCATGGAAAATAATATATATTTTATATCATCATATATTGCTGCCGATTATCATTTAATCCCTTAAGGACCAAAGTGCTAAAATGTTGTCTTTTTGCCGATATACGTTGGCAGAGATCAGGGTCTTCACAGACTTTGAGGGTCCTTGCCGAAACACTGTGAAAGTCCTGTCTAAAGTTGAGGCGTAATGAACCCAAACGTTGGGGCATGTTGCAATTTGGTATAAATGTAGCCAGTGCTCATTTTAAGTATTTTCTACACTTTCCATGTCAGACTGAGGCAACTCAAAGTGGCCCCATCTGACAGACGGGATCCTGCTGCTGGTTGCTATGAGCAGTTACAGTCAGGATGTTCTTTGCCGTCCTACAGGCTTTTGGGGACTGAAAATTAGGACACCATAGAATGTCCTACAAGTGTCAACCACTATTCAATATGCAAATCAATACATAATATTTCTGGCATACAGTGTTTTCTGTCTCTCTGTGTTGTATCACTGGCTTCATTCTTTCCAGATTTAACATAGTTACCCCTATCTCCAAATATGTCCTTATATTTCCCTTTAGTCTAGTTTCTGATCTCTGCATCTTGTCTTTTAAAATAATTATTTATTTTGTCAATAATGAATCACAAGCAGATTCCATCAAGTTCACTACATCTCTTGTTACCTCCATAGTTCTCTGTCTTTGCAAAGTTTGTTAATGCTTTAAAAAGAACAATAACATTAAAACATGTTAATACAAAAACAATATAAAACACACTGCGCCTATATGTGATAGGAGTGGCAGCACCAAAAACAACTAGTGTTTCACTTCTAGTAAAAACATTACAATATACAAAAACATGAATTTGTGCGCTATATATAGTTCAAGATCCACTCACATATTCCTGAGCAGTATTCTGCTCAGGGCCGTCTTTAACGCGGGGCAAACGGGGCAGCTGCCCTGGGCCCACTTACTCCTGGGGGGCCCAAGGCAGCTGCCTTGTGGTCCCGCTGCCCCTCCATATGCACCTGCACTATGCGATCAGCACTGATCGCATAGTACAGGTGCGTTTTCTGCTCTCCCCGGTTCCCTCAGCGGGGAGACGCAGGCAGCATGTGCTCAGTGTGTGTTAAACACACTGAGCGCTCAATCCATGCTGCTCGCGCTCCCCGTGCGTAATGTTGGTTCAGAGCATCGGAAATACGATGCTCTGCGTCATTACTACGCGCAGGGAGCGCGAGCAGCATGGATTGAGCGCTCAGTGTGTTTAACACACACTGAGCACATGCTGCCTGGGTCTCCCCGCTGAGGGAGGTGGGGAGAAGAGAGAACGCTAGGGTAAGGAGGGCAGTGGAGGGGGGGATCGAGAGAACGTTATGGGTGGGGAGGGGGATAGAGAGAACACAGAGGAGGGGGGGTTAGAAAGAACACTGGGGAGGGGGGGATAGAAAGAACACTGGGGAGGGGGGGATAGAAAGAACACTGGGGAGGGTGTGACTGTGTGTAAGGCTGGCTAAGAGTGTGTCTGTAAGTGTGGGCATGCATTTATGTGTGTAAGTGTGACTATGTGTAAGGGTGTATGTATATGTATAAGGGTGAGTGTGTGTTTAAGAGTGTGAATTTCTGTGTATGGGTGACTGTGTATAACTGTGGGTGTGTATTTCTGTGTGTGGATGTAAGTTTGACTGTGTGTGTAAGGGTGTATTTGTAAGTATGACTGTTAGTGTCAAAAAAGCATATGTTTATTTTCTTTCGGTAAAAAAAAAATGTAAGTGTGTGAGTGTGTGTGTCTAAGTGTGGGCGTGTATGTAAGTGTGACTGTGTGTAAGGGTGTCTGTGTATGTATATGTGTAAGGGTGATTGTGTGTTTAAGAGTGTGTGTATTTCTGTGTAAGTGTGACTGTGTGTAAGGGTGTGTATAACAGTGTGTGTATGTGTGTGTATGTAAGTGTGACTGTGTGTATAATTGTAAGTGTGACTGTTAGTGTCACACAAGCATATATATTTTTCCGGTAAAAATAAATAAAATGTAAGTGTGTGTGTGTGTAAGTGTATCTGTAAGTGTGACTGTGTATGTCTAAGAGTGTTTGTGTATCTTTGTGTAAGTGTGACTGTGTGTAAGGGTGTGTATAACTGTGTGTATGTAAGGGTGACTGTGTGTGTAAGGGTGTCTGTGTAAGTGAATATATATGTGTAAGTGTGTCACGTGAGGGGGAAAATCTCCGCCCCCTCATAGAGCATGTTAGAGCACCGGATGTCCGTGACATACTGGTGCTCAGAACACATGGAGCCACGCACAGAAGAAACATCCCCTTCCCTGCAAATGTAAGGTAAGTGAGCAAGGAGGGAGACAAACGAGTGTGTGTAAGTTTGACTGTGTGTGTAAGTGTGTCTATCTGACTGTGTAAGTCTGTTTGTGTAAGTGTGTCTACCTGATTGTGTAAGTCTGTGTGTGTGTGTCTATCTGACTGTGTAAGGTTGTCTGTGTGTGCAAGTGTGTCTATCTGACTGTGTAAGTCTGTGTGTGTAAGTGTGTCTACCTGATTGGGTAAGTCTGTGTGTGTAAGTGTGTCTATCTAACTGTGTAAGGTTGTCTGTGTGTGTCTGTCTGACTGTGTACGTTTGTCTGTGTAAGTCTGTGTGTGTAAGTGTGTCTATCTGACTGTGTAAGGTTGTCTGTGTGTTAGTGTGTCTGACTGTGTATGTAAGTGTGTCTATCTGACTGTGTAAGGTTTTCTGTGTAAGTTTATATATATATATATATATATATATATATATATAAATATATATACAAAGCAAGTGTGTGTGTTTATTTTTTTGTAGGGAGGTATTAGGGTGGAGGGTGTGATTGCATGCCGGGAATGAGGGGTGGGGTGCAGGGGCCCCAAACAAATGTTTGCCCAGGGTCCAGTCAATGTTAAAGACGGCCCTGATTCTGCTCAGTACAAATCGCCTGCGGGAGCCCCTTGTGGGGTCTTAATCAAGGGTTATTCCAAAAGCAGGTTCCAGCAGCGATATTAAACCAAAAGAGACCGGGAAGGAAGAAAATCGCAAGAAAAGCACATTTATTGCGTATAAAAAAATATATAAAATCTAACATTAAAAAAGGCAATGTCCTTCAGAAAGTGTATACGGTGCAAATCAAAGGCAGAGTGTGCAATAAATCTCTTGAAATGTCCTCCTCCTGCACATCTTGAACTATTACTTCGAGAATCACTTTTTACACGATATACTGCACCATAATATCTTATTTTGTTATTTTTCCCTTTGTATAACATGGAGAGGATTGCCTCATTTTAAAGGGTAACCTAAGTGTGAAGTGTTTGGGAATAGCGCACAAATTCATGTTTTTGTATATTAATAGCATGTTGTGCAGGATGCTTGTTTTTCCTTCAGATGGACTTATGTTTAAAGGACTTATACAATTATTTATTTCACAATTCATTTTTTTTACATGTGGTCATTTTTTTTGTAAGTTGCAAAGTGATTTAATTATGCATATATGAAATACATCAGTACTTGTTTTCCCGCTGAGTTATACTTATTGAACCTGACATTTGTTTTTAATATATGTTGCCATTCTCATGCAAGTGTCTTGTAAAGGGTGTATTCATTGATAGATCACTCAGTATTATTGAAAGTGTCAGGTTAAGAGGAGTTAAATACCTGGCACATTTTTTCACCATTTTTTTTAGTTTTTTACACAGGACTTAAAAAAGGAAATATTAGTTTTAACCATATATTGCTGTGTCCTTGGAGAACCTTTGACAGCAATATTCTCAACCTTTTGTGCAGTTGTGCATTTTTATTTTGTTTCTTATGTCTATAACTTTTTTTTATAGAATTTACTATTTCAGCCACATCACTTGTATTGTTTCATTTCTATCCACTACTGATATGTAAAATGCATGAGGGACTATTTTTAAACCTAGTCTCTGAGGAGACCGCAAGGTGGTATATAATGGGGTGATGGGGGGGGGGGCACGTAATGTGGTGATTGGGAGGGGGGCATGTAATGTGGTGATGGTGCATGTATTGTGGTGATGAGGGGCATGTAATGTGGTGATGGGGCAATGTGGTGATGTGATGGCGGCATGTAATGGGGTGAATCGGATGATGTAATGGGGGCATTTAATGGTGTGATGGAGGCATGTAATGGGGGTGATGGAGGCATGTAATGGGGTGATGGGCATGATGTAATGGGGCATGTAATGGTGTGATGGGGGGCATGTAATGGGGGTGATAGAGGTATGTGATGGAGTCATGTAATGGGGTGATGTGGGTTATGGGGCATGTCATGGGTGTGCAGTGTAGGTAGGGGGGTGCCTAGGGCAGCACAAAACCAAGATACACCACTGCTGGATTATTCGTGTTGGAGAATACTGGGAAGCAAAACTGAGGTAAAAATATGTTAAAGACAGCATATTCTTTGCAAAGACAATGCGCTATCACATGTACAGTGAATAGCATCAACTTCTCATAAATATCTTTCATTTCTGTGTTGCTTCAGCACTGCTAAGGGTCAGTGCAATCCATGAAATGAAATAAGAATCAGGCATTGAAAAGTACCTAAAGAGTGTGGACGATCTAACACAGGTAGATGAATGTGGTTTGATAAATTACTCTGTCTTTCAGGTATATATATACAGAAAAAGAACACACAATATATAGGAGAAAAAGTAAACTAGAACAATACTCTACTTATACAATGGCATGCAGATTCTTCAAGGTATCCTCATATCCCACAGAAATAGATACCAAAAGCGCTTCCACCTAAGTGATGATAAAGGATACAGGGCTTGTTGTCTGCTTGGAGACTCGGTGGACATATGGAAGATGGAAAAAAGAGAATACATACATGCCTAGCTGTTGTTATTATTACACAATCAATGTACTCATTTATCAACCTAGCAGGATAAAGGACTGAGTTAACCCTGCCAGTATTCAAAACTACAACCTGCAGTCAGGGATTTTACCAACTTAGCTATCTCACCAGCTCCCTCATCCATTGGTCACTCACCTGCACCTGGGTGTGGCCCGCAGTTTTTATGCATGTTATGTGCTGTTCTCAGCACTACTCTTTGATATGAGTCATGACAATAAGGTGTGGATGTAAACATTTTAACTGAATTATGCTATGTATTCTTTTCTTTGCATCTTCCATATGTCCACCTAGTCTCTAAGGAGACAGCAAGTCCTGTATCCATTATCATCAGTTAAGTAGAAGTTATTTTGGGATCTATTCTGTCATTCAACCCTTTCTCCTCATTTAGCTAATATTTCCCCAGAGTGACTAGATTTGATTGAAGTAATGGATAGAAGTGCCATTTCCACATGTGCCGATGTGTAGCTGTTAGTGGGGTAGATCTAATAGCATTCCTATAAAAATATTACGCTTAATATAGCTTTACAAAATCATTGGATATTTCTATTTAAGGTGGGAAGCTACAGTATTTCAACAACTCCAAGGTGGTGGTCTAGAAATACCCTAGTTTTCCTAACACAGTAACATTTTCAGAATAAATCTGTAAATATGATGCCAAATAGGTATTTATTGGGTACAATGTACCTTATGATTAAAAGAATGACAATGCTACCTTTATTAAACTTAACTATGGGAAAATGTTGTAGTAGGCTGGTGAAACACTACAGATTGACCTTTGTTATTTTTAGTGTTACTGCATATTCTTCTGTGGGCAATTTAATTGAGGCCTATATATGCATATTACAGGTACTATATCTACCACCCCTTCTATAAAATAGTACATATGTATCCATATATAACCCCTACCTCATCTCATGAAAATTCTGTATCCCCCCCTGCCAATTTTGTCCTCTTGTTGGCTTGTTAGCAATCATAGGATTCTGTGTACATCTGTGTAATCACAAGTAAGGGTGGTGCTTTCCCACATATCAGTTAAGAGATGCCTGACAAAATCCATTTATCAAGATGCTATGGTCTAAAGTTTTCACAGATGCTTGAAAACATAATCAAAACATATTAGAGAACTTTACTCTTTTCTAGGCTAATATATTAACAAGGTTGCACAATAAAGCAATCAAAAATGTTTGCTTATATTTAATTTTGGTGCTTTGTGACCCATTTATACTACAAAGGTACATAAATATAAAGAACACACAGCAATGCGATATTTCTATATACCATTCACATGTTCACAACAGTGTTAATGTTGATGGCAACATTTGATTTAGTTTTAGTCATAGTCTTTTGCCTACAATGACATTTTAGTTTAGTCGTATTTTAGTCATCTGTATTGTTTTAGTTTTAGTCGACTAAATCTCCAGCGGTGAGGGAGGTAACAGGTCTCAGAAGGCTCAGAATAGCCAGCACCGAAATTTCTATTTTGGGGCACCCACAATCGCATGCTGCTCCGTCAATATGGATAAGCCCTCTGCCGGTCTGAGCTACGGAAGTGAAAGTAACTTCACTTCCGTCGCTCTGAATATGCTACTTGACTGCCCCTAGTGGTAGTTAAGTAGCATTGCAATGGAAAATATTTAAAATACATATTTAATTAATTAAAAACAGGTTATATAGCTATATTAGCCTATAGTGTTAAAATTTAATATTTTTTAGCATAAGGGATAGGGTTAAAATTAAATTAAAATAAAAAAATATTAAGGGATATAATAAGGAATAGAGTTGGGGTTAAATTTAGTGTAAGGGTTAAATTTTGGGTTTGGGTTGGGGTCAAAAGGTCAATATAGGAAAAAAACAAAAAACACTATTTTTGGTTTTTGCCCCATAACTCGCAAAAAAATACCGAAAAATATGGAAACATGCATATTTTTGAACTCGGGACAACATTTAGAAACTATTTAGACGGGGTCTTTTTTAATGATTTTATTTGTATAAATTATATTTTAGGTCAAAGATAGAAAAAGTGGGTTTTTTAAAAATTTTCATCATATTTTATGATTTTTTTTGTAGTAAATTATAAGATATGATGAACATGGTATCTAATGAAAGCCGTTCTTATGAAAATAAAACAACATATAATTTGTGTGGGTACTGTATGTGAGAAAGAAAAAAATTACAGCTAAACACAAACACCCTAGAAATGTCAAAACAGCCATTGTCACCAAGGGAAAGTCAAGGTGAAAATGTCTTGTCACTAAGGGGTTAAGTAAACTTGCTAGGGAGATGGGAGGGAAAACACTTACGTGACAGTACCAGGTGTATCAAATGGAGATGTATTATCTTCCTGTTCAGTTTGCAGGGCAACTCCTATCCAGGCATAAAGCAAAGGGAGAAAATTGTTATAAAACATAACTTTTAATTGATAAGTAGTAAAAATATTATATTTCGACTGACCAAAGATAAATAGATATATGCTATACCATGTTAAACTGGATTATCCCCATTTGTTCTCAATGCATCAAGATATCATTGTTCATTGTTCCAGGGGGGCACAAGGAGCCTGTGCATCAGTCAATTTAGCTGCTGATAGAGTCAAGGGACTGGACTTAGGCAGAGATCCAAGGAAACCAGAAGCCCAAATAGGTAATGCAATAATCCCTTCCTAACATTTTCATCATGTTTTCATCAGTTAAAAAAAATGGCAGTGTATTTTTGTCATAGTGTTAGTCCTATTAAGCCCTTCAAACAATGGACATGTCAGGCACGTCCTGCAGTGAAACAAACGTTTTTTGCAATCAATGATCGTGAAAACTGCTCTAACGTTGCTGGTCTATTGCCTCGATGTCGAGGCAATAGCCTGCACTGAAATTCGCATGAGTATGCTCCGAAATTTGCATCAGCATGCTCCGGCAATATGGCTATGCCCTCTTGTGGTCAGAGCTTCGGGAGTGAAAGAAAATTCACTTCCGTCGCTCTGAATATTGCAATGTTTTAAAAAAAAAGATTTAATTAGCTTAAAACTGGTATCATGGTTAGATTAGTTTATAGGGTTAAAATTAAATACATTTTAGCATAAGGGATAGGGTTAAAATAAAATTAAAATAAAAATATATTAAGGGATAGCATAAGGGTTAGAGTTTGGGTTAAATTTAGTGTTAGGGTTAAATTTAGGGTTCGGGTTGGGGTCAAAAGGTCAATATAGGAAAAAAACAAAAAACATTATTTTTGTTTTTTGCCACCTAACTCTCAAACAAAATATGGAAACATGCATATTTCTGAACTTGGGACAACATTTAGAAACTATTTAGATGGGGTCTTTTTTAATGATTGTATTTGTGTAAATTATATTTTAGGTCAAAGTTAGAAAAAGTGTTTTTTTTATTTTTTCATCATATTTTATGATTTTTTTGGTAGTAAATTATAAGATATGATGAACATAATGTATCTAATGAAAGCTCTTCTTATGACGATAAAAACAACATATAATTTGTGTGGGTACAGTATGTCAGAAAGAAGAAAATTACAGGTAAACACAAACACACCAGAAATGTCAAAACAGCCATTGTTCCCAAGGGAAAGTCAAGGTAAAAATGTCTTGTCACTTAGGGGTTCACTTAGTTTTTATTTAGTTACTATTTAGTTACTGTTAAAACTATGCTGGAAATGTTTAGTTGTCAAAATTAACACTGGTCCACACAAGGTGAAACAGATGTACTCACATATTATAGAGCAATAGAAACCTGACTCTAAGCATAAAAGGCCACTTGAACATTTTTTACACGTAGCTTTGGAGCCTAAAAAAGTCACAAAGCATCCCATTTGAATATAAGTATACATGTATTATTTCTTTATTGCAGACCACAATTTTCACACTTGTAGAGCAAACAATCTTGCTCTAGCTATCTGACGTAGTTGAGAGACCTAATGAAGCCTGATTGAGAGAAACATGTCATGCATTCTGACATCATGCTCACCTGGAGATTTGTCTGATTTAACATAAGAGGGCTGGGGACTTTTCTACACATTACAGTTTGTTTTTCACATGTGAGCATTTTGTTTTTAATGCATATTAAAGTTATTCCTTTGCTGTTACACCTTGCCTCTTTATCGGTCTCTGGTTTTGTGTCCAATTTTGGTACCACGTTGGAGCTGTTTTCCTATTTTCGGCTATTTATGGGGCCTATACAACTGGACAATCCAGAGTGGTAACCAACCATATTAAGTCAACACCTGAGTTACCTGGAATTAGCCAGATTGCTTAACCCCTTCGTGACGTTAGGATGTACTATGCCGTCCTGACTTTAAGTGCCTTAAAGTCGTTAGGACGGCATAGTACGTCCTTTGTTAAACAGCTCATCGCAGCTCCCCGCGATGAGCTGTTTTCGGATCCCGCTGCAGGCACTTGCAGCGGGATCCCACCTGTCATCTGAGGGCACTTTGAGTGGCCTCATTCCGACAGGGAAAATGTAGCCGGTGCTCAAAGCGTGCACGGCTACATTACTCTAAATCGCGCCGTGCCCGAACTTCGTGACGTCCGGAGGTCTCGCGATATTTTGGCAGGGACCCACATGGTCTATTAAGACCCTGATCGGGTCTCTGCCAGAGTGTTCCTGGCTACCGATCACCTTGTGATCGGTGGCCAGGAACAATTTGTGACGTTTTGGTGCTTGCGTCGTTTGGGACGCAAGCACCTAGCGTCATGAAGGGGTTAAGCAAGCTTGTTTACTCTACAATTCATTAATGTGATTGTTTTGGGGACATTTTAAGTCATATTGCGATATTCAATCACACAATGTTTGTTTTATTTGTTTCCTATTTTCATGTATATACCAGATTTATAATAGTGCCACAAATAAAAGTATATCTCTTGAGTTTTGTATGTGTACTTGACACCTGTTGGTGATTCTGTAATGTTTATTTATATGTCTTACTGTTCACTACACAGGGGGCTATGTTTCAAGTGCTAGCTACACACATTTTCTGAATGGCATTAATCTAGCACTGTATTTTCAGGGCTTTATATAATAATATGTAAGTAAAGCTATATTGTAAATTATGTCTTTTAAGCACCTGTTTTAACTTTGATATCTGTATATATTTATAATGGCAAATATCTAAATGAACTAAAACCTCATACATATGCTAGAGGTGGCTCTAACATGAGAGGACCCCTTTGGCTAGTTACAAAATAAAAAGGTGCAAGCACTTCTACAAATGACCAGGAAAAAATGTATCCTTAATATAGTTCCTTTAATAAACAATTACAGGAAATACATGTATAGAAGTTAGTATGTTCAAAATACACTTTTTCTTTAGGACATTTTCCTTGGGTGTACAAAAAACCTGACGTGTTTTGTCCACTCTAAATGGCTTCTTCAGAGATGTTAATGATGTTGGTTGAACATATTAACATATTACTTTACTTTATTACAAAGAATTTGGCAAGCAGCAAATTTTGTTCATTAAAAGATGCTCATAACATTTGTGAGTGGTACTGCTGCATGCACATAAGGAAACTGAAGAATTGTGATGGTAATATTTTTGTGCTAACAAACTAGTAAAGGTATGTTCCAATTCAATCTGGCAGCATTTAATTTCAATTCTTATACAGCATGATTTTTTTTTACAAAAATGATCTTGTGAAATTAGGTGGGAATAAGTTGTAGTCGAAAATTGGCACAAATTATTAGAACACCCTGTGGCATTTATGCTAAAAAGGAATCATTGGCATCTATCCTAAAAGGTTAATTGCAGATTTGTAAGGTTAGTTTAAAAGCAGCAACTACCAAGATGTTTGTTAATTGATGTGAATTATACAATCTAAATATTCTATTGAAATCTATGACATTTAATGAGCAGACTTTACTTCTTAGGTACTTCTTAGGTCAATGGTTTGTTAAAAATGATTGCAATTGTGTCAATATTTGATTAATAGGTTACAGAATGTGCCCTTTTGGTCCTGTACAGTCATTGATCTATATTAACTTATGATGGTGTAAGGGTTTTCCGGTTAGCGCCCTGGCATCTTCTCATCTTACATTTATGATCATCTTCTCAGTCTTTCTTGTGGCATTCTCTCTCTAGTTTTGTTTCTTTAGACTCTGTGGGCATATTGATTAGCTGGACATCTTCAACAGTACATCAGGGGGAAGCAACTCAATAACACATTACTGATGGCATCTTAACATCTAGTCAATTACTATTGCTGTTGCTGAGTCTGGGGATCCTAGCAACTATTGTTCTCATGGTAGACAGCGTAGGGGCATGCAGGATGTACATGAAACTATGAGCCTTTTTCAACTGAGCATGCAAGGCTACATGATTGTAGCACTAAACTAGCTGAAATACAAAACTAACAACAACAATTCTTCATAGGTTTAAAAGGCTGTCTCTTATCTGTCTCTAACTGGCTTGGTGCGTACCAGCAACAAGAAGAGGTGTAAGCATGATGCAATAAAAAATAGGGCTCAGAGGAGATCAAGAAGTCACTCGTGTATAAATGAAAACCCTTCCTTAAATCACGGAAATAACATGTGATGGTAAAATTTATATTTTCCTGTGTAAATATTAATGCTTCTATTAGTAAATGTGTCAAGCTTTGAAAAGCACACAATCTACCAAAGAAAAAATTGACTCATAATAACAATGATGATAAAGTAATAATGTAAAAAGCTAGCATTAAAAAGCCCAGTTGTGAAAAAATTAATGATGGCCTTTTCAGAGGGAGAACAGATAAAGAAACATAGAGCTAGGTTTTGAAATAAAGACTGAAGGAAAGACAAAAGGGAACTTTAGCAAAGAATTGCAGAATGGGAAAAGGGTTTGAGTAGACTCAAACGGTACTGCCGTATAAACAAAGAGAACTATAGAACGGACTGTAGACAAAGCAGAGCTAGGGTTAAAGAGAGAAACACAAGGGGTGAGGTCTGAGGTAATGATCAGGCATGAGGTAAGTAGCTAAACAGGAACACCTGAGAAAGGGTGAGGTCAGGGATAGGTAGCTAAACAGGAACACCCGAGATAGGGTGAGGACTGAGAAGGGTAGCTAAAAACGAACACCCAAGAGAGGGTGAGGACTGAGAAGGGTAGCTAAGCAGAAGGAACACCCTAGAGAGGGTGAGGTCTGACACAGGTGACTTTAAGGGAGCAACTTAGCTGAAGAAATCTTGATGTAGTCAGAGGGTCTCAGGAGATGCTACTGAGCTGGCTGAGCCACCCAGGTTCAGATCTCCAGTTCCTGGACAAGGTCACAATTCAAATGTGCTTTAAGATGTGGATCAGGA
The DNA here is from genome assembly GCA_036172795.1 of Pelodytes ibericus. Taxonomy (NCBI): domain Eukaryota; kingdom Metazoa; phylum Chordata; class Amphibia; order Anura; family Pelodytidae; genus Pelodytes; species Pelodytes ibericus. The sequence continues at coordinate 115,464,554 of CM069863.1, forward strand.
ACAGAAGCAGCAGCTCTCAGAAGTCAGGCATCTAACTTCAATGCAAAAACACTGTTTGCAAGAAACTGCAGCTATTTAAACTGGGTGTGTTAAAAAAGGTAACAAGCCCATCTGACACCAAACAGAGGGGAAGAAATACAAGCAAAGTAAGGTAGGGACTAGGGAGGCATCTAGAGGAGGCAGGAGATATATAAGCACAATAAATAATGACTTTTAAATGCATGAGTCAGAAGGTCAGTGTAGAACCCTGACAATGTACCAGTTTGTAATGTTTCAGCATAATGCTAGATTTTATGTTTTGCACACTTAATATTTTTTCAAGTAGATTTATGAACAGTAGGGCTGATGGCCTGTGGAAAAGTCTCTGTGTGTCAGCATAAGAAAGAATGCAGCATAACTAATAAAATAAAACATAAGTTTAGCAAACAAACTGGGCAACTTGCTGTTTCTTTTGGATCTTGCTGTAATTGTCTTATGCTCTGGCCTGACATTCCATGAATGAAATGTGCTGCTGCCTAGAAACCTTTTACTTCCTGTATTTCGGCACAACACTGTAATGCTCAGGAGGCTCCACACCACAGGATGCTATGGTCAAGGCCTTGTAGAGTTCATTCTTCAAATGTAGCATTTAGCTCTTTGTTACTGTACAAGGAAAGGTACAATGCTTGTTATATATTTAGAATCTTTAAAATAACTGCAACAATCTGACTGGGAAATGTCAAATCTGCATTGCTTCTATTTAAAACAGTTGATGGGGCGTCCTTTGCTGTGTTTCTATAGCTACTCCTTTCCCTTGGGAAGTGTATGAACAGTCAACTTCCCTTATCTTTAACAACTAGCAGTGCAATTAGAGGGAACACTGTACAGTTCATGCTTCTGGAGTTTATGGCATCCAATTAACTTTAGCCGTGTGCCTAACTGTAATAACAGATAACGCCAATCATACAGTCTACTTAGTGATAAAGAAAAACTACTTAACAGGGCCGCAATTAAATAGTCAGTGTTTGTGCTTCTGTCAACATTTCATTGCAGAAGATAATTAAAAATAAATTAAAATTAATTATAATTGGGAATCAGATTCAATAGTAATTTCTATACATTTCCATATTAATTATGGAATTGTATAAATAAGTATCCCACATAAATGAAAGAGAAAGTGGAAAGATAGATGTAAGAAACACTCCCTGATAATGTATTGGTGTGGATTACAAATTGTCCAGCTAAGAGGACACAAAATATCCATGTTAACTGTCAAAGGGAACAGAACCAGAACCTGTGCTTAACAATTGTGCCACCCATAGTTTTAGGTATCACAATCTGTATATTACCTGCCATGGCTCTGTAGGACACTGCTGGACTCTCCCATTTCCAAGTGAAAGCACCTATCGTGGATTATGATTAGAAGCGCAATATTTACCATCCTTTGCTAAATCACAGTGCTGCAACTTTTTTTCAGTCCAGACTGCTGGTTGCTGACTTTTTTTTTGCTTGCTTTGACCTGCTTATCCTTGTTTGTCTATAACATTTTCCTGCAGGGGAACCTGTCCTGTGCCCTGCTTTCTGTACTGTATCGTGACTTCTGACCGAGATCATGCATTACCTTGTGCCTTTCTGTGTGCACCAAGGATCCACATTCCTTACAAAAAAGTAAGGGTTCTGCACATGGCCGCTCAAAGCTAGGGGTTAACATCTGGGGTATAACCAGTGGTGTATCTTGATTTTGTGCTGCCCTAGGCAGACAAAATCCGGGCACCCCCCTACCCAAGCTGCACACCCACGTTACACACCTATGACATGCCCCATCACCTCCATTACATGACCCCACATAACACATAACATTCAGACTCACATCAAACTCATACTCCATCACACACACACTCCCATCACACTCAGTCACACACTCCTTCTCCCATCACACTCAGTCACACACACTGACTCCCATCACACACACTCTGACTCCCATCACACTCAGTCACACACAGCCTCACATCACACACAGACTCCCATCACACTCAGCCTCACATCACATCACACACAGACTCCCATCACACACAGTCACACACTACCTCGCGGTAGATACACTACTGCATCTCTCATTCCACTGGCCGTGCATCATGGGAAATACAGTCATAAACATCAGGAGTGGAATGGTTAGCCATCACTGTTCTACAATAATTTTATCTTATTTGAGATTCCCAACATATGTATATTTACTAGAACTATAGCGTTTATATTTCTGAATTATGACACTGCAGTTTTTATAATGACTGGGATTATTAGAACCTATGTGATGGCTGGCTGCTATATGTAGAAAACTGCAATCAGTCTTTGGTACATTTTATCACACTCAGTCACACACAGCCTCACATCACACACAGCCTCACATCACACTCAGTCACACACAGCCTCACATCACACACAGACTTCCATCACACTCAGTCACACACAGCCTCACATCACACACAGCCTCACATCACACTCAGTCACACACAGCCTCACATCACACACAGACTTCCATCACACTCAGTCACACACAGCCTCACATCACACACAGCCTCACATCACACACAGCCTCACATCACACACAGCCTCACATCACACTCAGTCACACACAGCCTCACATCATACACAGACTCCCATCACACTCAGTCCCACACATCCTCACATCACACACAGCCTCACATCACACTCAGTCACACACAGCCTCACATCACACACAGACTCCCATCACACTCAGTCACACTCAGCCTCACATCACACACAGACTCCCATCACACTCAGTCACACACAGCCTCACATCACACACAGCCTCACATCACACACACTCTCCCATCACACTCAGTCACACACACTGTCTCCCATCACACTCAGTCACACACTAACTCCCACCACACTGTCACACACTGACTCCCATCACACTCAGTCACACACTGACTCCCATCACACACTGACTCCCATCACACTCAGCCTCACATCACACACAGACTCCCATCACACTCAGTCACACACAACCTCACATCACACTCATACTCACAACAACCGTTTTCATTTTTCCATTTGAACCAGCTTACCTTCTGCTGTACTCTGACAGGCAGGGGGCGGAGACTTTACACTGGCACGTGTGATGGGAAACGAAGGGAGGGGAAGTGAGGGAGCCCGATCATGACAAGCAGCACCGGGTGAGGGGAAGACTGAAAGGAGCGGTGGGGGTGGGAAGGGGAGGGGGTAGGAAGGTAAGAGAGAGAGAGAGGGAGGGGAGGGGTGGGAAGAAAGAGGGAGGGGGTGGGAACAACTTTTCACACAATGAAGAACAAAGTTAAAATCTTCTCCACACCAGAAGTGTTTAAAGCACCAGTGCGCTTTAACAACCTCTGGGAAAGTGCCGCCCTAAACAAGGCGCCGCCCTAGGCGAGCGCCTTGTTTGCCTCGCGGTAGATACACTACTGGGTATACAGACATTTTTTTAAACCATAGGAGTGATTGGTGCGCTAAGTAAACCCCACACAGCAAACAGTATAAAAGGAAATATAATAATTGCCTGAAATTTGTAGGTCTGGTGGTTAGGAAGTATTCTTCAGTATTTTGTAATATACATAGAAAAATACAGAGAAAAAACAAAGACCATAGTGTGATACAGTATTGTCCAGAAGGACCCGGCTTCATCATAGAAGTCCCGGTGGTCTTTCTCAGAGCATTTATATTCGAGCAAATACGGTAATCACATATGTGTTTTTGTGTGTTTAGTTGTAACTAAGTCCTTTTCACACAGTGAATTATGCTAGCTACGTTAACAATAAATCACCTTCTTAAAGCAGCAACATATTAAATGCAGAGGTTAAAACGATTTCAAATTATGTAATACATGAAATCAAGATTAACCTAGCAGGAAATAATTGAAGACAACATTTGATAAAGTAATCTTTGTTACTGCAGACCTCCTCCCAACATAATTATCTGCAGCCAGGAAACAAAATGGAAATAATACAAGGAAGCCGTCTCTTCACCACCCATCCCTAAAGCTTCATTCAGATGACTAAAAGGACACAAAATAGACTTCTGTTTAATTGAAAGACTGCATCAAACTTTATAGACATTCTAAATATCATTCTTTAATGAAAGTTTACAAATAAAGTCCCTTATTGATGCCCTTTTGTTCTGTATAGCTCTGTTCTTTGGAATATTTGGTCAGATCTTCTTTTATCTATTGCAAGCTGAAGGAAGTTTTGACAAAAGATTCTAGACATCATCATGTTACACTCTTACTGAGCTACAAGGAGATGGCTCAATAAGGTGCTTCATTTGTATTCTTCCACTTCTGTTTACATTTTCAGCTCTATATCTGAAGAAACTCTTTTAATTAAACAAATAATTTTGTTTGCCTTTAGTTGCCCCTCAATGTGAGGAGTGATGTTGTCCTTACATATTAAAGGAATAGTCAGAAAATGGGGACTCACCTTTCCCCATTTTTGCTGAAACGGATGAAGTACAATAAGGTAATGGTCTCCATTTGCCCGTTTGAGCCATGTTAAAAAAATATATTATTTAATTATATATTAAAATAAATTTGCCTCACACTAGCAAAAACCTTCCTTTTTTTCCAAATGAAAAAAGAGTGATTTTTTTCATTATTCTAGGTTCAAACAAACTTACTGAAATGCATATTTGGAAGTAATGGCAATCCTATGATAACCTGCACTATTACTACACTATATAGAGGCAAAACAGTATCACATATATGAATTTAGAAATATGGCAGCGACAGGGTATAGAATGCTTCGATAATATAAAAGGGCATATTCTCCCCTCCAATCAAATTACCTTTTGATATTGTGAATTAAAAAAAAATTAAGACTAAAAAATTTAGCCTTGTAGAGCAATGGGAACTACTGTATTTGTTCGAATATAAGACAAGGTTTTTTTCAGAGCAAATGATCTGAAAAATACCCCTCGTCTTATATCCGAGGTCGTCTTTTAATCTGACCTCAAATTGAGGTCAGACTATAAGACTGGGATCCAGGTCCCCTGCAGACCTGGATCCCCCTCGCTAACAGCCAGGGGATGTCTGCGCGACGAGCGCAGACTTCCCCTGCTGCCGCCAGGCAAAACCGCCGGGACTTTTATGATGAAGCCGGAACTACCCGGCTTCATCATAAAAGTCCCGGCTGAAGTGCAGACATCCTCCGCTGCCTCCACTACCCACCAGGGACAACTGGGCAGCCGGGGAATGTCTGCATGATAGTGCAGACATCCTCCATGCTGCCCGACACTGCCGTCCATTAGGACTGACCGGCTGTCCATCATAATAGACGGAAGTGTTGGGCAGCATGGAGGGTGTCTGCATGTATGGTGCAGACATCCCCCGGCTGCCCCCACTAGCCACCAGGGAGCGAGTTACAGAGTGAGACAGAGGGAGGGGGGAAGAGTGAGACAGAGGGAGGGGGGAAGAGTGAGACAGAGGGAGGGGGGAAGAGTGAGACAGAGGGAGGGGGGAAGAGTGAGAGAGAGACGAGGGGGAAGAGTGAGACAGATGGAGGGGGAAGTGTGAGACAGAGGGAGGGGAAAGAGTGAGACAGAGGGAGGGGAAAGAGTGAGACAGAGGGAGGGGGCAGAGTGAGACAGAGGGAAGGGGTAGAGTGAGACAGAGGGAGGAGGGCAGAGTGAGACAAGGGGAAGAGGGGAAGAGACAAGGGGAGGGGGGAGACAAATAGAGACACAAAGGGAGGGAGAGAGAAAGGGATGGAGGAGGAGAGGGAAAAAGTTGAGGGAGGGGGGAGAGAGATAACGCTGGGGAGAGAGAGACAATGCTGGGGGGGGAGAGAGGCAAAGCTGGGGGAGGGGAAAGAGAGAGGCAGCATTGGCACATAAAAGGAAATAAAAACAAGAAATGCATTTTTTATATCAACATTTTTATTAAAAAGCTATTTACATGTGAATATATACAAGTTAAACTTTTTTCCTATAGGGTAGTCTTATATTCAGGCTTTTAGTTTTTTTCCTAAAGGAATATCCAAAGTTTGGGTCTTCTTATAATCGAGCAAATACGGTATATTACAGCCTAACGTGGTATGGTAGTACTGTTATTTCAAAGTAGAGTAGTATGGCCTATGAAGAGGCAGATATGTGTGCACCAGGAGCGTAATAATAACTGGATAAAGTCAGCAATTAATCTTCATCTGCCTTGTGCTTATTTTCTGCACCACTGTAACCTACCTATCACAAATTGCACTTTTTTTTTTTTATCTTTGCATTAATTATATAATTACTGGCATATGGGGCTAATTATTGCTTAACATTCACTAGTTTCCTGAAGTGCCTTAGGCATCTGAGCAAGCTCTAGTTCATCTCGTCTAATGTCAAGACAACCATTGATAACGAACATTGTCTACAACTCTATTAGACTGAAGATATATTACTCTTTGTCTCAGAACTGCAGTTGGCAGTGAAAATTCTTTTTGTAAATTTATTACATTTTTAATCCATGGGAACAGAAAGAATGTTGAAAAAATTAAAAGAACAGAAAAAGATTTACAATATAGAAACAAAATACAAAGATCATAATGACAAAAAGAGGGGGGAAAAGCAAAGGGCGGATAACGAACGGGCAACAGTCTAAACCATTCTCTAACATATTCAGGGTATTATCTGGTCAACATCTAGAAAGAAAGGTTTATTTCTTTCAATCTAAATTCTGACGCCCCATCTGCAAGCAATAAAGTAGAGATAGAATTTTAACTTGATAATAGAGTTGCTTAAATTATTACTTGGCCTATATCACGCAGACATACATATTGCTAAAAGATAATTCTAGGTGAAGGTTAGAAAAGGCTAGACTTTGACTTTAGCTAAAAAGATAACCTTTTCACATTGAGCACTGGACAATGAAAAATAAATCAACTTTATGGTTTGACTGAACCAAAATCTAAATGTTGGAGTTCTCCCATCTATCACAAATGAGTAAAATATAGGTGCAAACGTTAAAGCAAACACATAGGGCTAAAAGCCAAATTGTGGATATATCCACAATTTAATTATTCACTATTGCTGATTTTGGGCCTGAATTCAGTAATTTTTAAAATGTTGGTCCTATTTGGTTGGAGAACTTGGCTTGGGAATCCATTAAAGGGTCAATATTCAATGAAAATCACCTAATTTCAGGCATTTCAATTCAGTATTCGTTGGAGAATTAAACATTTTAGGGACAAAATGCATAGTAAGAGGGGTTTTCATGATTAAGTGACATTTAAATATATATATATATATATATATATATATATATATATATATATATATATTTACATGTATATGACATTTGTAAATGATGACATTTAATTGCAATATTTAAGCTGTAATAGCTTATTTAAAAAAAAAAAAAAAAACTAGAATCATTCATTTTTTTTTTAAATAAGCTATTAAAGCTTAAATGTTGCAATTAAATGTCAATCAACCTGTCTTGTAATAAAACACACAAGTCTCCCATATGACACTTAGTAACCCCAATAGAAGTAAAGGAATTTCCACTTATAAATATGTATATACACTAACATATATTATTTTACACATTTTATTATTGTATATTATTATTGTGGTACAGGTTGAGTATCCCTTATCCAAAATGCCTGGGACCAGAAGTATTTAGGATAACGGATAATTTTGGAAAATGGATCACTTTCACCAATAAGACATATTAACCCCTTCAGGACAATGGTTTTGTTTGTTTTGCTTTTTTTTCTACTTTAGCTATGCGTGTGCGTTTAAATAAAAGTGCATGCTTGCTTTTTAAATGTATTGTTTTTTAAGGACAGATAGGGCTTTCTTTTGATACCATTTTGTTAGCCGTAACCCTTTGTGTAATGTATAACATTTTATGAGGGTTTTTCTGGGACAGAGTATATTTTCTCTCCTGATTTTGACAATCAGTGTTCAAACAGCACTGATAGTCCTTTACTGTATTTTTTGCATTTTTGCATGTGATTAATGTGATTGGTTTTCACAGTGATCACATTAATAAAAGCAAAACATAATGGTTGTTACTAGTGGTCTGCCTAACTCTTAAGGCAACCAGGATAAACGTACACCATCTTTCCCCCAAAATTTGGAGGAGGATATCAATGGATTGTGATTAGCCTTTAGAGTGATCACAATCCACACTGCAATGGATGAAATAGCCTATCTCAGCTATTGCAGGCTAAGACAGACCCTTTTCTGGGTGTTTCAGACTTGCCTCAGTCAGAGGCAGCCTGAAACACCCCTCACCAAATAAGCTTAGGGTGAGGGGGCGTGATTGACAGGTCATTGACCATTATTCCCATGGAGGGTCCAGGTGGCCTTTTTTTTTTTTTGCTTTCCTGGATATCATTCATTAGTGAAGCTTCCAGTACAGCTGAAAATAGTGTGAATCACAGCTAAAATGCTGCGATTGTGCTATTTTAATGGCAGCCCGTACATGTATGGGAATTTTCACTAATACATGTACAGAGCCTGTACATGTATGGTGAAGGTGTTAAGGTCTCTCAGCACTGATGAAATACAGAGCAAATCAGTCACCTTTACTGTGTTATAACTATGATATGTGGCATTGTTGGGAACATGGAATTGACGCATCAGGCCTGCACATGTGCCAATGTACTACCCTTTACAGACATGGGGGAATCTGAGCATGCATGGAAAGGCTATAGCACAGCTTAAGGGGGCTGGACACTGAATAAACTGTTGTGCGCTTGCATCGGCGACCGCTATGGCGGTTGTGGCGAAACCGGCCTCGCCACGTGTCCTTGGAGGGGGCTGCTTGCCCGCCTCTTGCCTTTGGACTATGGACCAGACTTTATGTGAATGTGTTATACCCCAGATAGGAATCCCATGGAGCCCATTCGTATGAAACTGACTGTAAAGACTTTGGCTCCATGGCGATTAAACGGTATTTGTGTGGTCCGAGCGCCATTCACTTAATAATGTGCGCTCAGACCTGAGCTATCTGGGGATATGTGAAATGTCTGTGTGTTATGTGTAAAATGTGACTTTATGTATTTTAAAGTGTTTTGTGTCTTTTTGCAACCATGTGCTTAATGGAGTCTTGGGTCTGTCCTGGGAGATAATTGAATTATTCTCCAGGATAGAAGACTCTGAAACTGGTTTGGGCCAGAAAGCCATGCTTCATTTAGTCACAAAGGACTTTCCCTTAACTTTTGAACCCCTGGTCTGATTCGTGCCATTTTTTAATATGTTGTTGCCCTGAATGGATTGATTATGAAAATGTATGCTTTATGTTTGTGACATGTATATTTTAGAAGTTATAAATATTGTGTAAAAACTGTATTCCTCTGCCGGTGATAATGAGATTACCCATTGTGTTCAGTATCATCTCACATGCAGAGAGGAGGATTCTGTGTGGGAGTGTCTGTGTGTATTGTATGGATTGATTGGTTGTTTTGTAATGCCCTGTGGGCTGTACTATGTTTGTGGATTGGGAATAAAAGAGACTGTATGTGACAGTACAGGGAGTTCCTGTTTTAACCCTCAAAGTGAAGTGTCGTCTCATTATTGGGGGAAGGATTTATTGTATGCTGTTCCAGTTTGACTGCTAGGAGAGTAAACCTATTCGTATGGTTCCTATTCAACTGTCTACAGCATTCATATGCTTGGGAGAATTTATTTGTTTCTCCGGTTCAGTGATTGTGGTGTCTGCCAGAGTGCTTGGAGTCCTCAGGAAGCGCTAGGAGCATCCTTCAACGGAGGTACCCAGTCGGGGTGCCAGGCGATCCGTTACATTGGTGGCAGCGGTGGGATGGCGTCCTAGTGCGAGGTAGAGCAGCTCAGAGACACAGTTCGTTTGGAGTTACAAATTGAGGGCAACGCTAGCACACGTGCAGCGCCCCTGGGAGCAGAGGTATCCAGCGACTTGGAGCAGACAAGTATGGAATGCTCTGGCGATGATTGGATGGCCGAGGTGAGGCAGCGAGTGGCCCAGTATGGGGATGATTTACCCATGGAGGTACGCCGGGTGATCTGGAACCAGGTCACGGCCGAGCGAAACACAAGGCTGGCCCGAGAATTCCGTCTGGCGAAAGAGAGAGAGTATGCTCAGCGGAAGGAGTGTTACAGCAGCCGAGTAGAGGCTGCATCCGAGGAGGCTAGCCGTCTCCCCCTGAGGCGGCCGCAGGAACCCGAAGTAGGGGTCCTCATAGACTGGTCCTGTGAGGAACCACAACAGGCAGGTGGAGATGGGACTGGCCCAGATCCCCAGCAGCAGCCGGAGTTGCCAGGTGCGGAAGCAGGTGGTCCTTACTCGCAAATGTTGAGGGACCTCACAGACTGGTCCTGGGAAGACCCACAGATGGCAGGTGGAGATGGGATGGCGGTCTCTCTACCGGCCCTACAGGGATGCTGGGCGGTCGGCCCAGATCTCCAGCGGCAGTGTGAGTCCCAGGGAGCCGAAGGTGCCGTCCTTCCTCCCCAGCGGCAGTGTGTACCCCAGGAAGCAGAGACCGTCTGTCTCGCACCCCAGCCGCAGGACCAAATATTGAAAGGGGAGACAGTTGGTCCCCCTCTCCACCAGCAAAGAGAGGGTCAGGGAGAGGAGCAGGTTACCCCCTCTCCCCAGCGGCAGTCTACAGTTCAGAGAGAGGAGCTTGTTACACCCTCTCTCCAGCGGCAGCCTAACCCACCAAGGGGAGATGTTAAGCCCCGCAACTATGCAGATGGGACTGTAGTCTCTGCACTTGCAGCACCAGGGGTAGGGACGGTCGGTCCTGTCCCCCAGCCACAGAGCAGTGTATCCAGAGGGGAGACAGTCGGTCTCCCCCTCCCACAACCAGGCTCCAACCAGGCTACTTCAGTGGTAGCGCTGGCACCCGGGCAGAGTACCGCTGGTCTCTGCCCACTCAGCAACCCACCAAGGCAGTCTACCAGCCCCCCGCACAGCCGTGGTGAGGCACCTGGACATGGACAAGTTGCTATTTTATCCAGGTGTAGTAACCAGTTATTGTGGGTGGGCTGTATTGCTGTTTGTGCTTCGTGGGTGGGTTGCTGGACTAACCAGGGCACTGACCGGCAGGAGGTCAGATACCCTGTTAGTCTGGATGGTAAAGGGGAGAAATGTGGCGAAACCGGCCTCGCCACGTGTCCTTGGAGGGGGCTGCTTGCCCGCCTCTTGCCTTTGGACTATGGACCAGACTTTATGTGAATGTGTTATACCCCAGATAGGAATCCCATGGAGCCCATTCGTATGAAACTGACTGTAAAGACTTTGGCTCCATGGCGATTAAACGGTATTTGTGTGGTCCGAGCGCCATTCACTTAATAATGTGCGCTCAGACCTGAGCTATCTGGGGATATGTGAAATGTCTGTGTGTTATGTGTAAAATGTGACTTTATGTATTTTAAAGTGTTTTGTGTCTTTTTGCAACCATGTGCTTAATGGAGTCTTGGGTCTGTCCTGGGAGATAATTGAATTATTCTCCAGGATAGAAGACTCTGAAACTGGTTTGGGCCAGAAAGCCATGCTTCATTTAGTCACAAAGGACTTTCCCTTAACTTTTGAACCCCTGGTCTGATTCGTGCCATTTTTTAATATGTTGTTGCCCTGAATGGATTGATTATGAAAATGTATGCTTTATGTTTGTGACATGTATATTTTAGAAGTTATAAATATTGTGTAAAAACTGTATTCCTCTGCCGGTGATAATGAGATTACCCATTGTGTTCAGTAATCATCTCACATGCAGAGAGGAGGATTCTGTGTGGGAGTGTCTGTGTGTATTGTATGGATTGATTGGTTGTTTTGTAATGCCCTGTGGGCTGTACTATGTTTGTGGATTGGGAATAAAAGAGACTGTATGTGACAGTACAGGGAGTTCCTGTTTTAACCCTCAAAGTGAAGTGTCGTCTCATTATTGGGGGAAGGATTTATTGTATGCTGTTCCAGTTTGACTGCTAGGAGAGTAAACCTATTCGTATGGTTCCTATTCAACTGTCTACAGCATTCATATGCTTGGGAGAATTTATTTGTTTCTCCGGTTCAGTGATTGTGGTGTCTGCCAGAGTGCTTGGAGTCCTCAGGAAGCGCTAGGAGCATCCTTCAACGGAGGTACCCAGTCGGGGTGCCAGGCGATCCGTTACAGCGGTATTATTTTCAGTAAAAGGTGGCAACCCTAACCCTGCCTCATACCCTAGTTCTGCCTCTTTTCTGGTGATGCAGCCTTTCATCCTGCTCCGCAGCTTCTTACCCCTAACCTTACTGCCAATCAGCAGCACTGACTGGGTGACATCACACAGCGACCAGTACCTGTAGTCACTCATGGAACCCTAATGGGTGGTCATATTGTTAGAGACCAAAATCTCTTGTTTCCAGCAGAATGAACTACCAAAAATTGCACAAATAACAGAGACAAAAAAGGCAGATTACAAACATGGAGGACGACTAGCAGGCTGGGATGTCAGGACAGGCAGACCCCTTGCAACTGTAATAGCTATCTCCCTGGTGCTGATCCTGTTTTTTTAGCTTGTGTGTCTCCCCTTGTCTTGCTTACCATTATTGCATTTTCTCTTTCTGTCAATACAAATATGCTCTTTTGATCACTTCCAGATGATGAGGGTTGAGCTGCTGCCAGTAATTTACCCTTCCATTTTGTGATAGTGAATGATCACCATGTGGACTTGAAAAGCAGGACTTATTTTATGAATTCCTGCTTATGGTAAAACATTTTAAAATATTTGTGCGTTTTGGACATACTTGGTTTTATTCACAAAAATGTTACTTTGGATGTTGACTTTCATTTTGACTAAGTCAGGTTTAAAAAATAAATGTTCAAAATAGACATAAGGGACTAAAATGGTGTCTTTTGCTTTAAATGATAGAAGTTCACAAACCTCTGAGCTTTTGCTTACAATTTCTTTGTTGTTTGGTCTCTACCATGTGAGGGAATTCCAAGCCCCTCCAGTAGTGAAAGTTGTCCAGATAAATGGCAAGGAGACCAAATCATTCCAAAATAAACCAATGGTGTTTATTAAATAAGTAAAATGTGGCTGCGGATCAAAAATGTACAACCACCTTCGCCTCAACTTTCACTAGTCTCAAAAATAGCTTTGATTATTTTGCCTCCCATTACTTTCAATGGGGAATATACAAACCTGGGGTTTTTCTCTAAGTCAAACTCGGGTGCTGAATTGGACTTAGTCTCAAAATGTAACTCGACCTCTGAATTGTAGTGATTATCTCACAATGCCGATTTTTAACAATGAATATGAAATAATTTGTAATACATCTTCTGAACTAAGATGGTCCTGGTAAATATCTAATCTGAATTACTGAAGCAAATGATAATAATGTTATTATTATATAATGAACAAAAATCAATGGCATAACAAAAATAATGCAACATCACTTAATTAAGCTCATTCATCAAGATGACACAAAACTTCATGCAAAAGGAATGTCCATTTTATTTTACAGTTTAGTGTTGGTTTTATATGAACTCATTCCTGGCTTTCCTTCAACACTTGATTATAGCATTCTTAAGTACAATACATGGGATAAGGAGTAGATATCCGTTTCAATTCCATTTACTTTGGCCATACAAGTAATACGTGGTATGTCTGGTTACCTATTTAGCTGGTAAACAGAGAGTTACATAGAGAGAGATACATAGCTGTTATTTTGCTATTGTAAAACCTATTACTGTGTTATATTCTAGTCACACTAAAAAAATTCAGTTCAAGAAATAAGTAAAAAAGTGACCTAAACAATAATGTGACCTAAACCGAATTTGCTCAAATATATGATGACCCTGATTATAAGATGACCCCCCAAACTTTGGATATTCCTTTAGCAATTCTGAATATAAGACTACTCTATAGGAAAAAGGTGTAACTTGCATATATTCACAGGTAAATTGCTTTTTCATATTTAATAACAATTATAATAGAAAAAAAATTATTTCTTGTTTTTATTTCCTTTTATTTGCCCATCTGCCAACCAGACTTAGCCAATGCTGCCCCTACACCCTCCAGACTTAACCAATGCTCCCTGTCCCCCCTCCCTTCCTCCCTCCCCCAGACTTGCTTGTGCTCCGTCTCCCCCTCCCTCCCCCAGATTTACTGTGCTCCCTCTCCCCTTCCCTCCCCCAGACTTGCTGTGCTCCCTCTCCCCCCTCCCTCCCCCAGACTTGCTTGTACAGCCTCTCCCCCCTCCCTCCCCCAGACTTGCTGTGCTCCCTCTTCCCCCCTCCTTCCCCCAGGCTTGCTCCTGCTCCCTCTCCCTTGTGGCTAGTGGAGGCAGCTGGTGGATGTCTGCACAATACGTGCAGACATCCACCACTGCTGCGCCAGAAATTCCGCCGGGACTTCTATGACGGACCGCCAGAAGGTCATGTGACCTTCTGGCTTCCATCATAGACATCTGGATGGAAGTGCCGGGAAGCATAGTAGGATATCTGCATGTATCGTGCAGACAATCTCCCTGGTGCTAGTGGGGGAAGCCGGTTGATGTCTGCACGATACATGCAGACATCCTCCTATGCTGCCCGTCAATTATATCTTCTATGACGGACTACCGGAAGGTCATGTGACCACCCGGCTTCCATCATAGAAGTGCCAGGGAGCACCGGAGGATGTCTGCACGCATAGCACAGACATCCACCGGCTACTTGCAAGCGTTATCCAGGTCCCCTGCAGCTGCGGAGGACCTGGATCCCAGTCTTATAGTCAGACCTCGATTTGAGGTCTGATTATAAGACGAACCTCGAATGTAAGATGAGGGGCATTTTTCAGAGCACTTGCAAATACGGTATTCATCTTGTTTCAGTTTTTTTAAAAACCTCTATAAGTACTTATCTGAATCCTGTATCTATTAAAACCTTCAATACTCCTGCTGACATCAGAACCAGTTTAAGTTATTACCCTGAGTTTTTAAACCGACGTGTGATGTCACGGAGGCGGGTGCAATTTCATAAAATGTAGCAGGTGAGACAGATGAGAGCTCGCTGCAGCGGGATCCGAGAACAGCTCATTGTGGGGAGCCACGATGAGCTGTTAAAGGCAGGACATTCAATGCTGTCCCAGCTTCTTTTGGGACCAAATAAATAGGACGGCATAGGACGTCCTAGCATTGGGAAGGTGTTAAAGATTAAGAATCAATAAAACAAAATCCTGATTCAGGCTCTGGCAGGACCAATATTTGGGATCAGGTGACACAACAAGTATGCCCCTTCCTCCTTGTTATAAAAAAAAAAAGTCTTTTCTTTAGGGTGTGTTGTCAGCTTATCTCTTCCCAACCGGAGTTGACACCTTGAAGTTAATTTGGCCATTGACAAGCATATTTCAGCATGTTAAATTTTATTGTTGACCAACACTGTTATATTCAAAGAAATAAAGGATGCCCTTGATAAACTCTGCCACATACGGAACTTTTTACTGCTTATTTGATACATCATTTTAGACTACTTGGCTCTGACAAGGAATGTGAGTACTCTTCTGCCATATCTGCACTAAAAGAAGTCAGGTGAGCATAATTTAAACAGACCTCCAATTCCACATATACAGATTTTTGTTTTCCTTTAACTTATTATCGAAGGGAACATTAACATTTCAAGGTGTAGCATCTGTAAACATTCATGTAGAACTTTGGACGTTGTTGAAAAGCAGCGCAAAATAAAATTTGACGTCTTTATAGATAGTATAATGTTCTTAATACTTACTTTTTCCAATATTACAATCTTTTTCTTGTAATATATTGGCCAACTTTTATTTCACCGAAAAAGAATCTCATCTGGCGTTCTGATGCCTTTCAGTGCAGCATTATGTTTTGGCATGCTACAGTTTCAGAAAATATTTTAACAATACATAGTGTATTGGTTAACCTGCATATACTATATGTGACTGTGCTTGTAAATATAATAGACACTTTTGGAGACTTAACACTATTTTTTATGCATAAATTGAGAGAATTCAGATTATTAAGTATTCTTGTAAACTTGTTTCCATTAGAAATTTGAGAATTCATGCAAAATGCTCCTTTGAAACATCATGAGTTTTGAGAAATAAATGTGAGCTTTACCATCCAACGTTTAAAGGTAAAAGTGGAGGAACAAGATAGAAATATAAATATTTTGCTTTAGCCATTTAATGGACACATTTTCAAATGGTTTAATACCAGATAAAAGATTATAAGCTGTCTAAATCATAACAACCTGTGTACATTCCCCACATCTTAACACAGAGATGTCTATCTGTGGGTTACCTAATATACTGACATTGATATAATATTATAGTAATAATAAAAAAATATATATTATTATTTTTCTATTAGTAATAATGGAAAAATAAAAACTTTTCCTTACATCATAACTACATCACATCTCTTCCTATTATCAAACTGCACAGTGATTTCTTCAAGTTTTGATGACTCATTTATTCAAAGGTTAATAAAACTCTTATTTTCATGTTGTTTTGTTTTAGGGCAGTGGCGTCGCTAGGAGTGGGCTACTGGGGCTATAGCCCCGAATCCCCCTGCATAGCCCCAACATGGTCCCAGAATCGGAGAATTAAGCTCACATGGGGTTGAGGCCCAATCGGGAGGAGCGGCACTATAGGGAGCTTTCCCCTAGCCCCTCATCCTCGAGGTGCAGCCCACAGGCAAGTGCCTGAGGTGACCGCACCTCCTGGCCATACAGAGCACATGCTCCGCCCCCGTCGCGCTGTGAGAAAAGCTGCTCACCAGATGTCAGGTGACATCCGGCAGAAGAACCTGAATGGCGGTGTTCTGCAGCTGCAGACACTGGCCAAAACTACCTACTTCCTGCAAATAAACGGGGACCAACCGTATAAGGTCAGTATAAGGTGTGTAAGTGAGACTGTGTGTGGGTGTCAAGTTGTGTGTGTGTCAGGGTGTCTAGTTGTGTGTGTCAGGGTGTTTGAGTAAGTGTGTGTGTGTGCCTAGGTGTGTAAGGGTGTTTGCCTAAGTGTATGTGTGTGAGTGTGTCTCAGGGTGTCTGTGTGTGTGTCAGAGAGAGAGAGAAGAGACGGTGTGTGTGAGAAAGAGAGAGAGACCGTGTGTGAGAAAGAGAGAGAAAGAGAGACCGAGAGACAGTATGTGAGAAAGAGAAAGAGACAGTATGTGAGAAAGAGAGAGAGAGAGACAATGTGTGAGAAATAGAGAGAGAGCGAGAGACAGTGTGTGAGAGCGAGAGACAGTGTGTGAGAGCGAGAGACAGTGTGTGAGAGCGAGAGACAGTGTGTGAGAAAGAGAGAGAGAGACAGTGTGTGAGAAAGAGAGAGAGAGACAGTGTGTGAGAAAGAGAGAGAGATACAGTGTGTGTGAGAATGTGTGAGAGAGAGACAGTGTGTGTGAGAGAGAGAGACAGTGTGTGTGAGAGAGAGAGACAGTGTGTGAGAGAGAGAGAGACAGTGTGTGTGTGAAAGAGAGACGGTGTGTGTGTGAGAGAGAGAGACAGTGTGTGTATGAAAGAGAGACGGTGTGTGTGTGAGAGAGAGAGAAACACTGTGTGTGAGAGAGAGAGATAGTGTGTGAGAGAGACAGTGTGAGAGAGACGCAGTGTGTGAGAGAGACGGTGTGAAAGAGACACAGTGTGTGTGTGTGTGAGAGAGAGAGATGCAGTGTGTGTGTGTGTGTGTGTGTGAGAGAGAGAAAGACTGTGTGAGAGAGACAGAGTGTGTGTGTGTGTATGTGTGAGAGAAGGAGTGTGTATGTGTGTGAGAGAGAAACGGAGTGTGTATGTGTGAGAGTGAGAGACAGAGTGTGTGTGTATGTGAGAGTGTGAGACGGAGTGTGTATGTGTGAGAGGGAGAGACGGAGTGTGTGTATGAGTGAGAGTTAGAGAGAGTGTCTGTGTATGTGTGAGAGAGAGTGTGTGTGTGAGAGATAGAGAGTGTGTGTGTGTGTGACAGAGCTCGTCTGGGCTCTAGCCCCAGATCATTTGAAGACCTAGAAATGCCCCTGCTTTAGGGGACACCTTAAAAATCTAAATGATTTATGCATATTAAAAATATTTTATAAAGTGCATGGACCAATTTTTTTTTTTACTACTTTTGAAATACTTTCCTTTAAAATTTACCTTTGCATGTGTTGGATAATTAATTGTGATTGCTGCCACAATGGTTGTTCTTCAGAGCCAGGTAAGCTCTTATAGAGATGCACAGGTTCTACCAGTGCTCATATGCCCAACATTAAGCGTTTCTGCATAAGTGGCATTAGAAAGCATCATACATCAATCATCTCTGCATATGCGTAATCCTGAATGTATCAATACAATATTGTGTAGGAATGGCCATTTAGTCATTATAGAAAACGGTATAGGAGGAGCAAACAAAATAACTACAACAATATTTATAAAGTGCCATATATTTATTATGATGATGTAAAAAAGTACAAAACAATACAATAAAACAATAGATATATATATACACATATACATATAATAACAAAATCTACTTACAGACACAGTAATCTTACATTATCCACTGGCAGGACTTAAATAGTATTAATAGATTAATAGATAAAACTAGGACAGGAGGGCTACAAAGTGCAAGAGGTTTCAGCACTAAAATGCCTTTCCTTGTATTTTTGCATTTAGTCATCATATTCATATTTGAGATTTTAAACTATATTTATATGTTAATAGGCATTATGTAGGATAGATATGGCTGTATAGCTGCATCAAATGTTTTTGGCATTGTTAATAGAGCTACACGTTATGTTGTATTGTGTGTCCCTTGAATACTTTCTAGTCCGTTCCCTTAAAAATATATATATTTATTTATTTTTGGCAATTTTTTACAAATCAAAACTTGACAAATATTCAAATTTCAGAAAGGTTTTTTTCTAAAAATATGGTAAACTGAGCATAAAAGTCTAGTTTTTTTTATGTCAGTGTTCCTGCAAAAATGACTGTGAAGTTAACTGGAGTGATGTTGACAGCCATTTCTCCTCCACATTATTTTTTGGCTTAAATCTACCACGCTATATTTATATTTATATAAAATGTGGAGAATGTTTACTGATATTTTTTTAAAAAGCAGTTTACTTAAGCATTATGTTAACTAACACTGTAGTCAATATTTGCATGCATTTATTATTGTGTTTACTTTCTGAAAACAGACCATAATTAAAACAAAATTAAAATATTTTCAAGACAATTGATTTTGTAAAATGAATTATTCAACCAAAATATCTGATTTAAATTGTGGAGAAAAAATAAATAGAAACGCATGTCCAACCACATAAATGAAGTTGACGTCATAAGAAAACTGAAAATCCGAAGTAAACAAAAATTATTCTTAACTGAATAGAGAGACAATTATAGCAAAATAAATATTTTGCTGAATATTATTTAATTGCTTCACTCAAATATGTTTATGACCGTTCATTGGTGGTGTTTAATGAATATTTATCCTAAATTCATAATATTTTAATGATAAAGTTTTTTCTAACAAAAAATATTATATGGAATAAACGAAACAATTATGACTAATTTTACATTTTAATTTACAAAATAAAACACATTACAATTACAAGTAATGTAATTAATTTACAGTAATGAATTTTATTTGTGCTGGCCACTGGAGCAAGTCCTGAGTACGAAGTGGGTGCTTGGGTAAGTCCTGAGTCCAAAGTGAGTGCTGAGGTAGGTCCTGAGTGCAAATCTGGGTGCTAGAGTAAATCCTGTGAGAGCTAATTTAGGTGCTGGGGTAAATCCTGTTAGTGCAAATCTGGGTGCTGCAGTAAATCCTGTAAATGCATATCTGGGTGCTGGGGTAAGTCCTGAGTGGAAATCTGGGTGTTGGGACAAGTTACGGGAGTGTAATCTGGGAGGGGGGGCATGAAAATGCACCTTCACCTGCTCATCTTCTCGGTTATTCTAATCCTTCCCATATTCCTAATCCAGATGCCTTATCTACTAAAGCATTCTATAATATCAATTTCACTGAGAAGCATATTTAATGTTTGAAACAGTCAAAAATATCACTATGTATAACTTGCTATAGTAATAATACAGAACATTTGACCAACTTACAACAGTTAAAATTTTAAAAACATATATCTATCAGATGCCTTTGTTAGCCCCCAAAATTAAAAGGAATAAAAATGGCAAACCTTTAATAAGCCATTCACCTGCAGTTAACCCTTAGTAACAGTTGAAGGGCAGGTTATTTCTCTTTCCATTTGAGTGTTTGTTAATGTAATTTATATCTGATAGTAAATGCTGAAGAAGATAAGACGTAAAACTCTTAATCTAGCCAATTAGATTTCCTCTAATTGTGAGGAAGAAAATACTCCCTCTTAGTCAACGCAAATGGAACAAAAACTTACAGAATGTCTTTCCCCTGCCAAATCAAACTGGACTCACATTTGTAAACAACTCTGAGTGCATTGTTTCCTGAAAGTATTTAAACAATTATTTATTTAAGGCTCACCATTTTATATCTACTTTATTATACAAATAGTGTCTGAGGATGCGACTAGCTGCTGAGATGTTCTGTACTCATTGTCTTAACATTTGGCGGTATACATAAACATTCTTTTCATGTCATTAATAATAATAGCAGCACAATGATGTAATATTTAACTGCCACTCTTGTTTAAGAGTAACACTCATCAAAAGGTAGAATAAACTAAATTCGTAATGTTTTTTTTATATAAACATGACTTTTGGAGCACACATCAAAGTTTTGGGCTTATGAAATAATTACACGGAATATTAATAGTTTTGTGTTCTGTTAAATTTAGATTTGATAATACTGTATTTACATGAATGCTATGCAGTTTATATGTTTACCAGATCATCATGGCTGCTCTGTATACACTGATGCCAACATAAGAGTCCTAGGGATTGAGTGATTAGAAAATTGAATGTGTAAATCCCATTGTAGATGTCCCCTGTCCATGGTACTAAAAAAGAACAGGTGTTAGTTTTAACTGTGTAATACAAAATAGTGTGTGTGTATCCATAGGTCATTCCTCTTTTAAACCACATAGTGCACCTAAATAACTGATAATTGGTTCTCCATATAATACATTATAAAGCTTTCCCTGTGCAATAAGCATTATTGGGAAATATCCAGCTCCCAAATGCTCTATACAATGCGCCTACACCAGATATAACAGGTGTCAGAATCCTTGGTATTTTCTGGTCATCACATCATTTTTCCAAGGTGTATTCAGCAAAGCAGCAGTTAAGGTAATTAGTATAAAATGTATTTTGACGAATTCAAAAAGTACAAACATAAATCAAGTGACAATGGTTACCATACAGTAAAGTCCCCACTATGAGATAAGTTATTATGTTTTAGTCTTTGTGGTTATGGCACACCTTCCTACTTCTTACATCATTTTAAGTAGTCATTGTAGAAATGCCTTCTACTTTTAGTTTGGTGTATTGAGCTCTCTAGGGGGCTATTGACTAAAAGGTGAGCTGCAGTTGAGTTGATGTGAGATGAGGGGTGTTGAGGGGAGATGAACATTTCATCTCAACAATTTAGCTATCATTCCTCAGCGACAAACCTAGCTTCCCCTTCTTATCAAACATGCAACGTGTATCTCTGCAGAAAGCTAAATTGGTGCTCACATCGTCGCACCTGAAACTCAACTTTTGGCGAATTGCCTCCTCTTATTGCACCTTTGTTAAGCAGGGGCGTTGCTAGGTCAACAAATGATCAGGGGCTTGAGCCCAGATGAGCACAGTCGCACACAATCTCACCCCGTCTCTCTCTCTCTCTGTCTCACGCACCCTGTCTCTCTCCCTCTCTTTCTAACACTCTCCGTCTCTCTCTCTCTCACACTCTCCGTCTCTCTCTCTCTCACACTCTCCGTCTCTCTCTCTCTCACACTCTCCGTCTCTCTCTCTCTCACACACTCTCTGTCTCTCACACACTCTCCGTCTCTCTCTCTCCCACTCTCCGTCTCTCTCTCTCCCACTCTCCGTCTCTCTCTCTCTCCCACTCTCCGTCTCTCTCTCTCCCACTCTCCGTCTCTCTCCCACAGCGTCTATATCTCCCACAGCGTCTATATCTCCCACAGCGTCTATATCTCCCACAGCGTCTATATCTTTCTCACACACACTTACACAACCTGACACACACACACACCCTCATACACTTATGCAAACACCCTGACACACACACACCCTCATACACTTATGCAAACACCTTATGCAAACACCCTGACACACACACACCCTCATACACTTATGCAAATACCCTGACACACACATCCTTGACAAACACACTCTCATACACTTATGCAAACACCCTGACACACACACCCCCTCATACACTTATGCAAACACCTTATGCAAACACCCTGACACACACACACCCTCATACACTTATGCAAACACCCTGACACACACACCCTCATACACTTATGCAAACACCTTATGCAAACACCCTGACACACACACACACCCTCATACACTTATGCAAACACCTTATGCAAACACCCTGACACACACACACCCTCATACACTTATGCAAACACCCTGACACACACACACCCTCATACACTTATGCAAACACCTTATGCAAACACCCTGACACACACACACCCTCATACACTTATGCAAACACCCTGACACACACACCCTCATACACTTATGCAAATACCCTGACACAGACATCCTTGACACACACCCTCATCACTTATGCAAATACCCTGACACAGACATCCTTGACACACACACCCTCATACACTTATGCAAATACCCTGACACACACACACCCTCATACACTTATGCAAACACCTTATGCAAACACCCTGACACACACACCCTCATACACTTATGCAAACACCTTATGCAAACACTCTGACACACACACCCTCATACACTTATGCAAACACCCTGACACACACACCCTCATACACTTATGCAAACACCCTGACACACACACACTTATACACATTGCTTCACCCACACAGTCACACTTACACACAGACACTAACACACATTTTTTAATATTTAAATAAAAAATAAAAAAAAAACCTTAAAGCGATGGTCCCCCACCCTGCTAAATACCTCTGTTTGCAGGGAGGAGGACGGGGCACTCACTTTCTTCTGCCGGATGTCACATCCGGTGCGCAGCCAGACTCACAGTGTGACGGGGGGCGGAGCTTGCTCCCGTCGCGCTGTCAGTATGGCCAGGAGGTGCGGTCACCGCAGGCACTTGCCTGTGGGCCGCACCTCCAGGAGGAGGGGCCAGCAGCAGCGCCTCTCCTCCTCACCCCCCGCACGAGCAGAAACCTCCGATTCTGGGACTATGTCCCAGACGGGGGAAAGCTCTGCGGGGGAGATTTTTTTTCTTTTCTTTTTTTTTAAACAGTGATAGCCCTGGAGTCTAGGGGCTAAAGTATGCTTTAGCCCCAGAGTCTCCATTCGGGGCTATGCACTGGAGATTCGGGGCTATAGCCCCAGTAGCCCCCCCCCCCTAGCGACGCCTCTGTTGTTAAGTACCTTTATTCTCTATTTTAGCTTTATAACTTCATTATACCTTACTTCTTTAGCGTCTTTTTCCTATTGCTGGTTTTCTAAAAGTGATAATTGTCACTAAAAGCCCTGACAGATACAATCTTTATTATCTATACTTGCCCTGTTATTAAGTAAAGGGTGGATATTCTGAGTAAATATTTTGACACTCTTTTCACTGTTCTTGAACTGAACACTATCTGTTACAAAATAACCTAGTTTCCTGCTAATATTGCTCACATTTTAGATTGTCACTGTATGTTGAGTTGTATTGTGCAGGTATCAAAAAAAGAACATAGATTTAAGTTGTTTTGATAAGATCTCTGTGGAAACCTACAAACACTAAATGTTGTTTGGAAGTTACATATAGGTTTCTCGATAGTGTTTGAATAAAATGCTGGTGGTATGTCTATGATTTAAAGCACTTCACTGGCTACATATTGGACACAATAGTGATGTGCAGATGCTAGTGGATGATTCCAGCCAATATTTTTGTACTTTGTAGCTTGAAGTATGCTCCTGGCATAATGGAGAGCACAGCTGCATTTTGTTGGCCTGTTTTATTTGTTGAGCTGGTACATGAAACACAAGAGTGTAAGTGTTTGTTTAATAATGTTGAAGTATTTTGTTCTGAAAATGTCTTACACATATATGAAAAAAGAACCATAATCAGACATTGTTGCTAGTATTATAAAAAAGGAAAAAACATGTATATTAACTATAAAACAGAAAATGTCTGTTTGTCTGAAGGAGGAACAACTCTCAAAAGCTGAACTCTAGGTCAACACAACTATTTTCATCTCTCTGCATTGTTCCTTTATGTTATTTACGTTTTGAGATAATTAGACAACACATAAACTGAAAGTCATTATCGTCATAATACAGTGATGTAATAATAGACAGAGCATAGGCTGAACATCACATTTTTTCCAGGCTGAGAGTGCAGTTTGCTCCATGCTATTTACAAGACGGAGCAATGAGAATACACATCAAATTCTTGTCTTGTGTCTTTTCTCTATTCCAATGCATCTTACAAGCATATATAAATGGTGAGGAGTGTGCCTAATGTTTGTTGCAGTGTGGATCAGTCAATATTAAAACTTGATGGATCTCGAATGAGGCAAATGTTAGTGTGGGAGCTCCGGAGCCCGTACCATGCCAGGCCAGGGTCCCTTACCTCCTGCAGCTCCGTCTGTAACCTTGGTCGCCCGCCAGGGATCGGCACCATCATGGGGTAGGTCGTCTCCAGTACTTCATGTCTCACGTTCAGCGGGTGCCTCTGTGGTACAGGTGGCAGGGGGGGTGTCCTGACACCCGAAGGTTCATCCTCATTGGTGACAGCAGCGGAGGAGGGGATGGAGGCTGGCACTCACTCTAGTGAGTGCCAGGCTGCTCTCTAGGAGGTGGGTGGACTTCCCTAATTGGAATGGCAGGGGTTTCAGCCTAGCAGCCTTTAAATACCAAGCACTGACTTTACTCAGTGCTTGTGTATTGAGCTGCTAAGTGGTAGTTACCCTTAGTTCCCTCTCCGAGTGTTTTTTTCCCACTGGATTATAATTTCTAGGTGTGGGTTTCTAAAGATATGTGTTTCTCTATGCATGTATCATTGCTGGTAATAGTCCTAGACTTCTAATAGACATACATAGCCAAAATGCAATGAAATGGGTTCCATTCACCTGGTATTTGTCCTGAGTAGGCTTGAGCTCATTCTCTTGGGGTCACACAATAATATGTGACTTCACTCAGGGTTACATAACCCTGCCCACTTTGTGTCCTGGAATTCTGTGTTTAGAAGATGGCAAATATTATGTATCTGTGGTGTGTATCTTATCGACAAGAGCATTGCCTTTTTGTCAGAGTTTAACAGTGCTTTCAGCATCAGAAAGATGTGTCACTCATTGAGTAAGCAACACTGTCACTTGTGTCTTTTATACCTTCTATCAAGATATTAAAAAAAGAATAACGATTCATAGAATGTTAAAGTTGACAAAAATAAATCAAACCAATTTTTCTTAGAAAATTGGAAGTACATGATGTGTTTTTCCCACAATGTAATTGTGTTTTATCTAAAATAATCTCCCAACGATTTATAGATATGTTTATAGAAGAAATCCAAGTTTGTAAGGTAGTTAGTGAGATCTTATATGTATGCTCTAATAAAAAGGATGCAAGAAATTCTGGCACACATTGAAAGGAAATTATGTCTCTTGTTTCTGCACACAATGTCCATTTATCACAAATCAAAAAAAACAATAGATGATGAAGCCTTAAAGAAAACAATAATGTATTAATTCATGGGTAAATCATAAATCACCAACATTATTTGGCAGCAAGCTTTTGTGTAGTAAGAAATGGTGGTAAAACAAGAAGGGAGGTCAGGAAACCTAACCGTAAACAATCCGTTATCATAAAATAAATGGAACAATTGTGCGTGGGTGAAATAAAATGTCTGGTAGGCACACTCCTATGTGATGTAATGTAAACATAAAACAAATTCGGTATTGATGTTGATCTAACTTTCTGCAAACTATTTGAATTAAAGCATTCAGAAAATAACCAGCCAACAGTATTTTGTATATATTTATTTTATCTATAAATCAATAACTCCACAAAGCAATAAAGTCAATGCATATGTAAATTTAATTCAATGGTAACTGTTCACACTCAGTGGGGAATAGATGAATATAAATATAAAAAAGTACTCACACCACTAAGCGGATGTTTTTTAAACCTGAGGAGCTCAAAGTAAATGCTGATACAAATGTATTTAATTAATGAAATGTAACAATTTACCGTATTTGCTCGAATATAATACAAGTTTTTTTTCAGAGCAAATGCTCTGAAAAAGATCCCTCATCTTATATTCGAGGACTTATAATCTGATCTCAAATCGAGGTCTGACTATAAGACTGGGATCCAGGTCCCCCTCAGAGCTGCAGGGGACCTGGATCCCCCTCGCAAGCAGTGGTGGATGTATGCGCAATGCGCGCACACATCCTCTGCTGCTGCCCAGCACTTCCGTCGGGACTTCTATGATGGAATGCGCAGACAACTTCAACTGCTGCCCGGAAATTCCGTTGGGACTTCTATGACGGAAGCTGGGAGGTCACATGACCTTCTGGCTGTCCGTCATAATAGATGGAAGTGTCGGGCAGCATGGAGGATGTCTGCATGTATGTGCAGACATCCCCCACCGGCCCCCACTAGCCCCGAGGGAGAGTGGGTACATTGAAGGAAGGGAGGGAGGGAGGAAGGGGGGAAAAGAGAGCCAGCATTGGGGGGGGGAGAGGGGGGAAAAGAGAGCCAGAATTGGGGTGGAGGGAGGGGGGAAAACAGAGCCAGCATTGGGGGGAGGGAGGGAGGAAAAGAGAGCCAGCTTTGGGGGGAGGGAGGGGGGAGAAGAGAGCCAGCATTGGGGGAAGAGATGGGGGAGAAGAGAGCCAGTGTTGGGGGAGGGCCAGCATTGGGGGGAGGGAGGGGGGAGAGAGCCATCATTGGGTGGAGGGAGGGGGGGAGAGAGCCAGAGTTGGGGGGGGGGGGGGTAGAGCCAGCATTGGGCAAGTCTGGGGGAGGGAGAGGCAGCATTCGGCAAGTCTGGAGGGGAGAGGGAGCAGGGGCAAGTCTG
The DNA here is from genome assembly GCA_036172795.1 of Pelodytes ibericus. Taxonomy (NCBI): domain Eukaryota; kingdom Metazoa; phylum Chordata; class Amphibia; order Anura; family Pelodytidae; genus Pelodytes; species Pelodytes ibericus. The sequence goes on from CM069863.1 coordinate 115,491,647, forward strand.
GGGGGTAGGGGCAGCATTGGCACATGAAAGGAAATAAAAACAAGAAATGCATTTTTTTATATCATAATTTTTATTAAATATGAAAAAGCAATTTACATGTGAATAGATACAAGTTAAACTTTTTTCCTATAGGGTAGTCTTATATTAAGGCTTTTCCTTTGGTTCCTAAAGGAATATCCAAAGTTTGGGGGTCGTCTTCTAATCAGGGCCTTTGCACTTTCCTGGTTCAGAAGAAATCTTGCATAAACCACCAGATGACATAAAGTTAAAAAAATAAAACTATGTTATTGAAGTTGTGCGAGAACAGCCATTACATCTTTATCATAAACCTATAAAACGAAAACAAAAACATACTGTGTTTGGTTCTAAAATATCCATCTTGGAATATATAACTGAATTGGAAAATGAACAACTCTTTAAGCTCTACTGGTAGCCTCACTAAAAACCCAATGATGAGTGGGAAGCCTGGGCCATTTACAAGTAGGCCCATTTAGTAAATTGAATACTCTCTCAAGCAGTTTGAAATGTTAGGTACCTTTCCTGACTTAAGTGCCTGATAAATGCAAGGGGTACTTTATTTTGAAACTAAACTTAGGGAACACTTGTCTTCCTATGTTTCCATTCACTTAAGAAAGCTCAATGCATTAAAATTTAGATATCCGGTACAATTTGAGAGACTGATACTTTTAAAGGGTGGGGACAAAATCAATAAATGATGCGCCAACACAAGAAAGTGTTGAAAATGTTTAAAACTAAGATATGTAAAAAATATATTATATAGTTCAGCTTTTATTTCCTACACCGGTATTGGACACAGAGGAAAGAGTCTAGTTTATGGTACATCAATATTGTACAAATTATATTGCAAGAACAAGATATAATATAGTTAGGTAAAAAGAGACTAAAACATGAGTAAAGGAAATCAGAAAAAAATATATGTAGCAATACACTTAAAAATAACATTACAGCAGCAAAGAAAAGTGCAAATGCATTGACTGTATTCTATACTTTTCTTTGTTGATGCAATCAATAAAGATATTTCAGTCTCTATTCGATACCCTTAGCATTATACTATTTAGTGAATGAATCATACTGGTTTTAACATGTGGCATCATTCATGAAAACGCCTACAATACATGATCATCTCTGTCTATATGAAAAGCACATGTGTCCCGGTTACTCTTGGGGGTCAAGGAATATGTAAGGGGTAGCCTTCAATTTCGTTAAGAAATGCTAATGATTTAAAGTTGTTTTTCCCAGAAGAATTTCAATAAGAGCAACAAATAGCTTACAATCAATATAACTCTTAAAAGATGACATCATTTTCTAAACCATTATAGTACCATTATCATTGGTACTGATCACTGTAACTTGGAATGCATAGAACTAGGAAATGCCTGATGCTTTCAATACTAAACTAGAAACAATGAATGAAGTATTTTTTTAAAGAATTTAAACCCAGAAAAACATTTTAATCCGCCTGATTTAAATGTTTTTTTACCAGTTCTCCTAGTGTACATTGTTTAAAAGATATGTACCTTTCTTGGAAGTTTAACTAAAACTTTCCAGGCTGCCATTTTATTTGGTTTAGCTACTGTTAAAGTCATATTCGAGGCCAATTTTACAATGGCACATTGGTAGCACAAGCAAGTCGGAGAGAGCAACTGGTTAACTCAATGGTGTGAGGTCACATCACACAATCAATAACTGCAAGAAGATCAGCATCTCCTCCTGCTCAAAATGTTTTGGCTTGTCATATGCAGTTCCATGACATAATAGCTTGGAATATTTAGACTTCCAGTGAAATACAAATGGAATAGTACACACAAGGAACTCCATTCAAAAGGCATTTTTAATAATGTAGTTTAATTCCTCCTTTTGTCTTCAATACTACACATAATGAGATGGACATGTACATACAGAATATTCAACTATCATTCAGAATATTCCTTGTTTATCCAGCATTTAAGTTGAAAGTTTTATGCACATTTTAAAATATAAGAGCCTTGTTCTTAATTAAACGACAATGATAATTTCTACAAATGACTGATAGTGATTAGGGCATAATATAGTTGGTCTACTGTATCTTTTTTCCTATCAGGTTATTTTGTTTATTTATTATTTCTACCTTTTCTCTTTTCTTTCTCATTCTTGAATTTAAGATTTTATGTTATTTTGTTTATGATGGAAAATTCGTAAAAAATGTTGAAATATATTTTCAATTGTTATAAATAACCCAGTATAACTATGGAATTTAAGAATGAATAACTTTGTGAATCACAGTTGAAGTTCCATGTATCTATATCAGTATTTCAATAAAGCTTTTAAAAACTTTAAAAAAAAAAATAGTTAATCATTTAGTAACATTGAACCATAGAAGGTGTTGGACATATAAGAACCATTCGGCCCATCTAGTATAGTAAATATGCAGATTTGTACATAATATAGTACAGCACTATGGATTTCCTTTTATGAATACTGGTCAGTTAAATATTCAAGGTTTATAAAATAATATGTTATCAGGAATGGGTTTTCTGGATAACAATTCACGATTTAACACTGCTTATCATGGTGAACATTTACTGGACTTTTTCATGGACAATTTAACCCCTTTGCCCAAATGGACATTTATACATGTCCGCAAAAGCGTGGTCCTCTCATTTAATTCCTCCTGAAATGGCAAAAAATACATAAAAATAAAGTAAATGAACATAAAATAATATAAAATATGTGTTATTAAAATGTAAAAATGTTTATATAAATAAACTATTATAATATATAACATTAAAACATATACATATATATATATTTCTGTGCTTAAAAAATGTAATTATTCTACAGCTAAAATCTGGCAAAATTTAAACGTTACACAAATTTAGAGTGTGTTTTCGGAAGTAATAGCAGCAAATGTCCCAATCCAAATGCTTACGAATCTTCTGTTTTCGAACAGCCCAAACAGCTGATTTGAACCCGAGTTCAGGAATACTGAGCAGCCACATTTTGTTGATTTGTGAGCAGGGCCGGACTGAGGATAAAAACCAGCCCTGGAAATAATTGTATACCAGCCCCATAGCATGACATCATTATACCAGCCCCGTAGCATGAAATCATTATACCAGCCCCATAGCATGACATCATTATACCAGCCACACAGCATAACATCATTATACCAGCCTAGGGTTGCCACCTTTTCCACAAAAATACCGGCTTTGCTACTGCCTCCATAGACTTAACATTGGCAGCAAGTCATATTTTTACCGGCCTGCCGGTAAAATACCGGCTGGGTGGCAACCCTATGAACCTCATAGCACAGCACCATTATACCAGCCCCATAGCATAACATTATTTTTCTTTTTCATACAGGAGAAAACCTGTGTATTATTTGTGGATAAAACTGATATATAACCCTGCCTAGGGCAATATATGCCCCCAGTATGTACACAAGGTTGCATCAAACACAGTGCCCTAATATAATCCCCATGCACATTGCCAAATATAAGTACCCCAAAATTTACACAAGGTTATAGGAATTGCCCTGTGCATGGGGTATATATCAGGGCAGTGTGTGAGATTTAAACTTGTGAACATACTGGCTGGATATATTGATTTACCCCAGCACCTGTACTGCCCTCACACAATGTGCCCAACCCATGGCCTATCCCAGTACTCATATTGCATTCACAGGACTTGCCCCAGACAGAACTTATCCTAGCACATGGATTGCACTCACAGGACTTGCCCCAGGCAGCACTTACCCTAGCACATAGATTGCACTCACAGGACTTGCCCCAGCACCTAGGACTTACCCCAGTTCACAGTCTGCACTCACACAACTTGCCCCAGCACCTCAGAAAGCCGATTGCAGTTACATGACATGCTCCAGCACTTAGAATGCACTGACAGGACTTGCCCCAGCACTCAGGACTTACCCCATCACTTAGATTGCACTCAAAGGACATGCCCCAGCACAGAAGAAGGCTCCAGCATTGTGTAGGAGGGAAGAGGCGGCCATATCGAATTGGCCGCGAGAGTAGTCTGGCACACAGAGGACACTGCACTGCTACTTTTCCTGAGAATGTTTGCTATTTGATACACACAGTCATAAACCTTTACATACAGTCACACTTACACACACACACAGTCACACATACATACAAAAATACACACGCACATACAGAAATACACACTTACAGTTACACAGACACACCTACAGTCACAATTTCAGACATACACAGTCATAATTGCAGGCACACAGTAACCTGTACACTGTCACACACGCAGACACACAGAATTTTTTTTTAAATGCTGTTTGCAGGGAAGTGGCTGGTTCAGACCAGGCGGTGAACACACATGCAGAAATACACACAGTTACACTTATACAGACACACTTACATACAGTCACACTTACACACAGTCTCACTTACAGACAAAAAGTTACATTCACGCTTACACACATGCAGACACACTATACACACACGTATTTTTTAAAAAAAATGCTGTTTGCAGGGAGGTGGATGTACACACATACAGAAATACACACACTTACATACAGTCACACTTACACACAGTCACAGTTACACTTATACAGACACACTTACAGACAAAAAGTTACACATTCACACTTACAGACACACTTACACACTGTAACACATGCACACTGTCACACATGCAGACACACTTACATATACACACATTTTTTTTAAATGCTGTTTGCAGAGAGGTGGATGTACACACATGCAGAAATACACACATGCAGAAATACACACAGTTACATACAGTCACACTTACAGACAACAAGTTACACATTCACACTGACAGATACACTTACATACAGTAACACATGCACACTGTCACACATGCAGACACACTTACACACAATTTCTTATTTTTTTTAATTTTAAAAAACGCTGTAGGTATGAAACGGTGCCTGCCTCGCATAACTGCAGAGGCAGGACACCGTTATTCATTTTTTTTTCCTGAGCGTCGGATGTCACCTACATCCGGCGTGCATACTGTCTCAGGGGAAGTGCAGAGCACTCTTAAAGCGGTCCAGGCGGCCGGGTTCTTAAAGTCTGGTCCCAGGGAAGACAGCCGACTGGGATTTTTCCCGGTATCCCGGTAGGCCAGTCTGGCCCTGTTTGTGAGATTGGGCTAAGATGTCATGAACCAAGTCTATTTTGGGACAAATCATAGCTACCCTCCAGGAGGTTAAATTAATATATAAAAATTGCTAAATATTATTTTTTAAATGTAGAAGAAAAATGAGCACCATAAGTAGTACCCATTTTAATCCAAAAATCATCAAAATATCTTTAAAAACTTTATTTATTTTTTACAGAAGTTGATGCTGCTACAATCAATCTGAGAGGTACAGAGAGTGACTCGGATGAAAATTCAATGTTTAGAAACATTGACTTTGTCATATGATCACATGTGATCACTGTGATTGGCCATCACAGCGTTCACATGACCTCCTTAGCTACAGACTCTGTTCAGGAATATTTCCTTTTGTGAGGCCAATTCCTGAACTTCCTAGAGCTAGGTTCCAGTGCACACAAAAGCACACTACTATCTTTATGACTGGTTGTCCTGTCATAAGGTCGTGATAAGCAATAGGGGAGTTGCAAGGTCTTAGGATGATCTGGGGCTAGAGCCCAGATGAGCTCGGTCACACACACGCCATCTCTCTCTGTCTCTCTTTCTCACACACGCTGTCTCTCTCTGTCTCTCTTTCTCACACACGCCATCTCTCTCTCTCTTTCTCACACATACCATCTCTCTCTCTCTTTCTCACACATACCGTCTCTCTCTCTTTCTCACACATACCGTCTCTTTCTCTTTCTCACACACACCGTCTCTCTCTCTTTCTCACACACACACTGCCTCTCTCTCTTTCTCAATTATAAACAATTATAGCCCTGGAGTCTCTGGAGTCTCACACACCGTCTCTCTCTCTTTCTCACACACACGCCTCTCTCTTTCTCACACACACCATCTCTCTCTCTCTCTTTCTCACACACACCATCTCTCTCTCACACACTCACACTGTCTCTCTCTCACACACAACGTCTCTCACTTTCTCACACACAGACACCCTGAGACACACACATACACTTACACAAACACCCTTACACGCACACTTACGTAAACACCCTGACACACACACACCTAGACACCCAGACGCACACATTGAGACACCCACACACACAAATTGAGACACCCATACTCACTCACACACATTGAGACATCCACACACATTCACACACACTGAGGTTCCAACACACATTCACACACATTGAGACACACACACTTTCCCACTTTGAGACACCCAGACACACGGAGACACCCAGACACACACTTACACACATTGAGACACCCAGAGACACACTTACATACATTGAGACACCCAGAGACACACTTACATACATTGAGACACCCAGACACACACTTACACACATTGAGACACCCAGACACACATTAAGACACCCAGACACACACTTACACACACTGAGACACCCACAAACTTACACACACTGAGACACCCTGACACACACACCTAGACACCCACACACAGTCACACATTTCTTCTATTTTATTTTTTTTACTTACCTTACAGTTGGTCCGTTATCCAGGATCTTCTGCCGGATGTCACCTGAGAGCAGCTCTCACAGCGCGACGGGGGCGGAGCTTGCACCCATCTCGCTGTGGTCTCTATGGCCAGGAGGTGCGGTCACTGCAGGCACATGTCTGTGGGCCGCATCTCGAGGAGGGGAGGCTAGGGAGAGAGCTCCCTATAGCAGCCTCTCCTCCTAATAGGCCCTCACCCCCGCGTGAGGTTAATCCTCCGATTCTGGGACCATGTCCCAGACGGAGGAAAGCTCACCGGGGGATTTTTTTAATTTTTTTTAAAAGACAATTATAGCCCCTGAGTCTTGGGGGTAAAGAATACTTTAGCTCCAGAGTCTCCATTCGGGGCTATGAAGGGAGGACTCGGGGCTATAGCCCCAGTAGCCCACCCCTAGCGACGCCTCTGATAAGCACAGTGATCATTATGGGAAGACCCATCATAAGGTCACAATGGGATTAATGATGTTCTGTGGACCTTTGCGGACCATGCTATGGTCACCAGTACACTTTGCCTATCATGCATATGTTGAGCAGTTTTGATTTTGGACAGTAGGACCTGCCTTCTGAATGTCCCTTGAATCTCCCTTGAGTTTTTTCAAGCTGCTCCATGTTTAAACTAAAGGACACAGAACAGGTAATAAACATGGGACTTCAGAAATACAAAAAAGGGGTACAATAATCGTTAAAGAATATAACCCCAAAAGTTGCAGGTATTCCATTCACTTACTTCAGAGCACCATTAAGCTCTCTTAAAGAACATTTCAATTTTTTTTCTGAAAAGGGCCACATGGTCAGAAAGGTGTTTTTTTTAGCCATATTATTATTATATTATTTATTGCAAGGTAAAGAATGGCTTTTTATGCATAGACAATTATTTAGGGCCTTATTTATTAAGACAAAACTGGTGCTATTTCTGAAAAAGTGCTAAAATAGTAATAATAACCATGGAAACCAATGGCATGCAATAGCAGTTTGCTCCAAATTTAGCACTTTTTTGAAATAGCACATTTTTTGCCTTGATAAATCTGGCTCTTAGTTATTTAACAGTATTCATGTATAATGCAGGGAGAAAGGCAACTGTTCAGAGGATAGGGCAATATAATAGCCTTTGCAAAAGAGGACCTTGTTTGTAAAACCTAGCCTTTATTGGTTCATTACAAAAACAATTCTAATGTTCAGCAAACCAGAAATCTCTCAACAGAAACAAAAGAAGATTGGTACTTAATGCCTAAATGCATAAAAAAAAGTGTACTGTCCAGGTGAAGTACAACCTAGCACACAATATAAAAGATATAAAAAAAACACAAAAACAAATACAAAAAATGTATGTCAGTAATCTCACAAACCAGGGGACTATTGCAACCAGTGGACTATCTATCGGTAATCTCACAAACCAGAGGACTATTACATAGATGTGATATATAAAGATAATACACAAAAACAACAAAAGCAAGAAAAATATAAATCAAAAAAATAAATTTTACAATATGATGTGTGTGCTATAAGTTCACAATATGATGTCTGCTCTCTGTTAAAAAAAAAAAAGATGAACAGAGAGCTTCTAGGAGTCGTGGACAGTCCCCGAGTGCTTCCTTGAGTCGTGGAGAGAACTTCCTGGTTTTCTGAGCTGTTTAATAATGCTCTAACTTGCTTTATCCATACCAAGACTGTGTTGCTTTAGCTCTTCTTTGGCTCACAAGTTTCTGCTTATTATATGCTGACTCCAGTAGTAATGTTCTCTTAGGAACATCTGTACTCAGGTCCGCACATCCAGGAAAGCATTTCTTTACAAAAAGTTCAAAGAGAACAAAACGGTATCCACCTTCACAATGCCTCCACATAACTAAAATAGTAGTGGATTTCTGCTACTACATTTTCTGTAGACATTTAATTTGCAACCAAAAGTGGGGGATTATTGAATAAACTTTAAAGTACAGTACTTTTGTTTTATAACCTGGTACCTGCCAGTGAAGTCCATTGCCAATGTTCCCTGTTTGTAGAACACTTTCTTGTGCTGTTGTTTGGAAAAACAACTTAATGTGAACCAGGTTTACATTTTCTGAAAATTAGATTCCAAAATATTTGTTCATAGACAACGTTTGAGTAGTGACTATAGATCAAAGTTTGGATACATTTGCCAGCAAATGGAAGATAACTTTTTACATTCTGCCATTAATCACAAATAGAGGACAATGTTCCCTCTGGCTTTTGATTTGGTTCATGGGCCCCATCTCAGATAAAAAGCAAATGTTTCCTCCAGCATGGACCAGAGTCCTACTTGGCATTGTGTACCAAGCTGAGTGGCCAAAGAAATGCAGGAAGACTGTTGTACACTATGGAATATAAACACAAAAACCAGACCTTGCAGAGCAATAGGCCATGCAAAACATGGATAATCCATGGTGGATGATAGGGTGTGGCGGAGCCTTTTGTCTGCCCCAGAGTGCATAGGTAACATTTCCATAGCCTATATAGCTAATCCTACCTATTGAATTCTTGCCTCAAAAAATAAGATTTGTAATAACAAATGAATGGTAGCATGAATCCCTTATAGCGTATTTCATTGCTCTGTGTGTTACTTGGCAATCTTGCCAATTGTATTGATAAATACCAGCAGCATTGACCTCCAGTGATATGTGCATTTATCAGACTGTCCTGGATGCTCTAAATACCTTGGGCTAGATGTTAGGTTAAGAGGGATTTTAAAAAGAAAGAGCCTTATCTTGTAAGTTTCTGAAAGCTATACAGATTCATTCTTGGAAAGTACCACTGTGGAAATTGGACTCCATGTTATAGTCTATGTAATTGTCAGTCTCACAAAGTTATGTGTATCATACTAACAGTTCTCCTAAGCACCCAATCTATTGTGATTCAGCTGTCCGTAGTAATTTTGGAGTTAAAGTACCCAGTTATATTAAATTGGGGAACAACAACAGAGTTAGACCAAGATCTAATGATTTCTTGGAAACAATCTTTTTGCATTTTTAGTTCAACAATTTGTAAGCTTATAAACTAGCTTTATCAGAAGCCAACCCAATTAAGAATCACATGCAAGGCAGATGCTGCTTAAGTACAGAATAAAAATGTCTCTTCCAGCCAACTTAACAGTTCCAGAAAAAAATGTTTCAACTTTTTATGTGGACACAATGCTTTGTTATGTGATTGATAAAAGGAAATCATCATCGAATCCTAATTACAAAGTACCTAACGACTCTAAAGGTCATTTCCGTTTTAACAAAAGAAAAAAGAAAAAACTTTCCCTAAAGGAAACTTGTGCTTAACATTACAAAATCACTAAGTAAGCAATAAAAAAAACTCCCTTATGCCTTTTTATCAACCTGCTGCATGTTGTCTGGCAATTCAATTTTCAAACGGAGTTCATAATATTATTAAAATTAACTTTTATAAGTTTGAAATCACAATAAATTTCACTGACAAGTGGTCAAAGCCTATACTGCGTTCACCCTTCTTTACTTGTAGATGGATTATGACTTATAGTTCTGATGTCCCTTTAGCCGTAAACTCTCATGAGCCTCTGATCACTTTATTACCTAATACTATATGATGAATGTCAATCTGTTTTTAACTCCATGAAATAGTCCATCACTTGTTACTGCATATGTTTTTGTTCAATTCTCGCTTTAATCTGATATGATCCAAAGTAGATTTTCTAATTGTATCCATTAAAATATACCGATAAATGTTGAAATTATCTTTTTTTAGGATCCAATTTCTAAAATAATGTTCTAGTGAAAATTTGTACCAGTTGTTCAATATATTCAATAATCAGGGATGCCGGTTTAACTCACAATGAGGTCAGCACAGTCTTTTATCCTTCCTAGGTCAATGACATAACTACCATTAAGTTGGGTAATAGAAGCATCCCTGGATGTTGGGTAACATCCCTTCAATGTACTTGAAAATAAAATAAATGTTTAGTGTACACCTCATGGTAAAATATTTAGCTATTATAATGTTTTGCAACAGATTTGCAATGTTCTATAATATGAAGTAATTATCAGTTGAGAATTAGAGTGACTTCTGACGTAGCTATTGAAAACTCAAGCTTTGTTATGTGATGCAATAATCATGTTGAGTCAAAATAAACCTCCCATGCTGAAAATACAATAATACGGGCTAATGGACCATTAATGAATCCTGGTAATAGACATGGAACTTGTTATCACTGGCAGTGGTTAGTGAGCAGAAGCAATGCTTAATAGGAGAAGTATGCATACCCCATCACCTTAACTACAAAAGACGTATCATTACTGTATACAAACACTGAAAAATTGGTTACATGTGTTTAACGTGACCCAATACAGCCATGAAAATAAGCAGAGCTAAAGACATTCCAAATGGTCAGATAGGAAAGAAATTATTGTCTTTCTTCTAAAACATAATGATAAAAGGTATAAGGCATGGATAACACATATGATGGAAATTAAACTAGCCAAAAGATAGACAGGTGCAATGACATGCTTTTCTGATGTGGCCCAGGGATGGAGATAACTAAAACCACTGCACCTTCTCTATCACTTCACATAAACGCCAGTAGTGTTGAAGTGTAGTATAGAAGGTCAAAAAGTGCTTTTGAAGACATCAGCACCCATACATAGACCAATTAGCATGAACTGAGATGGAAAATAACTAGAACTAATCTTAAACTGGCCTAACCTGCTACACAGACTCTCTAAACTTACAGAATAAAAGTATGAAGACAGCTGACCGTTACACCACGTGGGACCTTTTATGAAATTGCATTCTAAATACATAGACATTAGTAGTTGGTTCCCCACTTTGCTTCCACTCTTCTGTAAAAACTTTCCAAAAAATTTTGGAGTGTTTCTGTGGGAATTTGTGCCCATTCATCCAGTAGAGCATTTGTGAGGTCAGGCACTGATGTTGGATGATAATGACTGGTATGAAATCCTTTCCAGTTCACCCAAAGGTGTTCTTCCAGTCAAGTTCTTCAATACCAAATTCATCCAGCCATGTATGTTTTTTTACTTTGATTTGTGCACTGGGTCACAGTCATGCTAGAATATAAAAAGGCCCTTGCCGAACTTGTGGAGGAGAGTATAGGGCAGCTATTGTGGAGAGGCATTTATTATTTATCTTTATTGTTTGGATTTTGTTTTTGCGGTGTGTGAGGTATTGTTGTATTTAAGGTCCTGTTTGGTTTTGTTTAGTTTTTGTATGTGTCTTTGTTTGTTGTTATTAAAATGATGGGAAAACAAGGCTGGATCATTGTAGGAAAAAACATCTTTTGCAAAACTGTGATCAAAATATTTCTATATAATGGTAAAAGCAAAGTATAATATTGTGTAAGCTGTTTGTAGAATTTGTGTAGAATTAGTTTTCTTGTAAGTAAGAAATGGTCATTAAAAATAAAGAGTTTATAAAAAAAAGAAATAGTGGAAAAAAATGGACGGTAAGCAAACTGGATTGATGTGATCAAAGACTGGTTACAAAAATTAACAGGTTCAGTCACCTTGAAACCAATGAAATGTTCCTGCTGAACATCCACTTTTTGGAATGTGGCCCGAGAACTGCTCTTTATAAAGTAGGCCCTAATTTCTTTTCTCATGTTTGTTAGCCATGTGATGGCCTGTTTGCATGTAATAGTATTATAGTAACAGTAATACCCTGAGTCCATCAAGTCTATCTTTCTTCCTGCTGTTAATCCAAAAGAAGTGAAAAAACCTAATTAAGCCATTGTGAATAATGCTTAGGGCAGAAAAATTCCTTCCAGACTCCAAAACATAATCAGATTTCTCCTTGAATCACCAAGCTCTAAATATTAATGTTTATTCTTTTATTAATAGTGATGTATTTAAAAAAATAAAAAAAAATAAAGGGCCTTCCCTAAACTGTTCCCACAAATTTGGAAGCAGAGCAATGTCCACAATGTCTTGGTTTTTTTGGCATCTGCCAAACCTAGATCATCCCATCAGACTGCCAAATAATGAAGTGTGATTAGTCACTCCACAAAACACGTTTACCCTGATCAAGAGTCCAGTCGTGGCATGCTTTACACCACTCAATCTGACCCTTGGCATTTGTGATGAGAGACTTGCATGCAGCTGCTCGGCCATGGAAACCCATTCCATGAAGCTCTTTGTGCACAGTTTTTGTGCTGTAATTAATTCCAGTGGAAGTTTGGAACTCTTCAGCTATGGAATCAGCTGGCGATGTTACACACCATGAACCTCAGAACTTTATGTAGTCTTCTGCTTCGTGGCTGAATTTCTGATGTTTGTAAATGCTTCCACTTTCCAATAATACCCATTACAGTTGAACATGGAAGATCTAGCAGGGATGAGATTTCATGACCTGACTTATTGAAAAGGACGCCTTCTATCACAGTTCCATGCTTGAATTTACTTAACTCTTCAGAGCGACCTATGTCTGTAAATACAGACTACATGACTAGGTGCTTGATTTTATACACGTAATAAATACATTAAGGATAATATTTTAAAGGTATAGTAAGGAATAGCTTTATACAAGATAATGCTGAGGAGCAAATATATTTACAAGGAAACATGTATTTGTATTCTAGAGAATTGGTGCATTATAAATTACTGATTATGATACTAGATAGGATTAAAACCAATAAACTTGCTTTCTAGAATCCAAGTAATGAGAACGAACCTAAAAGTCCATAGCATTTAAAGAGTTAACAAGGCATTGTGGATGGTAACATCATGTTTCTATTATAAGATGAGTAACTGTCATTTTCTTGTTACCAACTATGTCATTTGAAAAGACTGAATAAACGATAATGCTTACAATATGTATCCACCTTCCACGTGTCTTGATGACTAGGTACACAAACATTTGGCTTGCATCATTTTAGCTCATTAACATGAATGCCAACATATCTGGCTAACAGTATTTTAAAAACACACATTTGTGATTGATATGAACTCTGGGTAATCATTGTTTTATGGATACAATCTAGCAAGAATGTTAATACTATATTGCAAAGACCAACTTCTAAATGTTAATAAAGCAATTTTTATTAAATGGTACATGATTGGATATAAAAAAATGTACTAAAATAGCATTTAATATGCCCCTTTGTATTCAGAATACCTGGTTGTATAAGGATTTGGAGCTATAAAGACTGTTCGCCTCTGTTGCCCTGCCAGAATTACAAGTGGCTATGCCATTGTACTGAATAAGATAGTAGTACAAGTTTGCTGGTGACAAGCAGGTACTCCGCATTGAATTCTGTTTCTGTTTTCCATTACCTTTTTAATCATTGGCCCCTTAGTGACAATACTGTTTGTGGGGTTTTTGTACCCGTCATGACAATGGTTGTTTTTACAATTCTGCTGTGTTTGGGTTTATCTCTAATTTTCCTCTTTCCCATTAAAAATATACACACACACACACACACACACCTATTATATATTGTTTTTATCGGTATAGGAAAGGCTTTTTAAGATATCATTATTTTGATCATATGATACCATTTACTATAAAGCAATTATAAAATATGATGAAAAAAATACTTTTTCTAACTTTACATGAAAAATCTTTTGCCCATGTATAAATGCTAATAATGCTATAATGCCTCAACATTATTGACCTTTTCAGTTTTTTCATAAACAACAAAAGTTTTTAACCCCTTAAGGACAGAGCCTTTGAAACATTTTTGTCCTTTCTGGACAATGGCTATTTTAACATTTCTGTTATGTTTGTGTTTAGCAGTAATTTTCTTCTTTGTCATTTGCTGTACCCACACATATTATATATTGTTTTTATCGGGACAAGAAGGGCTTTCTATGGATGCCATCTTTTTGATCATATCTTATCATATTATTAAAAAAAATAATAAAATATGGTAAAAAAAAAAAAATACACAAATGTCTTTGTTTTTATTTGAAACAACTTCTCCTCATCGACAATAGCGAACGAAAAAACATGCTAAATAGATTCTACTATTTCTCCTGAGTACAGGGATACCACCCATGCATAGATTTGTTGGGTTGTTTGGGGGCTAAAATGCCAAATTTGTGAGGTGCAGTTTTTTGTTTTCCAACTTGAAATTTTTACATGCAGACAGCCTGCACCCATGTCCCATTTGGGACATATTTGAAGCCAGCTAGTGTATTTTACCCCATCAACCCATATATTTTTTTAAAGAAGACACCTTAGGCTATCTCAAATGGTGGTATTTTTACACTTTCCATGCACTAATTCTACCACCAGCCTTTGTCAAACTTTGTGGTAGTAATTTTTTTGTGTTGATTTTCACAAACCTTGTACTTCAGACATGAATTCACAGATTTTGGTATGTGTCACTGCCAAATAACACCCTAATAAGTGTTCAGCAACATCTCTTGAGTACAGGGATACCACCCATGCATAGGTTTGTTGGGTTGTTTGGGGGGTAAAAGGCCAAATTTGGTAGGTGCAGTTTTTGGTTTTCCAAATTAAAATTTTGACATGCAGACCGCCTGCACCCATGTCCCATTTGGGACATATTTGAAACCAGCCAGTGTATTTTACCCCATCAACCCATATATTTTTTAAAAGTAGACACCCTACGCTATTTCAAATGGTGGTATTTTAACACTTTCCATGCACTAATTCTACCACCAGCCTTTGTCAAAGTTTGTGGTAGTAATTTTTGTGTGGTTTTTTTTCACAAATATTGTATTTTAGACATAAATTCACAGATTTTGGTATGTGTCACTGCCAAACAATAACCCTATATGTGTTCAACAACATATCCTGAGTACAGGGATACCACCCATGCATAGGTTTGTTGGGTTGTTTGGGGGCTAAAGGGCCACATTGTGAAGGTGCGCATTTTCAACTTGGAATATTGACGTGTAGTCAGCCTGAGCCCATCTTTCATTTGGGACTTTTTTTTAAGTAGGACAGTGTATTTTACCCCAAAAAGTATATATTTTGTAAAAGTAGACACCCTAGGCTATTTTAAATGGTGTTATTTTAACACTTTCCATGCACCAATTCTACCACCAGCCTTTGTCAAAGTTTGTGGTAGTCATTTTATTGTGTATTTTTTCCCACATACATTGCACTTTAGACACAAATTCACATATTTCGGTATGTGTCACTGACAAACAATACCACAATATATGTTCAGCAACATCTCCCGAGCACAGGGATACCACCCATGCATAGCTTTGTCAGCTTTGTTAGGAGTTGAAAGGCTACATTTGAGAGGTGCGCTTTTTGATTTTCAAACTTGGAATTTGAACATGTAGAGCAAGGAAGGGGTTAATAGCTCTTATAAGAGCCTTTGTAGTACTGTACAAAAAAATGAACCCCTAAAAATGCACAGACAAGAAAAAATGTTCTGCTGTGCAGTTATCAGTGGCAGGGAAGGGGTTAATACACTACACTATACAAAAGGTATGGCTTTTATAAAAGCCCTTGGGACTCACAATTTATTAACATTTTATTTAATTTATTACAATTTAAAAATTATGTTATATAGATCTGTCTCTTTCCCTCACTAAAACTCAAGTGAGGAGAGGGAGGCAGATCCATATGGGTCAGAACAATATTTACGAACCAGACGAATGGTGATGCTCATCTGAGAAATCACCAAACCACCTTTGCCACTGATCGGCTGTTACTGATCGCTATACACGCGTTCAGACAGCTTCAAAAGGAATACACGTAATCCCCTAGTGGGTATAATTAACCCCTAGTGAGTCTGACAAAAAAAATGCTGATAGCAAAAAAAAATCCTTCGGCGACTAGATTGCTCCATATGCGCTGCTTAGGCAGTGACCATATGCACTGCTTAGGCAGTGACCATATGTGCTGCTTAGGAAGTGATATACGGCAAGGAAGGGGTTAATAGCTCTTAAAAGAGCCTTTGATATACTGTAATAAATCAAAGTAAAAAAAAATAACCCCTAAAAAAATGCACAGACAGCAAAAAATGTGCTGCTGTGTAAGATCACTGCGTACACAGCGATCAATTGCAGGGAAGGGGTTAAATACTGGAAACGGCTTTTATAAAAGCCTTTGGGTCTCAATTCTATTAAATATATTATAATTAAAAACTTACATTATACAGCTCTGTCTCCCTCCCTCACTAAAACTCAAGTGAGAGGGAGGCAGATCTACACGGGTCAGATCAAATATTTACACATATGGATCTAACCAGACGAATGGTGATGCTCATCTGAGCAAACGCCAACCCGCCATTGTCACTAAAAAAATTTTTTACGTTACACGTAGTCCCCTAGCGGGTATAATTAACACGTGATGGGTGTAATAAAAAAGTTTTAAAAAAATTAAAAATGCTTTCACTTTCACTTCCGATGCTCTTGCCATTAGAAGGGAAGCGCTGCCTGTACAGGCAGCGTTCCCTTCTACTGAGCCGATGGGGTCGCTCAGGAGAGCGACCACCATCGGCTCTGGGGAGCAGCATGGTGTTGTTAAGTGCCTCGCTGGCGAGGCACTTTAACAACACCGGAGATGCTTAGAAAGCGAACGATCGTTCGCTTTCTAAGCACATGTGTGCAGCGGGCGCAGCCATTTTTAAATGGCTGCTACGATAAGGGGTTAAGATAAAAATATAAACAAATTTGTGCTGAACACATTTTCATTCTTTCAAAGGAGAATACTTTAAAATAGAGGAGATAGTAAGTAAACTGGGAAAACTGAGAATAAGCTAAACTTTCTCCATTTTTAAAAGAAATCAGTCTAATATAGCTGTAAAGGTAAATGTATAGAACAGGTATATGCCAGGCATTGCAATGGGGATTTCAAATTTTAGACCAAAGTAGCCGAGTTGAAAAAAAGTTATCCAATCAACGGAACCGGACAATGTATCCAACTCTACTTTGACCTTAAATTTGAAATTCCTGTCTCTTATCCCTGCTCTTTATTAAGTAGTTCCTCTAGAATGACATTTTCCATGAGCTCACTATTCTTATCTCCTTTGTCCTCTTTAAATCTGATTAATCATTCTAATCAGCTGACCTGGTTAATAATACCTTGCATTATTTTTCTTTATCTGTCAGCAAACAAGCCAAGGTGTGTGACAAATGTGGGATAAAACTCTCATGGAATTGAACATTTTTTGGGGGAAATAGTTACATTGTCTTCTCACAACGTTTACACAATAAAACACAGCCAAAGCAATCTAAAATAGTTTTACACATGACATATACAATCTGGCAGCAACAAAGAACCTATGTGTCTAATATCTACCTGCTTATGGGAGTTTCTGCAGTAAGTTTATGCCTGTTCCATGCAGGTTTTACATAACTAATTGTTTTTTGTTTTATTTTATCAATTATGAACATAGGTTCATCTCATTGTTTAATTTAAGAACACATTGTAACTTTGATCCTTTAGTCCCATGGAGAAAATAAATTATATTGTTTTGTTATGTCAGATTTAAAGTAATTCATTCATTTAATACAGGAAGTGTGGATAACACAATGTAACAAAACCCCTTGTTAAGCTATATATTTGCTGCATAAGAACCTGCATAAAAGCAGCAATAAACTCTCAGTGGAGTAAGTTTTTACTTCACCCTTCAAAACGTAGCCATGTATCGTTCTTGAAAGGGAACCTGCCCAGCATAAATCACTAGCTCTTTTAAGAGCTCTGCCTAACTCTCTACTTGGATCCAGCAGATGGGATAAAGCAACTCCACTAATTCACAGCATCTTCCCAGGAAGAAGGACGTCCCCAACGGCTGATACCCCCTCTCCCATTGGGGTAGTCGTTACACACAATGTGCAGACTGTTTTCTCAGAAATACAACCATTATATATGGCTCACATTTTTCAGTTAAAACCCTTTATGGAAGCAGAGTGTGTATATACATAATCCAATCTATATGCACATAGAACTTACTGATATGATAGTGAATTGATTGATGGCTTGGCAAAGTCTCGATAGGGTTGAAATGTTGACACTTGATTGAGTGCTGTGTGAGTCATCTTTTTTTTTATTTTGGGAGTAAATTGATTGAGTCAATGTGTTATAGTGGAGTTTCTATAAAAGAGGACAAAAAGCCCAATTAATGAGGCTAAAGGCCAAATAGTGCACCATTCAAAAGATAATGTCCCCTATTACTGGAAAAAGTATAACTCTGTAACAGCAGAGGGCGATGACCATCACGCTCTGTGATTGGCATGTTAGCGAGTCAATCTCACAACACACAGCCAATCAATGGGGAAGAAATAATCATCTTGTCACTGGCTTCATCACTCAGATACCTTTTTAATCATAAAGAAGCTGTCTGTCCTAGCAAAAAAAAAAAAAATAGTATATGTGTAAAATGGAAGGCAGTCTTGTCACAGAGCTATAGCATCCACTCCCCAGTTATTGTATGTGTACAGCACAATTAAAGCAAGTGGACCTCTCTGCCGTCACTAAGCAGCAATATCTTTTGAATGGTGCCCTATCAGAGGCAATTAATTAAAACTATCTTATAAGAAGTTATTATCTCTTAAAGCTGCCTGGGTTTGACCATTTTTTTAAGTCTTGGTGCTGCTGATAGCAAATATACACACAAACTGCTTTGCTGAGAAACCCTATTTATTTAAACTCTATTATTAAGCTCTTTGCAGAAAATATGTCACATGTAGGTTACTTAAGCTTAATAAGTTAATGATTTGAATAAAAGGATTTGTTACAAGAATATTTATTGTTTTTTACCGTACCTTGCCGAATATATGTGTTAGCTATTTGGATTATGAATGATACTCAGTTGAGCACCAGAGCGACAAGTGAGCTGATTTAATATATTGCCTTGGCCTAAACTTATGGATCTTTATTCCTTTTGTCGTTTAGTTAAAAACAATTCTTTTGTCTTGAAATGTTCGTTTAACATGAAGAAACTTAGAAATGTGCCCTACAATTCACCTTTTGAATAAAGCCAATCATCCTTCATATGTAGTACGCAACTATTTATTTGACAGGGCATATCTCTAGTTGTATATACATAATTAATAGATACTACCATTTGGGAATGTAAATTCCATTTTTCATATCAATTGTTGCTAGTTTGTAACTTACAGAAACCAAGCAAATATTTTCACTCTCAAATGTAGGCAAAATTGCATGATATATTCCTCATTCCCGGAGTATAAAAAATACAAAAACCAGCAGGAGTTTTTTGTCATAGGAGTATGACTAAGAACCTGGTTTGGGTTCAAAAAGCATAAGGTGTTTTTCCTGCTACTCCCTGACTCTCCTATTGATTGGTTATTTATTGGAAGAACTCTGAGCATGCTGCCAGAAGACTGCCTCGTCTTCTGCAAAGGGGTTAAAGTGATGAACTCACTATGCAAACCAATGTTCTGCCGGATTGCTCAATATTTACAGTTTTGCCACACAGTTGATCTTTAGAGATAGAAACAAAAAAAAATTTTGCTCAGGATGTTTGTAAAATCAAAAAGACTTAATTATTGTAGAAACAAACAAATGATAACAAGTAAAATAAACAATGCAAAGGTCCCAGCCCTTGACAGGGCCATAAAAAAGCTTGACGCGTTTCGTACCTACTTGGGTACTTAGTCATAAGCTTACTAAATAACAGAGCACTCTCCTGTAAACAGTGCCCCTAATTATTGACAGGTGTGCAGAAATAGTTAACAAATTAGGAAAGTAAAGGAGAGGTCATAATAAAATGTAAAACACAAAGCCCTGTTCCTCCTGTTATTAACAATCAATAATAAATAATAATTATAATTGTAATTATTAGAAGAGCAGTGAAACACATATATTTAAATACTGAATGTTGGAGTGTGATACTATGTCAAAAACTAATGCAGACTGAATGCAACACTGTTTTCAATTAACCATGTGATATACAGAAAGCATAATAACAAAATACTGTTATGTGCTCATGGGGCGCGTGATGACATAACATGTATGTCGTGTATGTGGGGCGAGGTCGTAGATGCAGAGGAAAACAAGGACGGCTGGATAATACACAAGGCTCAGTGACACTGGAGCGGGGGAGGAATCCTGCCTGAGCTGCAGCGATTCATATTGAGTGCCTGTGGCCAAGCCTTTGCCTACTCCGGAGCCTACCCCGGTCTATGTGCAGTGACGGATGGGATCTGTGCAGCACGGGGCACGCAGGGAAAGCTGCCTATGGTGGAAGCACTGTGGAAACAATCTGCTGAACTTTCCATTGATTAACTGGCTGAATAATATTCCAAGGGGGACTGGTTTGCACACCTGCAACAGACAGACACCGGCCTGCCTGAGTGAGTACTGCATCCCTCCCCGAACCCATACTTGAACTTACACACACTGAACTACTGTATCTCTCCTCGAAGTTATACTTAAACCTCCATGCACTGAATGACAATACAGGAGAATTTACTGTCTCAGGGGGAATAAGAATAGATAAACAAAATCTAAGAGTTGTATAGATATAAGACCTTTTTGATTTTGTTTGGAAGAAACAGAAAAATATTCTGGGTTCCCCTCTTACTTATTACCTGCATATTACCTGCACAATGCCTCCAAAGAATGATAAATCAGAGAAGGCAATTAAGTCTAAAAGCTCTGAAAAGGCAGGTAAGGCTCCGCTAATTAATGCCTTCTATTCACCTAAGGCTCAAAAAAAAGGTTCAGAATCACTGGATAATACCCTTTCAGACCTATCCCCAAATGAAAGCATATCAGACCCACCAGGGTATATAACACAGACAACTCTCATGTCTGCATTGGATCCATTATACTCCAAAATGAAGTCCGACCTGGAAAAAAACCTAGCTGACTACAAAGAAGAAATCGCACATCTGCAATCTACCCTAACTGCTCATTCCAAAGAAAGAGAACTTCTTCTACAAAATATTGAGGAATTACAATCACAGACTTCCAAAGCCACTACATCTCGTCCAAACTAACAGCCCACGAGATGTAATAGTTAGTTTCAATAATACTCGGATTAAAGATATTCTCGTGAGAGAAATGAGGAGAGAACCATTGAAATCACTTAAATTTGCTTCTCTTACCACTTTTGCGGACTTATCTCTGACAATACGCCTGGCTAGAAGAAAGTTTGCTGACATAACAGCATGTATATGCCAAAATGACATATCATACTCTTGGGGCTTTCCAATGAAGCTTCATATAGGTCTTAAAGATAAAATACATGTGTGTGCTGACCCGCAACAAGCAAAAGAAAAATTGACTCTCTGGGGTCTGATGAAAGCTTAAAATTAATCTGGAATCCATGGTATGATATTGAATTATCGGCCATGGGACTTAAGGATATTTCCCAAGTTCTATGGATAAATAAGAGATCTACTGAAAAAATAATTGAAAAAATTACCACCTTTTTGGCACAATAAAAATATTGGAATTAGATAAATGGACAAAAAATCCCCCCATTATGATCGAAGCTCTAATGGAAAATTCCCAGCTTAAATCCTTTCCACAGATACAACAGGAGCATAATTTACCACTTAAAGAAATATTTAATTATTTAAGGTTGAAAAATTACTTAAATCAGCAAATGATCCGAGACGAAGGGGATGATAGGTCTTCTAAGTTGTGGGCTTTTTTTGATCCTAAGCTAAAGTGTATAAAAGTATCTTGATGCCTAGAGATGCTGGGTTTTCAAGATAAAGATACTAAACCAAGATCTTGGTTGAACTGGGAAAGGGACATAGGAGAGGAGATCCCTAGAGAGACCTGGGTCAAATCAATTAGAGATGTAAAAAAGGCCATTCATTGTTTAAATATTTTAGAAATGCATTATAAGATCTTACATCAGTGGCACCTAGTTCCCAAAATTTTGAATAAAATTGATCCATATACCTCAAGCAAGTGCTGGCGGTGATAACAAGAGGTGGGTACGTCTAGACATATATGGTGGGATTGTAAGGTTATAGACCCTTTGTGGCGTCAGTTTTTTTTTAATATTTCAGATATAATGGAGTGTCGAGTTGAACCTGAAATGGCTATTGCAATATTACACTTTAATATATTACATTTCCCTTATAAAAAGAGATATCTAATCATCCAGATTCTATTAGCCACAAAGATTATCCTAGCTAGGCTATGGAGACAGGAGATTAAACCAGCGTGGCCTCAAACAGAAGCACAAGTTGAGTACCAATATAAGATGGAAAGGGGTATATATTTTCAAAATGATAACAATAACAAATTTGAGGAAAAATGGCTACCATGGACCAAGTGGTTGAACGATCATAACAACATCTAAATTAAAAAAGGGAAGGGGGAAAAGGGAAAGAGGGAAATGTTAACTTCTGGACATAATAATAAAAACAGAATAAAATACAATATTAAAAATAAGCTACCTTGATTAGATTTGATTCTGTTGATTAAACTGGTATATATCATCTAACCCCCTCCATCCCACCCAGAAGACCATTGTCAATTCTAGCTTAAAGTCTAACGTATTTCACGTGTTTCCAATTCTATCGTTGTAATTGTAGTAATTTCGTTGTAGTTGTCTCTGTGTTTTGCTGATGTCCTTAAAACTCTGCTAATTATGTACATGTTGCCTAGTTACCAAAAACTGGACGTTTTTACTGAAGAAGATGAACGACTTAGAATTCTAAAAAGCACTGTTCAACCAACTGGTGTTAATATCATTTATTGAAGTAACATATATATTGTGGAGGCATCAGCTTAAGTTTTGTTGTAATCTTTTTGAAAACAATAAAAATTTAAATATATATTTTTTTTTTTATCTGGAATAGCTGATCCTGGGGTGGACGGGGGGAGGGTGGGGGTTCTGATGGGGGGGAGAGGAGAGGGAGGGAAACACCCCTTTTGTTTCTTCTCGTTTTTGAGCAACTATTGTTTGCTTAATAAAAATTGATTAACGCTACAATTATTGCCTTTTTGAATGTCATCCCATATGTACGTCACTATAGATAATCACTAATATGGCAAAGTTTTCTTTGTACCCATTGAAAAAGCTATGAATCTATGAACACTGCAATCAAAATATGATGCATGGCTACTTACCGGAGGCAAACAGCCTCAGAATAAGATCGTAACTGAATGACAGGAAATATGTAGCAATACACTTTGATTTCTTCAGCTATGAATTCTAAAAGGCACAAGTAGCAAAAATATTTTTTGCCCTGCACTATGAGTAATTGTTATTTGCTGTATAGAAATGAGTTAACACTGTAATTATTGCTGCATTGCCTATCTTCTCTTATGTATGACACTATGAATAATCACTAATATTATCAAGTGTTTTTTTTTTCTTTTTCTTTCTTCTTCTTCTTCTCTCCCTCTCCTCTCTGCTCCTTCTCTGTTCCCTCCCCCCCCCCCCCCCACTCCCCCTCCCCCCCGCCCTTTGTCATTTAAGGAAGCCATAATATATTGGCATCTCTGTATTACCCAAAATAAATATCATTTAATTTAATAAGATCCGACCGAATCCTCAGCGTACCTTGGACCCCGCGCCATCGTTGATGGGTCAAGGATTTTCTTTGCTCTTTACTTCCGATGGGCGGAGAGATTACTATTTTCTTCCCCGTTGCACGTAATTGGAGCAATGTGTGTGAATGTTTGGAAGATTAGGATGAGTGTTGATGACATCTGGACTGGTATTTGGAGGATAGGACTAGAATTGGGGGGACTTGGGCTGGGTGACACACAAGGTGATGACACTTAAGATGGTAACAATCAACTCTCGGGGTTTAAATTCTCCCTATAAGAGATCCTATCTATATGATCTCCTTGAAAGAGAGGGAGTAGATGTAACATTTGTACAAGAAACACATTGGAGACAGAGTATTGAGACACTCTGGAAATATCATAAATATCCATATATTTTTGTCTCCTCACTTCTTGACAATAAAAAACGAGGTGTGGCTATTATTATTTCAGCCAAAAATAAATTTGAATATCTACACCAGGAAAGAGATCGAGGGTAGATGTTTATTATTGATCTGTCGGGTCAACTATGTTCTTTACTCCCTGATGAATCTCTACGCTCCCTCTGAGGGTACAGTTAGGTTTATAAATTCCGCAATGGAGGTGGCGGAGAGATTCTCCCAGCATTTTTTAATAATAGGAGGGGACTTGAACTCTATAGGAGATCCAGGACTGGACAGAAAACGGACCGAGATACCTAAAAACGAGGCCCGAATTTTGGCTAGAGCTAAAGCATATTCAGGGTGCCTTTTTAGACATAATCTATATGATGTATAGAGATCACAACACCCAGATGAAACAGATTATACCTTCTTTTCACCAGTACACTCTTCCTATTCTCGTATTGATTACTTTCTAATGATGGGACCCACACTGGAAAGCTGTACCAGCTCTAGGCTTGGAAATATTACATGGTCAGACCACGCCCTGGTGCTTGTATGTATTAGAGATAATTCTGGCTACAAGAAACGTAATAAGTGGAAATTAAACAAATCTATTTTAAATACCCAAAACAGTAAACAAGACTTAATTGACCAAGCAAAACTTTTCTTGGAGCATAACGATAATAATAAAGTATCAGACACAACATTATGGTGTAACATGAAAAGTTTTCTTCGAGGCCACCTGATTAAAACAGGCTCATGGCTTAGAAGACAAAGAGGGAAAGATCTGGTAGAACTTTTTGCTATTTTGGCAAGATTAGAGAGGAAGAATAAGGAAAGACCGGATAGTAGGAATACTGAGGAAATAGAGAAGGTACAGAGTCAGATCAGAAAGGGACTCACGTTAAAAGCAGATACGGCATTATCAAAACTAAAAAGTAGCTGGTACTACAACAATAGAATAGGCAAATAATTTACAAGAAAATTGAAATATAATTCACAGCAAGAAAGAAAACACATATGTCTCCACAAGCTATTGCCACTTCTTTTAGATCATATTATGAATCTCTCTACAACCTCTCTAAGCCTACAGCAACTGCCTTAGAAGTATCTAAATTCTTGGCTACTTTGGATCTCCCTAAGCTATCCAATGAAAGTTTGATCACTCTTAATAATCCCATAACATAGATTATAGATCTCTAAATCTATTAAAGACCTAAAGAAGGGCAAGACCCCAGGCCGAGATGGCTTCTCGGCCCCTTTTTTTCAGATACTCGATCCTGTGATAACACCTATTCTAGAACGGCTATTCAACTCCATTGGAGACACTTCTGAGTTTCCAGGGGAGATGATGGAGGCCAGTATATCCCCTATTCCGAAGCCAGGGAAGGACCCTACAGCTGTAACCAACTATAGACCAATTTCACTGATTAATTTAGATATTAAAATCTATTCTAAAATATTGGCAGATAGGCTAAAAAAAATACTCCCGGGGATGATCCACCCGGACCAAGCAGGGTTTATGCTTTTGAGGTCTGGAGAGGATAATCCTCGTAGAGTGTTTGATATCCTGGATATAATACACCAAAAAAAAATACCCTCTGTCATATTAGCCTTAGACACAGAAAAGGCATTTGACAGAGTGGACTGGTCTTTTCTGGCACTAACCCTGCAAGCATTTGGTGTAGAAGGGTTGACGTTTAGGCAGATCATGGCACTGTATGCAAACCCCAAAGCCAAAATATCAGGTCCTTCCCTGGATTCGGAATACTTCCCCATTCGAACAGGTACTAGGCAAGGATGCCCACTATGGAACCGTTTGCAGAAAACCTGGACGAATACTAAAAGTGCGGTACATTGTATCAACCTTCATGAACAATTCTTTAAACTATTACACCGATGGTATCTAGTGCCACCCAGACAAACAAAAATTCATGAGACTTCAAATAACCTATGCTGGAGATGTTTGACTGAACCCGGCACCCACTATCATATATGGTGGACGTGCAGAAAATTAGATCAATACAAGAGAAAAATATCATCTCTGCTCTCCATCATATGTGGACACACACTTGAAGTTCCAGGTCAAATCCGAGAAACAATTCTTTACTCCAAATGAGGACACAGGTGCCATCTATGAAAAAATATGGACTACCTGGAACGCAATACCAAGCACAGAGACTAAAATATGTACTACACTATAGACCCAGTGAGTTGTTTGCAACACCTATATATATATGGAAACATCCTTCCGACCACTGTTGCGTGATCCCCCAGCCTGACTCCCCTTCAAGGGATACAACAACGCCTTCTCCTCTTCCAGTCCAGAAATACGTATGTAAGAATGTGAATATAGATTGTTAGGTATGAAAGAATTGAATGTTGTGGCTAGCTTTATACATAAAAGGAACACTGAACCTTTGAACGAGGTTGGGGGGGGATTGGAGGAAGTGAAAAAAAAATTCTCCTGTCTATCTTTTTATTTCCCCTCTTTTCCTCTCCCTACCCTTGTTTTACCAACCTTCTTTGCCCTTCTTTGGTGTTCCGAGCATAAGATATAACTCCTCGCAAACTGATTTATGAAAATGGCCTTGTTTATCTTTCAACATTGCTTAACTTATGGAATATAAACTGTATTTTAGAAGGAATTGTATAGAAGTTTTGTATATGTGACTGTAATTATGTGATAAATGAATTTGTTCTCTTTTTATAAAATAATTAATGAAGACTAATAAATAATAATAACAAAATACACAAGTAATGTCCTGAGCAAAAAGAAAAAAAAGAATGAGAAATCTGAATAATAAAAAATGCATTAGCCTGAAAAAAATATATTTTGTATCAAAAAATAAGTAATAATTACAGAAAAAAATAAAAAGTTTGATAAAAAAAAAAGAAATATGTTTGCATGTAAACAGATACTGTATCAAACAACCAACACTCGTAGCTAGAGATAGCCCTTAAGATAAAAATTACATTCCTAGATGATGTTCATAGGATTAGTTATTTGTTTTTTTTATATGTGCATAAACTTATCTTTATTCTGCTTTTGTTTAGTGTCACAGGTCTCTTATATGTTCTGAACATTAGATAAGCATGCTGTAAAAAAATAAAACAGTAAAATAATTTAAAATAGTAATAATTTAACATCTTTAACTTCTTCTATCCAGACATGAAAAAACTGGCAAAAAAGCTGCAATCGGCCCATCATTTGTTACACATTATTTTCTTTCCTTTTGTTTAAATGACCACTTCGGCCCTGTTTTTAGTCTGTCGGCTATCATATGATTTTCCAGCAGCAACTCAAAGAAACAAATGTAATCTGTTGAAATCATTTCATGACTACTCAAACACCTTATGAAAAATACATGTAATGTTTTATCTGTATTTTCCAGGGAAGAGCTGGAGAGTGTCTTGTAGAACTAGAAAACTATTCCATATAACCTTGGAAAATAGAGTTCCAACTCTCTGAGGTCAAAAGACCTGCCACGAGCAGCTTATGAATCATTTTCTTACTTAGGTTATGTTGAAGTTGGCTCAAGTATTGTTTTATGGTCCTCATATCATCTTATTAACCTTCAGCATGGGGGATAAGGCAAAAGTGTTGGATGAAAAGCACTCAAGCTTCAAAATACAAAAAATCTGTCTCAAAACTCAGAACAAATTCTGTATGATGTTGACTTTCCGCCATATGAAAAAGTAATTAACTGATAAAACTAAAAAATGTAGTATGTAAAGATCATAACAGTAAAGACTATAGCAATATACACGTTTCTGCATATATGCCCTATAGGATGTAAATATGTCACTAACCTATTTTCTTTAGTATGTTGATGCATCAAATCTAAATGTTTTTTTTTTAATTTGTTTTCAAATAATAATGTTTAGAAACATTCAGATTACTATGTCCTATAATCACTGCACAAAATTACATTTTCCACTAGCAAACTTTCAATACACCCTAAAAAAAAGTCACCAAAATAAATCATATATTAATAGATAATCAGAATCTTACTATAGTGGTGCCTCTATGTCTGATCTCACACTGACTATTGCTGTGCTCTACCATTGTTTAAAATGTATTATGATTCCTTGAGAATCAGTAGCAATTGTACAGGCATGTTTCATTTTATTTTAATTGCAATTATGTTAATGATGTGTGCATCTATGGTTTAAAGGTTAGACATGATTTAATTTAAAGTACAGTAGACCATTAAGCTAAGATGACGTCAGTTTAATTTACTCAAGTTTAACAAGACTATACATTTTTGTAATTATTGTGATATCAGTTTCATATTTCAACAACAATCTGTTTGCTCTTCGAAGAATCCTGTTCTGATTATATTCACTTAAAGTGAAGTTATATCAATGGATATCGAGTATCTGTGTTGTTCTCACTCAGAATTCTGTCTGGTTTTCTATGCAGGACCCCGCCGATCTCTACCCTAATTAATACACACCACAAGCACCAGTTATGGAAAAGTTTGTGCAGACGTGGATAAAATTCATTGAATTAAAATAAATTTGGCACAGGGATATTTATTTTATTTTTTTACAGATTTTTGACATATTTATGGCAAACTCTTACAGCACATTTTATCAGCTGTCAATGTTTAGAAAATTGTCTTAAGGGTTATACTGAATTGTGAGCAAAAGAACAAATATTGTTGCCATGGCATTAGGTTTTTTTTCCTACTTACGTGTCCAAGGCTTTTTTAATTTTGTCTGTGCCAGTTCAAGAGAAAAATATGTGCCTGATCAGTATCATATTTATTTAATGGTTTATTTTCAACGCTTTACAGCTTGTAAAAGAAAATTAAGCACAGTTTGTGCCAGGAGAGACCCCCCATTAGCTTTTAAAGGACAGCTGTAATGATATTTTTGGAAAATAAAATTTTAAATACATCAACCCCCCCCCTTTACCCTTCCAGTAGGGCATGGTATGGGAGCAGTCATTTTAATCAGCATTCAGTCAGATCAATATTGATCTGAACGATGCAGCACAGCACTCTCACACTATATGTAACGCTCTAAGTTACAGGTGCCTGTAGATCAGCAATCTGATAACTGTGTGATAGGTAGGGACAGTGGGACTGGCAGTAATGTTGCTACTGGTGAGCTACAGTATGGCAGAAACATGTGTGTCCCCCTCTAAAATACTGTAAAATCAGTGTACAGGCAGTGCACAATGCTTATGTACACCACAGTGAAAGGGGAAAGTAAAACATGGTATTTATAAGCATTTGTCAAGTACACTATAATAATTTAGCTAAAAAAACATTCCAATGTCTGTGGTTAAAGTTACATAGGCCTCTGCTCATTTGCCCCCTAACAAGTTTATGATATCTTCAGCTTCACTATCTCTGTTTACAACCTTATTCCTACAGTGCAGTTTTCCAGTTCCCTGTCCATACCTCTACCCGCTTAGATAGAAAAATATGTACATAGAGCAGTGATGCTTAACATTTCCGCCCTACCATTATTAGACTAAATTTGCTCAGCAAGATCTTGGCAGAACGTGTTGGGAATTATAGTCTTTAGCAGCTGACAATGCAAAAGGTTAGACATCCCAAATATGCAGGTACACAAATTCACTTATATACACATACATAAATATATACACATACATAGATTTATATACATGCACATGTTTATGCATACATATATTTAAATTCGGACACAAATTATATTTAAACACACATAAAGCTGGTTGCAGACTGCTGCAAACTCAGTAAAAGAAGAGCTCATTTGCAAATGAAGAATCTCCTCTTTGATTGGCAGCATGGGATCAGAGAGACGAAGACTGTTTACTAATCACTCACAGCAGAGCACAGTATATTTTGTGTGACTGCATGGAGAGCACCGAAGAAGGTGAAAACTGGGGGTACAATAAATGGTAAAATAAAGGCCGGTTGGTCATTCACATTACATTACCATTTATTTATGCAGCGCCAACAATTTGCATAGCACTAGGTTCAGAGCATAGATGGGGACTACATACTAAGTCAGATAAACAAGAACATGCATGAGAAAGAGAGCCATGCTCGCAAGCTTACCATCCAGAGGGAGTTGGAGAAGAGATCAAAGGGAAGTTGGTGGTAGTAACAGTATTTGGGATGGTAGGAGCTAGGTGTGTTTAGCAAGAGATTAATAATATATGTTCTAATTTATTAATTTTTACTATTAGTTCTATGGGGACATTTATGACTGTGCATAATGTTGTTTACTCATTTCAGTAGATTGTGTGCAAATGTGTGCAAATTATCACAGGCAATGTAGAACAAAGAAAAATACTGCACTTCCTTAAACTGCTTCTCCAAATTATTGGTGCATAACTCAGCGCTTACTGGTATTGGCCCTTGCAGCTGTTGACTTGCATTGCACCCTGTTGCTACGTCTGTTTTCTACAATTATTCCTAAATCCTTCTCATTAGTAGTTTTTCCCAGAGATAGAACATTTTACGTATATGTTGCATCGTTATAATTTTTCCCATAATGCATAACTTTACATTTGACTAGATTGAATTTCATTTGCCACTTGCTTGCCCAGTCCCCCAAAAATCTTCATGCAAAGAAGAAACATATTCATGCAAACAAGAAACATCAAGACTGTATTACTTTACCTGATTCTTCGGCACTCTTAAGAGTGTTTAATTACTTAAGCACTTGTTCCTGCATCAGCCAGTTCCCTGTTTGCTGTAAGGGTTCCATAAAATCAGCCAGGAGCTCATCGATCTGTTCTTCCTTGGGAAAACAGAAGACTAAAAAAGCATTTCAAATATCTGCTTTTTCACTATCCTCACTAACCAAATTTCAGATAACAAAGTACCAACATTTTCTGCCT
This sequence comes from Pelodytes ibericus, assembly GCA_036172795.1. NCBI lineage: Eukaryota > Metazoa > Chordata > Amphibia > Anura > Pelodytidae > Pelodytes > Pelodytes ibericus. The sequence goes on from CM069863.1 coordinate 115,522,901, forward strand.
TTAGTTTTTTTCTGTTTACATACTTTTGGTATTAGTTACACTCTACTTAGCAATCAGTTTGACATTTTCCATTTTAGCCATTTTAATTGCATTTTTACAGGCTTTGTTGGCATCTTTGTACTCTATAAATGATGCTTTTATAATGGTTGAATGTCATTTTCTTGTTTTGTATGTCCTGTCCTACGTTACGGAAAAGCCACATTGGTTTTGATCTGTTTATTTTATATTTGTTTCCCAAAGGTATATATTAGTATGTGTAATTTTGTAATTTGTAAAGGAATTCCACTTGTTAGCTGTGTTTTGTCCAGAAAATCAATCATATGTTCAATAGATGGCCTTAGCCTGTCAAAGTTGGCCCTTATAAAATAAAGTTGTTGGTTTTTTTGCATTAATCTCAAATGAAACCATGTTATGGTCACTATTACACAATTGTTCTCTTACTTAGATGTTTGAGATAAGTTCCTCATTGTTTGTTATTACCAGATCCAGACAGGCATCCATTGTAGTTGGTGTCTGTACTACTTATGACATGAATGTGTTATTTAGCAGGTTCAGAAACTTGCTGCCCTTAGCAGACCTAGTTGTTCCAATGTATATGTGAGTAATTAAAACCTCCCATTATTAGTATTTTCTCACTCAACGCATAGTTAATTTTTCCGTAGTCAGCAGATCATGCTCTTTTTTGATGTATTGTAAATTGTGTACTGTTTGTCTTGTCTTATATATTGTCTCAATAAAAGAAAATAAAAAAAATAAAACCTCCCATTATTAAACCATCATTTAATGAGCAATACAATTTGATCTTCCCCATCAGTGTTAATGTTTGGTGGCTTGTAGCATACACCTGCAAGTAATGTGCTGCTCTATGCTAATCTCCACCCAAAGGTCCGTGATTATGACTAACTTCCAATTTCTACTAAACAATTTACTGAACCCGGTAACATTATCCACAGTCCTAAATGTTCCCATAAAACTAATAGTAAAATTCAAAGAAACAAATGAAAAGGTCAAATGGTGTTGCAACTCCAAAGTTCAGCTGAAATATATTTAAATTCATGATTGTTCTGTTTGCCATCTGTGATATCATCACGCTCATGACCATTTTATTTCAATTTATAAGGAGAGAAGGAAAGAAGACAAAATGAATTGAATGGATAATCAAATGGCCATTCAGATCCAAATTTTACTGAACTGCTTACCTGATTCACGCTACTCAACACAAGATGACCTTTTGTAATACAATTACCTTGTAGACAAAACAATTTTACAATATATATGTATTACTTATTTTTTTCATGTTACTTTCATGCAGGCTGCACCATAGAATCACACAGAATTCAGGGTTGACCCAAGACATGTTCCCCCAATCTGCACAAACACACAGGGCTCATATGCACACAGTCATACAATCTCACACACAGTCACATACACACACAAAGCCAGCTGTTTTTATTTAAAAATAAAGAATAAATGTGCTTTCCCAACCAGTGATAGGGGCTCTCCAGTACTGTCTATTGCCAGAAGCTACAGTCCGGCGTTCTGAGCACCAGTTGTCATGTGACACCCGATGCTCTGGCTCTTTCTTTAGTGCTTAGCATCAGGTGGTGAAACAGGCAGTTTGTGCCAATGCACAGAATTAATCCCCAGTGCTGCTCCCCCTGCAGGTCTAGAATGGGCTATGATAGTAGTTGTTACCTATCTTGAAGCATTTCCCTGCATTATAGCTATACCTTCAGACAGTAGAACATTACATCAATTTATATAGCACTAACAATTGACCTAGCACTTGGTACAGAGTGTAGAAAGGGACTTCATACTGTATTAGATGAACAAAGACATACATGATAAATAAGGTAGAGAGGCCTGCTCACAAGCTTATAATCTAGAGCAAGTGGGGGACCGGAGATACATCGGGGACCGGATGAGTTAAAATGGTGCTCTAGTGTGATGAATTGTAAGATTCCTCAAAGAGGTGAATTTTGAGGGACTTTTTTAAAGCTCGAGAATGAGGTAGAGAGATGGATGCTCTGCAGATGAACTTTCGCAAGCACAAATGGGAGAAGATGACAAGGTTGGAGTAGAGCCTTAGTGTAATATAGGGAGTGGCCGAGAAGTGGAGAGCTTTGCAGGTTATCCTACAGCAGACAGATATAGAGGGTTTTACTGAGCAGTGCAGTTGATGGGATATGATGTGTAATCTTGAATCCTGAAGTAGGGCTAGAAGGTGGTAATCAGACAAGGGTAAGGGAGTAAAAAAGAAGTTAGAGGTGGTGCATGACCTAGTGAATATACATACATGGCAAGTAATGTCTATAACTTGGAATGTGGAATTCCAGGTATGTAAAAGGTTATGGTAATGGCTACATGTTCCTTGGTGTCCTTGCAAACACACTGATCATTATTTACATTTTGTGAACTTCTTTTTTTCTATCAAAAAAGTGTAATCATCCCACACAATCAGTGCAGGCAAATATCTGGAATGCAAAATTGGCGACAGAGTGAAAACACGTAACAAGATTCTGTCAGTGACATACAGAGTACTGAACCAAAAATGAGAATAAAAAATGGCATACTGAAAATAAAATAAAATAGCTGTGCTGCTCCTTTTTATATATATAAACTCCATTATGAATGCTCATCCAGACACAAGAGCAAAAATCTGACAAAAGGATTCCAAATTTGACATAAAACAGCACCATTATTTCTACATAACCACAACTGTCTTGGGCATCTCAAAATAAAAAGTAGACACAATGCAAGAAACAACAAATATAGAAAAAAGGGAAATTTAAAGTCTTGGTATATAAAAAATTTCGGAACATATTTTAAACAAGTGCAAAAAATGCAGCAGAAAAATGGCACTGCAGTTTCACTGTATGATTTGTTTGTGCGCAGATTGCTCCAGACTAAGATGGTGGAGAACTGTGACACGACATCATGATCTAAAATACACAACTTCTGTGCTGCAAAGTATTTATTAAGTAGCAGATTTGTAGAGAGCAGCTGCAAGCTCCATTCGGGGACTGGTGTTAATATATTCCTCTGACCGCTGCTCACACCTGTGAACCATTCCACGATTCAGAAACACAGCATTGCAAAAGAGGTAGGCACTCGGATTCCAGTGATAAATTGTAAAAAAAAATATATAAACGTTTTATTTTCGATCCTTAGGCTATTAACCCCTTAGTGACAAGACATTTTCACCTTGACTTTCCCTTGGTGACAATGGCTGTTTTGACATTTCTAGGGTGTTTGTGTTTAGCTGTAATTTTTTTCTTTCTCACGTACAGTACCCACACAAATTATATGTTGTTTTTATCGTCATAAGAAGGGCTTTCATTAGATACCATTATGTTCATCATATCTTATAATTTACTACAAAAAAAATCATAAAATATGATGAAAAATTTAAAAAACCCCACTTTTTCTAACTTTGACCTAAAATATAATTTACACAAATAAAATCATTAAAAAAGACTCCGTCTAAATAGTTTCTAAATGTTGTCCCGAGTTCAAAAATATGCATGTTTCCATATTTTTCGGTATTTTTTTGCCAGTTATGGGGCAAAAACCAAAAATATTGTTTTTTGGTTTTTTCCTATATTGATCTTTTGACCCCAACCCGAACCCAAAATTTAACCCTAACACTAAATTTAACCCCAACTCTAATCCTTATTATATCCCTTAATATTTTATAACTTTAATTTAATTTTAACCCTATCCCTTATGCTATAAAATATTTAATTTTAACCCTATAGGCTAATATAGCTAAATAATCTGTTTTTATTTAATTAAATATGTATTTTAATTATTTTCCATTGCAATGCTACTAAACTACCACTAGAGGTAGTCAAGTAGCATATTCAGAGCGACGGAAGTGAAGTTACTTTCACTTCCGAAGCTCAGACCGGCAGAGGACTTAGCCATATTGACGGAGCAGCATGCACCGTCAATATGGCTCCCCACGATCGCTCCGTGGGGCAATCGTGGGGGTCCCAAAATAGAAATATCGGTGCTGGCTATTGCCTCGATGTCGAGGCAATAGACCAGTACTGTTAAAGCGGTTTTCGCGATCGTTGATCGCGAAAACCGCTTCATTCACTGCAGGACGTGCCAGGCACGTCCTTTGTCATTAAGGGAGATTCTCCCAGGACGTGCCTGGCACGTCCTTTGTCGGCAAGGGGCTAAAAGCATATTACATGAAAATAAAGACATCCTCAGCAAGCGAATCAGAGAGACAAAAAAGCCTTAACACGTTTCACACATACGTGCGCTCCCAAAAGCTGTCTACCCAGTGTGAAAAGGCGGAAGGCTATCCTAGATATAAGTTAAGGCCATGGACTAATATAAGTATTTAGAAACTTGGGCAGACTAGATGGGCCAAATGGTTCTTATCTGCCGACACATTCTATATCTATATTAAATAGAACATAGATCACACTCTTTAACTGGTACAAATTTAAAACTCTGCAGAGTGTTAGTGAAGTTCAAAAACATCATACTTAGGAGGAGTCATGGAGACCAGACAATGGTGTACTTCAATATCTGACATTAAGAGACCTATAAACTGTCTTAATCTTGTTGAGCTACGCTATAAAAGTATATATGGGTGGCATATGGTCCCTTCATTTATAAATAGAACAAATTCATCTATATGCTGGAGATATGGTAAGGGTGAAGGTGATTTTAAACATATTTGGGTTCAAGGGTTAACCAATTATGAGGAAGAGCATTTCAAGAATTTTTTAGAGCCTTAGAGAAAACATTTGACAACTCAATGGAACTTGCCCTATTTCACTTTCATACCAAACAAGTGACATTTCATCAAAGATATTTAATTATTCACATATTAATGGCTATAAAAATAACTATCGCAAGAAAATGGAAACAACAATTAGAAATACCTTATAAATCTAATTAATTTTCAATACAACATGGAAAAGGACATAGGTTTCAATGTACACATTTTTGATCATAGATGGGCCCCATGGATTAAATTTAATCCTATTAAAAAAGTGAAATGTGATTTAGCTCATGATAGAAGACTGATTCAAGATTTCCCTACAAAAATATGGCAGTAAGAAATATAAAAGGGATCCTGGTGCTCACGTTAAGGCCTACAAACCTTTTGCCAATGTGTACTTGGTTTATTGCGGAGGGTACGGTATGAAAAAGAAATATGTAAAATCTAGTTTACAAGTTAATAAAGTTGTAGCCCCTTACTATACAATATGAGTGGGGAAGGAAGAGGGTAATAAAGTTTGAAAATTATGGAAAATTATGTGCTATTATGTGTGCTGTATGTTTTATGTATTAAATGTCTGTCAATTTTATATGAAATTAAAAAAATTCTGTGAATAAAGAGAATAAATTTAAAAGGAAAAAAAAACTATACAATTTGACACCTGTGTCCTCCATGCATAGTATTGAACATTTCTAGAACATGGCTTGAATAAGTGTAGCCAAAAGTGTTGCCAAACTCTAGCTAATAATATATGGAGGTAAGGGTTTTGCAATCTATCCAGTACAGGTGCCAGGTCTCTGAAACTTACTTCTTTAGCATTAAGGCTGTGTATGTCTAATAGAAGCATGGTGTATGGTCCCAAATGTGTCTTGACAGAACTCCAAAAAAAATAGGACAGTCCTGTCAAAAACTGGATTGTTAGTAGCTCAATGATCACAGCACAAGACCTAATACAGTGGGTTAGATAAGTGAAGTTGTCATCCTGTTTTATTTTATTTTTTTGCCACATTTCCCTGCATTTATTTTTGTTTACGTGGTTTTGCTGCTCTGTAAGAGCTGTTGTTTATTCTGTAGTGAGAGACAGGTTTTTTATTTGGTTAATTTTGTCGTTCCTATTTATGTATTAAGCACTATCATATTCTACAACACTGAAAAACAGGATGATTACTAAAGCATATGTATTAAAAAAGGTTGTAGTAAGCACCTTGAAATCTATGATGAGAGTGAATGTTCTGTTTCTAGAAGTGGATGTATTAGGTGTGCTTTGTTCGCCCCCAGGTGCCGCGGTGACATGGGGTTCGATTGGCGGGGCTGCAGTTCACACCTACTGCCAGCTCGGAATCTAGCATATCAGACCTCACTCAGCTTTGGAATGAAGCAGAGTGTCTGTAAAAAGAAAAAGTCTGTGGGTATAATGGCAGGTCTTTGCATGCAATGGCAGGTCTTTGCATGCAATGGCAGGTCTTTGCATGCAATGGCAGGTCTGTGGGTGCAATGGCAAGTCCTGTAGGTTCAGTGACAAGTTTGTGGGTGCAATGGCATGTCCTGGAGGTTGTTTTTGTTTTTTAAACATTGATGGGGATGCCAAATATAGGATCTGTCCTGGTGCCACATATTCTAAGTAAACCCCTGGTGTCTAGTATGTACAGTGTGTGTTGCAAGGGAAAGGAGAGGAAAATAATAAAGATGGGTTGTGACATTGTTGTTAACATTCAGTCATTTCAGTCCTCACACTGACCACTGCCAAGGGAGTTGTTTTCCATTTTTATTAGTCATGTAATACGTAATGTGTTTGTACTTCGGTGCTATGTAATTTTATTTTTATTTTTTGTGCTATCATGTTCGAATAATAATAAACATGCAATAACATGCCAGAGAAAGCTAGTGAGTTATCCTTTGAATTCCTGTGCAATCCTTTCATTACGGCATGCTGGTCCTCTTCTATTTACTTCTATTAAACAACTTCTTCATTATCCATCATAAATTTGCAACGGGTTGAACTGTGTGAGAGACGTTTTTAGCAACAGTTAATAATCAAGGCATCAGTACTGTTGTTTTTTTTCAAACATTATTGATTGTAAAGTGTATATTCTTCTATGAAATGTGGAATAGAAATGTGGAATAACATTGGCTGCATGACATAGTTGCCTGTTTCTGGTTTAGGTTAATGACCTTAGGAATATGTTTAAAGAAAAGGAATTCAGCAGACCTTTTTTTATTACAGCTTTTAAGCCTTTTAACTCTTCAAGTACCTGAAAGCACTGGACTAGCACACATAATTGTAACATAAGCTTACCATCATTGTTCTTCATTGTTTACCAACTCAAAAGAGTCCATTGACCAAAAACTTAACGTTAGTTAAATTACAAATATACTACATATTAAATGTATAAACAGGTATTAAAAGCTGAGTTGGAGAATTTTTCCAACTCAACTAATAATGCCTGATTTTTGCAGCTGACTTGCAGTTTTCTTGTTGTTTCACCACAATTCCCTTTTTAGTAAATATACCTCCCACATAGTTCATATGTTTGATATTAACGAAATCTATTATTTATTTGCATTTATTAATTTATTTCATTTTTTTTTTCATTAAGGAATAATTGTCCTGCAGTCCAAGTATGTGACCCAAAGAAAGTATTACCATGATTCTTAAAGCATTCGTTAACATGAGTGCTGGAATGCTAAGCAAATATCTGACCCAAAGAGAGAATTGAGAAGGTATGCGGATACAGATTTATTTTGCATTTATTGGAATGAAGAACATCTTGGATAACTTTTTGTATTGTCTTAATGATGCATTCACAAAAGAGTCATTTTTATCTTTTTATGTGTAAAACAGACAGTGGTCATTTAATACAGCACATTTATAGTCCACAAGGTCCAGTTTGTTTACAATATTTTAGGCAGATTGGTTTTACTACAGAGAGACCATATGGATCAAATGTAGTGTGTGTTGTGATTGGGTAGTAATAGTATTGTTCATTATGCATGATAATTATGAACTGTACTGTGTACTGTACCACCAGGGGCGGGCTGGGCCGGGGGGCAGGGTGGCAATTGCCCCCCAGGCCGCCCTAAACTATGTAAAACACGGCCGCTGGGCCAGTGTTTTAAAAAAAAAAAAAAACGCGCTTGCAGGCAGAGACTGAGGTGAGAAGGGATCGGAAGATCCCCTCTCACCTCCGCTCTGCCTGCAAAGCTGCACGGGGAGCCGAACAGGCAGCACAGAGAAACCTCCGTGCTGCCTGTTCGGCTCCCCGTGCATTGTGCCGACACGGAAGTGCCGACAGTCACGTGATCGGCGCTCTGACGTCAGACGCGCGCCGATCACGTGACCTGTCGGTACAACCGCCGGGAGGCCGAACAGGCAGCATGGAGGGACCATGCTGCCTGCCACCAGGTAAGTCCTCCTGCCACTAGCCACCAGGGAAGTCCTGCCACTAGCCACCAGGGAAAAAGGTAAGGGGGGGGGGGCAAAAAACACTGGCATATTATTGGGCAAATTGGCTGGGGAATATTACATGGCAAATAAGACTGGCATATTATTGGGCAAATTGGCTGGGGAATATAACATGGCAAATAAGACTGGCATATTATTGGGCAAATTGGCTGGGGAATATAACATGGCAAATAAGACTGGCATATTATTGGGCAAATTGGCTGGGGAATATTACATGGCAAATAACACTGGCATATTATTGGGCAAATTGGCTGGGGCATATTACATGGCAAATAAGACTGGCATATTATTGGGCAAATTGGCTGGGGCATATTACATGGCAAATAAGACTGGCATATTATTGGGCAAATTGGCTGGGGCATATTACATGGCAAATAAGACTGGCATATTGGGCAAATTGGCTGGGGCATATTACATGGCAAATAAGACTGGCATATTATTGGGCAAATTGGCTGGGGCATATTACATGGCAAATAAGACTGGCATATTATTAGGCAAATTGGCTGGGGCATATTACATGGCAAATAAGACTGGCATATTATTGGGCAAATTGGCTGGGGCATATTACATGGCAAATAAGACTAGAATATTATTGGGCAAATTGGCTGGGGCATATTACATGGCAAATAAGACTGGCATATTATTGGGCAAATTGGCTGGGGAATATTACATGGCAAATAAGACTGGCATATTATTGGGCAAATTGGCTGGGGCATATTACATGGCAAATAAGACTGGCATATTATTAGGCAAATTGGCTGGGGCATATTACATGGCAAATAAGACTGGCATATTATTGGGCAAATTGGCTGGGGCATATTACATGGCACATAAGACTAGAATATTATTGGGCAAATTGGCTGGGGCATATTACATGGCAAATAAGACTGGCATATTATTGGGCAAATTGGCTGGGGAATATTACATGGCAAATAAGACTGGCATATTATTGGGCAAATTGGCTGGGGAATATTAAATGGCAGAATAACACTGGCATATTATTGGACAAATCGTCTGGGGAATATTAAATGGCAGAATAAGACTGGCATATTATTGGGCAAAATGGCTGGGGAATATTAAATGGCAATTAACACTGGCATATTGGGCAAATTAGCAGGGGCATATTAAATTGCAGATAACCTTGGAATATTATTGGGCAAATTTACTGAGTTATATTAAATTGCAGAATAACACTGGCATATTATGGGACAAATTGGCTGGGGAATATTAATGGCAAATAATATTGGAAATGTGTATGTAATGGGGTGATGGAGGCATGTAAATGTGGTGATGGGGCATGTCCTGGTGTGCAACGTGGGTTATGGGTCATGTCGTAGGTGTGCAACGTGGGTAGGGGGGGGGTGCCCAAATTTTGGGATATTGGGTGTCTAAATCCTGGCATGTTGAGGGGCATAATCCTGGCATATTGAGGGGAAAATCCTGGCATATTGAGGGGGCATCATCTTGGCATATTGAAGGGAAAATCCTGGCATATTGGGTGTCTAAATCCTGGCATATTGAGGGGCATAATCCTGGCATATTGAGGGGCATAATCCTGGCATTTTGAGGGGCATAATCCTGGCATATTTAGGTGAAAATCCTGGCATATTGAGGGGGCATCATCTTGGAATATTGAGGAGAAAATCCTGGCATATTGGGTGTCTAAATCCTGGCATATTGAGGGGCATAATCCTGGCATACTGAGGGGCATAATCCTGGCATTTTGTAAGGGAAAATTCTAGCATATTAAATGGCAAATCCTGGCATATTGTGGGGGAAAATCCTGGCAATATTCGTTATAAAACAAGGAAAAGATGGCCGTGGATGGGGAGGCGATTCGATGGTGCAATGGGCCACTTGACTGGATTTGCCCCCCAGGCCTAAGGCTGCCAGCCCTCCCCTGTGTACCACACAAGGAAACTAATGCGTACGTGTCTTTATCTTCCCTGATGTGTTCTAAGTTTAGCTAGTGGTTAGAAGTCCTTACATTTACCATATACTATAGGTTATGCTGTTAGTACTGTACTTTATGTGTTTCAAAATCTTGTTTTTGGTCCTGTTTGTCCTTATCTGTGAGTATCTGCCATTTGTACCCTTCTTTGGTTTTGGCCTTTACATACTGCATTTTCCTTGTCATTTCCCCTGTGGTTTCATTCCCATGCCTACTTTAAGATTCTAGGGTATGGCCCACCCTTTTCCCTTCCTTGACTGGATGCCTTCTGTTGCAGTCACAGGTCCCATGCATTTGGTATGTATATGGGGTATGACACTACCCTGGGGAACAGCTTACTCAGCACTAATCTTAAAGACCCATTTCACAGCCATAGCTTTGCATGGTTCATACTGTAGCATAATATGATTTTATTTAGTGCATGAGCCTGCTTTCATTGACTACACAGTTATCAGTAATTGATCCAGCTTGTAAAAGTCCTGTACCTGCACCAGATTGTCTGACTATCCCAGCTCTAGTATTTGACCCAGTCCTGTCTGACTAACTTACTCCACTACCTGGAAAGTCTTGTCTGACTGCCCACTCTCCAGTTCCAGCATATCTGTCCTTCTACTAATACCTGATTTAGAGGTCTCTCCAATACTTAACCTTTTTTTACTTCAATATTGATACTTGAAGAAATACTCCATTCTTATCTTGGAGCTTAACCATGATGAACAACTGGCTAGGGTGAAAAATTCTCAGTACAGGTATTTCCTCTGATGGCTATTTTCTTCCGGTTCTGGTCCTCCTGCAAGAAAATTGATGGTGGACCTGCGTATTCACTCGGCATGCCATGCAATCAGCCTCCGCACAAGGCATAATCACTTCCATGGCATTCCAGAGTATAGCACTGGCTTAACATTCACTTTTTGACTTGAACCAGAACTGTTCGTTTTCCAGCCTTGTGTTAGGATTATATTCATATTTTACAAGGCTAGTCATTGTTGCTCATAAAGGATGTATTTTCCTTTAGGAATCATTAAGAAAAAAAGTCCATCTCAGGATGCTAGCCTGTAAGCGTATAGTAACAATGATTTACACTATAAATAAAGAGGAATTCATTCTAAAAATAATTTAGAATTTATTTAAACATGACGATGAAGGCTTAAGTAAAATGTAATTCTGTTCTGATACTAAGAACAGCATTTTATGCCAACTTGTTCTGTCCACCTGAAAATGTCAAATGTTTCCTGAAACAGACTAGCTGAAATGGATTTTGATTTTAATACTGAAGCATGTGTTTAACGCATTAATTATTAAACCTGTGTAACAGAATACATTTTCAAATGAAAATCAATTATAAAATAAATATATAAAATGTGTCTGTGTATCTGTTTCAGATCGATTAGCTTTTAGTATTTTTAGTATAAAAATGTTAGTACTGAAATAGTATTGTTAGAGTACTAAAAGCAAATTTCAATGCTCAACTTTTTTTTTATCTTTAAGGTTTACGTAAATTCTTCTGTAGGACTTGCTTTACTAAGTAAAATAGTGAAACAAGTCATCATAGAGATATTTAATACATTTTATATTAAAAAAAAAAAAAGTAAAGTACAAGTACAAAATTCCTGTGAGGAGCGTTTGTTTTATATTACATAAATGTTAAGAGTGCAGCATAATAAACAGCTCACAAATCTCTTTTTACAATGACTTTATACATTATGAAAATAATTATGTATTTTTTACATAGGATAAGGATGCAATCAAAATGCAAACAGAACTCGGCTATACAAGCAGATAATTAAATATGTGTTTTTGGAGTTTACAAAAAAAAAAACAGATATAAAAAACAAACAATGTCTGGAATTTGCAACCTTGTCCAAAATGAGATTGGCTGCAAGACGTTAGAATTATTTTTCAATATACTTTATCCTTAACAATTTCTGGTTGTTAAAACATATACTGGATATGCCAAAAATGTTTGCTCCAGAAAGAGGAAAGATTGATAAGGACTGAATAGACATGAATCATTAGTATGCTTGTATAGATGGTCAAGCTGATTGTACATGATGTGTTTGGAATTTTGCTACATGCATTGGTTCCAAGAGGTAATCACAGCCATAATGTTGTGAAGAATGGAATTCTCCTATTTCTTTAAGAACTCCTATAGACATGTTTGAGAAGGCCCAGATCAGTAGATCCCATTTTTAGAGAAGTTTTCACTTTTTTGGAGCACAAATGGGTTCCTGAGAAGGCTAACTTCCAACTATGAGGACAATAGAGTAACAGGCTGAAATAGTACCAAGTTCAAAGTCCAGTGATAATGAATGTTTTGCTTCAAGTGAATCATGTGCCAGGATTGCATAATTTGCTTGCAGATGCTCTTTATATGTCTTTTTGTTCTTAGCTGTATGGATATTGCTATTGCTTGAAAGTTAAAATTATAAAAAGCAGTTATTTGGCATTGATTGTAACATGTGAAGCATCTTGAAAAAATTGATATGGATCAACGTAATCTTCAGTGAAGGTACAAACTAACAAATAAAACATTTCAAAAGTGCAAAGAAGCTATGCCATAAATTCAGCATATTTCTCTGGCATTCAATACTCCAATATGTCACCAAGAAGGGAATATTTATCTCAGATTTATTAAGGCTACCCATGCAAAACGGGGTTTAACCAAGTTAGAAATATAGTTTTACTTGAGGTTCAATACATTCTCTTTGGAGAGTGGATCAGGAGTGGATTAAAGGGTCCATAGAGCCCAGATTTTTTTCTGTATTCATTTACTTTGCTGGCATCACTGCCATATTCTCTATTTTTCTGGTCCTGTATTTAATTTAGATTAATTTGATGGACCCAATGACCAGACGAAAAGTGCAGATCAACGTTCATGAAGGTGCATGCAATCAGTTCTCAGTAGTGGCAGGGTTTAGTATCTTGATGGAAGCATTTTGCCTGTTAGGTTGCTTTCAAATAAGATATTAACCATTTGGCATTTTTCTCAAAAGGAACATTTCAAGGGCACACATCAAAATCTTGAGTTGTAGCAGTAAATTTCTCAGGCCCATCTGGTTTAACCTCCGGTGTTCTCTGAATGTGCTCCGTGTTTCATGGTGGCAGACTCTCTGGACAAAATAAAACAGAGCAGTAACAGGTGTCTAAACGTGACTGTGAACTACAAATAGGAATAGTTTAAGTCTTTTTTTTTTTTTAATATTAATACTGGAAGGAGGCATCCCCAATAGCATATTTGGACACAAACAAACATACCAGTGACTGTAGCCTGATTGTGACTCTGTTCTTTCAGCGGACTTTAAGCGAGTATTACTGTATTGCTTAAAGTATATACCATTGCTAATGGTACTGAATATATATATTTTAGTTCATTGAAAACAGAAAACCGTCTGTATGGCCGAAAATAACTTATAACTGTCCAACTAATAACTTAAAGATTATCTGCTAACATCAGACCTATTGTACTTATTTTGATAAGATACTGTGTTTTTTCATGCTATAGTTTACATCAAGGGTGGGGAACCTGCGACCCTTCAGCGGCTGATGACCTACATCTCTCATAATACTCTTTCAGCTAAGAAGCTGGCAGAGGAGTATGGGAAATGTAGTCCTGCAACATCTGGGGGGCATACATGACTAGTAAGTTAAAATACATTAATGAGTATCATATGTTGTAAATATGTGTGAAATGTGTGTGTATATATGTTTTTTTTGGGGGGGGGGGGGGTTGCCCCAAAAAATGCTGGTTTTGTGAATTCTGGAACTACATTATAAAATGGTACAGACAAGAAGTCCTGTACCTCTGCAGGGGTAGAGGAAAGTATAACTGAGTAGTGCCTCCACTCAGTTTATCACATGTGTGCGATATGTCTCCCAGCATTGGGACAAGAAGTCTCAAACATGCCAGCTTTGAGCACCATTATGAGTCATTTTTTAATGCTCAAAAATTGGTTATGCATGCCTTTCTAAATGGTCTTAATATTGAATGTTGTTTTACATACTACCGAATGACCTTTGTTTGTTCTTTTGTAGGTTTATATATCCCCAATAAGAAGAGTAGGGGAAATTTGACTAAAGGGGAGGGTTGGAAAAGGTGGCAAGAGTGCAATTGCCCCATGGGCTGTTTTCTAGCCTCAATCAATAGGCTGTGGCTGCAACACTTTTCACTTCTAAATGGCTCAGTGCATAGATTTTTCTATCTTCCCATCAAATTGTCTTGTCTGTCTATCAGTATTCATACCTTATGTGGTGACATTCTGTCATCAAACAAATGGTGACCAGGGGTCATGTGACCAAGCTCATGTATATCTCTCTTACGGGGGATAAGCTTTACCCTTTGACATAGTAATTAGGTAATTCAATACCTTTACAAGATAGGAATAGACTATCACTCCCCCTAGTTTCCACGTCTCTCTCTTTTTTCCTGGCTGTGCATGTGAGGAGGACATGGTTTAGGTTTTATCATGGTGAAGTGTGGAGGGCCTCGCCAATACATAAGGGTTGACTCAAGTAGCTACAGTTTTTAACATTTCTGAACATCCCCGAATATTATAGAGTGAAAAAAGCCAGAAGAGCTCCACTCGATGCCCCACGGGACATGATAATACAGCTCAGTACTGTTTCGGCAGATGCTACTAACTGCCTCCGGACAGCTGCAGCAGGTGTGTATTGATGATAACTCCATAGAACTCTATGATGATCTTCACCTGAAATAGTGAGCTGGATTCTCAGTTCTCTGCAGTTCACTCTCATGAATAAAGCCCACTGTCTTTTCCTGTAAGTTACAAGAGTATATTATGTATTTCTACCTTGATGTGGGGATGCATGGTATATTTGGGTATACATACTGATTCTTGTAAAGAGGCCATTAAGTGTTCTAGACTATAAAATGTTTGTTGCACAAGTGTTTTAAAGGTTCACATTTGTTGTCACATTTGTATTTTGTTTGTAGCACCTTGTTACTATATTAGTAGTTTTTAGTAATCATATTTGACAATGGTTTACATTGTATAATACAAATACAAGAAAATGAAGACAAGTTACAAACCTGAACTAGTTTAAAAGGAATGTACAACACAAATGTAAATAGTAAATCTGACCCAGATTTTCACTAAGGACACCTCTCCCACCCCTACATGTATTTTCATGTAATTCATAAAGATGCCATAGATCCCCTGATTATAGATGCCCTATTACAATTGTTCTCACAATCTTAGAAGCTAAAGAAACATTATACAAGATAATGCTAAATAACATGTTTTCCAATACACTGGTGTTTCTGTTCTGCCCTAGACCTGACTAAACGCATCCTCCACCCACTAGTCTTCTAACCAGTACAACCACCATCTTTGTCCCTAAAACAGCTTGTCACTGCCATCTTTGTGCACTAACAGCAATTTTGTGCCATTGTTGTCACCTAACAACTTGTCACTGCCATCTTTGTGGCCAAGCGGCTTGCCACTCCCATATTTGTGTCTAAACAGTTTTGCCATTCCATAGTTGTCATCTAACAGCTTTTCACTGTGATATTAACATGTGCCATCTTTGTGCCAAAACAGCATGTCTGTGCCATCCCTGTGCCCAAATAGCATATCACTGTCATATTTATTCCTAAATATATTTGAGACCAAACAGCATGTATGTATCATCTTTGTGCCCAGGTTTCCACTGCAATCTTTGAGCCCAGACAGCTTATCACTGCCATCTTTGTGTCAAAACAGCATTTCTTTGCCATTTGTGTGCTCAAATGGATTGGGCACAAATAATGGAAATGCCGTACAGCATACATGTGCCATATTTGTGCCAAACAGAATCTATGTGCCCGCTTTATGTCCAAAATGCTTGTCACTGCAATATTTGTCACCAAATAGCATTCCTGTGCTATGTGTGTGCCCAAAAAAAACATTTGTGCCATCTTTGGGCACAAATATGGCACAAATATGCTGTTTTTGCACAAACAGCATCTGTCCCCCTTACCGAATATGATGTTTATGGCATCTGACAGGTGAGCCACCAAGTAGACATAAGTCCTTGGCCAAAATACACAAATTTTCCAACAAACAAGCTGTAGGATTCTAACACTGTAAACGGATAAATGTTGCAATTGATCGTGGCATGCTCAGTATGTTCTACATACTTCCCAAAATAAGCATTATATGTTGGACTTCAAATTCTTTACAATGATAGATGAGAGGAACATAATGTGTGATTAGCCTACTAACCACACAGTAAAAATGTATGAGTTTATAAAATATGTTTGCTCTTTTAGGGAATTTGTGAGCAATATGAATATGTTCAAGACACAATGCTGAGCAAAATAAATAAGAAACATTTACACTTATCCTGTTCATATATCCCAAATAATAAACGTTGTAGATAACTATAAAGCACTTTTACCAGGTCCTATCCAGAAGTTTAAAAAAAAGGCTCTGCAGCACCATCACATGGCAGAAAGTGGTACTTTAACATTTCTCTGCCTCAAGCTCAAGGGTTATATGTTCAGAGGGGTTATAAGCTCTACATCATTTACAAGAAAGTGATACATGGAGATATTGAAAACCTGTTTAATGTAGATTTCAACTGCAAGGGCAGAATAATTATTTAGCAGAGATAAAATAGTGTCTCTAATTGGAGATCTTTATCCCTCCTAAAAACATTTATTTTGTTCAATTTAAGTCTTGTATTACTTTTCACTTGCCAATAGGGGACCACATTACTGTATTAAGGGATATATGAATAATAAAGGACCAGGGTGTATTGTACTTATTATAGCCCTGAACTATACATTCATCATAAGTGTCCCTGAATAAAACGGTGATGTGGTCACCCTACTTAGTGTCTAAAAGTCTTGGTAACATGATGCCTATTAATTCATGGCTTGAAATTAATTTTTATAGAATAATTATGTGTTCTATCTTGATATAAGAATCTGTAATTTTTCACTGTTTGACATATTCACTGTATAATTATCAAAGTGAAAATACATTTTTAAAGTGCCACTTTTTTTTTTACTTGTGCTTCTGTAGATGCAAAAGTGAAATATTGAGTTCCCCTAGTATTTTGATAAACTGGCATATACTTTTAATAGTACTTGCCAGCATATCCTCTGACTGGCAGCCACCATGCTTCTGTGTATAGCAGGCAGGTTAGTCTGGTTGGCTACTGTCTTTCTTTACTAGTACACAGAGGGGACCCTCATGTTGATGGGGATCAATGTTCAGTTACAACTCAACAAACCCCTGGTCAGATGGGCTCACATCAGCCTTTTGGCTGGCTCTCCCTCAACCCTGAGGAAGAGTAAAAAGGAAACCAGAGTGTATTTGTAAAGCGTTTTAAACAAAAAACAAGAATAATTCTAACATAAATATGGGTTCTAGACAGAGATCCAAAGACAAATCATTCTACCTGCAAACTTTGGAAATTGCTCTAGGTGAAGAATTAGCACTGGAGTACAGGTTCTTGGATACTTTGGAAGTCGTCTCCAAACTTACAATCTGCATCACCCACAAGGTACAGACAGTGTACTATTCCACTGGTAAGGCACGCTTCAAAATCTTTTCCACATGTAATTACTACCCACAGATATCTTTTGGAAGGGCTATGGACATCTTGATGAGCTAGTGAACTTGTTTTTCCTTCCCTTCCATTGGGAATACCCATTACACCTGACCCATGATCACTACTTCTTTTTGTAAATCCCTCAACAATTTCACCAAGACTCAGAACAAATTACATGTTCATATTAGGCCTGGCAGTAACTCTACCCTCAAGCTCCACAGTATAGCAGAACCTAGTGAGAGTGAGAAACACCCTTCACCAATCACGTGAGACCTCGCAGCTCAGTGTCTCTCTACTCAGTGTCTCTCTACTTTCCATATTCAAAATCTCTCTGGTACATAAACACCTCTCCATGGAGGTCTTCTCCTGACCCATCTATCCCATCCTCCAAAAAGTAGCTGACCTGGAATAATTATGCCATTTGGTTGAGTATATATTGAGTCTTTGACAGACATTTAATCCTTTCCTTGTCTCTGGCATTGAAAGGATGATGAACATCAAAACAGACACACAAACATGTGCATATAAACAAACATTTAAGGCAATATTATTATTTAATTACTAACACTATTATTATTTTTATTTATCATATTATTATTCTGAGAGTGATTATTTAAGTGGGACATGATTGTTTTCCATGTTAGTGAAAGGCAATCTTTTTATTCTTCTGGATAGTAAAAATCATTCTGGAGCCAGCTGGAATAGTAACTATATTGTCCCATTATCAAGATGTACCCTGTGGTTATTCTAATGGAAAACATTTGACATTTTGAATTAAGTCAAACAATAAAACAAAAAATAAATGTCATATGGCAAAGTCCTAGCAAAACACTTTGAGGTCTCCTCAAAAATAACACGATCAAAGACAAACTCTTAATATAAAAATAATTAACACTAATTAGATAAAACCAACTATTTAATTTAAAAGCTTTTTTATAATATAGATTTGTATTGAGATTGGAGCGTGCAGAAAGGAAGTAGCATGATGTTACATACATTTCAGTTCAAAGGTGTTGCACAAATACATATATTTTATCAGCTTGATTAAAATTTGTGCCCTAAATTTGTGCTAGACAGATAAAAGCAGTGTCAAAGGAATTAATCCCTGGGTGGCTAGACAGATATAGGCAGTGTCAGAGGAGTTAACGCCTGGGTGGCTAGACAGATATAGGCAGTGACAGAGGAGTTAACCCCTGGGTGGATAGACAGTTAACCACATTATCCATTATACACACACTCACTCACATACATAAACAGAAAGTCCATCGCTCACACATACATAGTCTGTCACTCACACATACACAGTCTGCCACTCATACACACACATAGACACACACATACACTGTCAGTTCTTACTTTACCTGGTGTAGGCATCTCTTTGAGCTCTGTGTGAAGGAGGGACTGAGCCAATCAGAAGAGACTTCTGAACTTTCAGCCAATCAGGAGAGTTGAGAGGTCACACCTGATTGGCTGAGACCTCCTTCTATCAGAGCTCTCAATCTGGACTTTGCATTGTCAGAAGCTCCCCCAGACACAGAACATAAAAAAACACGCTGCATGAAGCAGCAAAGTACCGCCCATGCCAGGGTGCTGCCTGGGGCAGTTGTTCCAGTCTGCCCAAAGGAAGGGTCGTCCCTCTGTGCATAGAACTGATTCTCCTCCAGCATCCCAGAGATGCAGGACCACAGAGGAACAAGTATAGAGTTTCCACGTTTTCTTCCAAAAAATACTGACCTTGCTATGCCCCATAAACTGCTTTTAAAATACAGGCTAAAGGGGAACCTTAATGAAGATTGGGCTACTGGACAGTAATCCCAAATCTGGACAGTCCCAAATAAAGCTGGAAAGTTGGAGTTATGCACAGCTGCCATGCTGACAGAACTCTATATTTGTATCTATACTGTCTCAGTTCAATCCTAGTGCCTATGCTCGTTGCTAGGTTCTCTGGCTCTGACCACTGGTATTTCCTTAGCATGACTCTGATCGATGCATAGTATTGCTCTCCAAATAGAATCTGCCTCTACTAAGAAATGACTTTGGGAAGGAAGTAAGACCACGAGAAATTTGTAGGCTTTAGTGTACCTCTCTCTTTGTACTTGTTTTTTTAGTTGATGTTGATAAATTGGGCTCTTAAGAGGAGCTGCAGTAGCATGCAGTCATTGCAGTGAAAACTGCCAGTGTATTCAAAAAGGAATTGTATTGTGAAAAAAGTGGAAAAACATTGACGTTATAAGTAAAACAACTCCTGGGCTCATCTATAACGCTTGTCTATAAGCAAAGTCCTAAAAATGGAAAATCACCATGAAAATTTAAAGAATATAACTGCTGATTGCCATAGTGAAAAAATCATAGTATCTGCACAGTTTTAAACAACAAATAAAACATATTAGAACTTTCAGATAAAAAGAGAGGAGACAACAGATAATGCAGATCAAATAATTCACAACAGATAATGCATTTCCTTTTTCCAGTGAGACCAAATTCTAGGTACAAAAACTACCATATTTGTACAAATTTAAGAAAACTTTTTTTTTCAGAGCACCTGACCTCCTGGGTTTGTCATCTTAATATCGCGGTTAACAATATTCAAGCACATACAGTAAATGCTCAAGTTAGATCACAGTTTGCAAGGGGTTAACTGGTCTCAAATACAGGCTCCAGGCTATCAAATGGCCACTGCATAGGAACAGAACGAGAAAGTAAAAGACAGATTGTTTTATATCTGGTCTTGGGCACTTCCCTGTCTTGGGTACCTTAATGGCATATGCTATTTCCATTGGCGTGTTTGGGCTTTCAAGTGTCTGTGAGTCCACTGCTATCAATGACCTCTTTAAGTGTTTATCATCATTTGGGTGGGGTTTGACTTGTCAGGAGTCAGATTATATAGTTTGTGTAGCAGTCAACAAAAGCAATGGCTATGGTTAGTAGTTGTCAGATGGTACCTCTGCTATCCTGTATACTGGGAATATAAGAGTGTAGTTTATGGCGGTGTTCATAACACAGCCCTTTAAGTCTACAGAATGTCAGGTGCGCCTGTTGATTTAGTAGAACTGCTAGTTCCTTCCTCAGACTTATGAGCTTCTGAAAATCTTCAGGTTGTTGTTTTTCTTTATGGACCAGTTCCAAGAATTTAATTTGGATATATAGTGTGCTGAGTTTAGCAGAGTTGGCTTTCTTTCTATGAGTGCATAGTTTAATAGAGTGGCCTCTGGCCACACATTTGTGGGCCTCCTAGACGGCAAGTGGTGGGATGTCAGGTGTGGTGTTGTCAGTAAAATTGTTCATTAGAAGTTTCCTAGTGGAGTCTAAGGTCAGATAATCAGCTAAAGTTGCAAGATAGTTGGGTAGGATGTAACCAGGTGATCAGGCCACAGGTCACCTTTTTCAGTAAAGGTAAGTGGTAATTTAAGATATAAAAACTTGATAGGGTTTAGGGCCCTCCATCAACTGGGCGTCTCCCAACAGTTTCCTTATTTTGCATGTGATGTGTAGGGGGATGTGGGATGTCCCTGTGGAGGTATCAGTTCTTGCTTCCTGGGCCTCATTAATGTCTCCTCTCAAAGTCTGGAATCTTTCCTTGAAGGTACGGAGCTGTTGTTGTTTATTCGGGAGTTACATGCTGATAAATGTGTATGAATGTCTCATGATGTTAAGGCATTTCACAATACATGAAAGTAGGTTTACGTCTGCAGGTTTGCATGCCATCTTGGTGGATGGGTAGGCATTGTACCAAATTTATATCTAGAACTTTCGTACCAGAAATGACAGAATAAGTAACGACTGGCTTTTATGGGTGGGTCTAGTAAGGAGCTTCTGTATGAGGGGGAAGTGTAAGCAATTATTGAAGGGATGCCAACCATAAATTAGTTTGGGTGAACTGAATTAAATAATCTCAAGTGGTCTGAACCACCACTGTCAGCAACAATATTAGTCCAATTATGCAATATTTCAATTATAAAATCACATGTAATTACCATGGTAACAGAGTAGCAAAATGTATAAAACACATAGAAAACATTTAATAAAGCCACTAAATGTTGAATTAAGACATCTCCTATAGGTACATTCTTTTTAGGGCAAGGACAGGGCTCTGAAAGTGACCTGGTCCCAAAGGCTGTGATGTGGGATGGGTCCAAGACCCATCTGCCAGTCAAATAGGGTACAAGTACCCTATTTACTCATTTTATTGTTGTAGCAAGGGAAGTGGGAGCAAAATATATTGAAAACTAAAATAGATACAACTACACTTCTGATTTATCACATAGAGATATGAGTGGGTCCATTTTCTGGGAGTTTTATCAGTAGTCTTCATGGGGCAAAGTCACTGTTGGAGAACCCCATGGCTCAGTAGCTGGTTCTTCTCTCTGGCCATTTCGGTGTCACAGGGAGTGTCACGGACTCTGTCTGAGGAAGGAGCCACCTGTCTCCCCATACTCTGTTAGCACGGAGCCTCACGGTTGGCAAGACATGTGTCTACCTGGGTGTCTCAGTTCTGGAATACTCCAGTCTGTTATATGCATATCAGGTATGTTCAGAGCTTGCAAAAATTTGGGAAACTCATGGTGGTATCTGAGGTTCCTTGTGACATTTTCCCGTCTGACCAAAAGATTAAAGGGGTTGTCCCAGCAGTATGGCATATCTACAGAGCTCACCAGTTAATGGGCATAGGGCTCTTTTCGTTTGAAGTGTGAGGGCTCCTGACATAGGGATATGGATACATTCTCATGAAACAGTGCCATTTTCATTATAGTTTCCTTCAATTCAAAATCAATTAAGTGACATATGATCTCTCTGGGGGCCATCTGAAGGGCATCTGGGGTGTAATGCTGGGTATATCAGGATTGGGGAGTCCTCGGGCTCTGCAGGAGTTTATTACATAAATAGGTAAGGAAAAAAGGGATCTCTTGCTTCATTTGCAGTGGTGCCTCTGGAATGTACCTTACCCTGATGTTGTGTCTCCAGCCACAATTCTCCAGATCCTCTAAGCGTTTTCGATATTCAACCAAGTACAGAGTCTGCTGTGTGAGAATCTGTGCAACCTGGGTGTTTCTGTGTGCATTTTACAGTTTCAGTCACCTGTTTAATGGCTCTTTGTTCAAGGGAGGAGAAGTCTAGTTTAAATGTGGAAATTTCATTACGGACTATTTGTTTCAGTTACGTAGAATATCTGTGGTGTCCCAAGTTGGAGGGCTGAAAGTCAGGTGGGTGTTGTTGAGCTGAATTCATCCATTCTCTGTAGAGTGGGAGCTGGCGGGAGAGTAGACCTTATGACCTTATGCCATGTGGAGTTAAGAGGTCAGTGAATGCCCCAAAGAAGTCTCTCATTGACACTGTAGAGGGTCTTCTGCTTCCCCCTGGTGTTAGGGTGTCTAAGGGTGCTTTTCTACTCTTGCCCATGGCAAATTTAGGTTAGTATTGCAGTTGTTATATAGGGACAGTAAGAGAGCTTGAGGATCATGCGGCCATTCCCCATAGTGGCTAGATACATCCCCGGTTTCCCTATCTTACATCGAAGGTAAATATTGCACAATAAACAGTAGAAATATAACTTACTCATGTAATAATTCAGGCTGATTCTCTTCCACAGAATATTGTTTAAACTAAATAGTCCTAATGTGAACTGACCCACAGCTGTAACCACAATCAATATTAAGTCACTTGGATTACTCAGTTGAAATATGAAAAATGTGATAAGAGTAAGCACATGTTTTTTAGCGGCTAAATTACAAATCTCCATATATTGTATGTGCTTATTGTTCATATACCAAATTCTGTATAATTGCCAAAATACAGAGTAACAAAATGAAAAAATATGGTTTAAATTGGATTCCTTGTTTTTTAATGGATTATGTGAATGGATTATTTAATAGCAGTAGAGTTGACAAGTTATGTGTGAGATTATAGGAATCCTATAAAATAACATTAGTTCTGGATCTTGAAGTGCATTTATTTTTAAGGATTAGGGAGATGTGAAATGAATCAATTTGAATAATGTCAAAAAGGGAGGAGAGTTAACCCTTTGGGTGCCAATGCATGATTTATTTTTTATTTTTTTATTAAGGTCACATACATCGAAACAAGCTGTTAAAGTATCTGCTCATGATCAGATATGTTTACACAAGCTATATAAGATCAAAACATATCAATATGATAAATCCATAATAAGTTATAGCCACTGACTCAACCCCAGGTAGTCCTGTCCAAGAGGGACCGAAAAGTAATAAAATGAATAGCCAACAAGCGAATCAGTATTACTGCAAATTTACACACAATAATTAAAAAACAAAATGTCACATGAGATAACATAAATAAGTAAATATACATATATAGAAAGTTCAGTAAAAACAGTAGGTATATAAGTGACACTTGAATAGCACTCACTATACCGCCAGTTAGTTCCACCATGTCAGAATAACTTCCAGGATGAGCACAACAAGACACAAAAGTGCCTGCAACCATGGTACAAACGCTTCAGCTAAAAGCCTTTATCAAGAGGTGGGGCAATTACTACCTGACCAAGGTAGAGGTGGGGAGTTAGGTAGGAATTTTATTTTATTTTTTGTGCCAGGGGCACTTTGTCTCTGGCACAAGAGAGGTGGGTATGGGGGCATTTGGCCAGCCCCTGTCACAAGATGGGTGGGAACAGGGGGGCATTTATTTTTATTTAAATGGGGCTTGGGGTCCACAAAGTCCACCCCCAAAGTCCACAGGGAGCCAGTATTATTTAATTAATCGAGTCTTGGGGTCATAGCCCCCCAAAGCTTCGTGGGAGCCATTATTATATTTTAATCAGGGCTTTGGGTCATAGAGCCCCCTAAGTCCTGTGGGAGACATCATTTAATTAATCATGGCTTGGAGGCATACCGGCATAACTCAGCCTGCTTAACACCCTTTTCAGTTAATCAGATAGCGTAGGAATCTTTACAAGCAAATGTTTTTTGTTTAGTTTTTTTTTTTTTTGCAGTGGACCGATATGAATGGAAACAAACCTAAATATACACTTGACGTGGTCCCTTTGTTTGTTTGTTACCCATTTCCTTTTGATTTCCTGTCTCACACTTGAGAATGAAGTTGTATGGACCAAAATGATACAATGATATCTACACTGCCTGCTTTTCTACAGTAGTATTCCATGGTGTTCCCTTTGTAATCAAAGCTGAGCTTCAAGAGGCTTTTAGCATCAGGGGGTCATGTCTATTAATATTAACATACTTTCCACTGTATGTTTTTATTTCCCACTTTCCACTGTATTAACATGATTTCTTACAGTGCTAGTTGATCATTTTAAATGTAAAACAGGTAAACATCATTTCCTGGAGAAAAGTAAAAATAAAAAAATCCTGTTTACAAGCAATAAAGTTATATGTCTAAAAATTATTCCTTTTTTTTTTTTTTTGATGAACATTACAAATAGCCACTGCCAAGAAAGATAAACACTATTCCAAGTAGACTTCACACTACATTAACCTTTGGCATTTAACATTGGTTTATGGTTTTGAATTAACCATAATTAGGGTTACCACCTCTATTGGGAATAAAAATAATGGGCTTTGCAATTGCATCCATAGTTACAATTGGCTACAAGCCAATGTTTTACAGGCTTGCCATACCAAGTAGCAAGCAAGCCCAAGTATTTTAGGCCTCTTAACCAGACACATAAATGGACACTTTTTGATACCTCAAGGTTAGCTAAGTGTTTAACTTATATGTCTCTTTTTTGATATAGAACTACTAAAAAAAAAATTAACAAAGATATATTTGCTAAAATGTTAGATAAACCAAAGCCCAAGATGATTTTTACAAATGCAATTACTACAGTAACAATCTAGAGGGGAACATGGAACTATTCAGAACAACGTAAAAAGATCCAAATATAAACCAAGGTGGACTGAAGTCAGAGGATGGCTGGCAACTTTTGGGCTGGGGAGCAAAAACAATTAAGTTTAGCAGCCCATATGATATCAGAGATAAACACACAGACATGCGTGGCTGAGCACACTGAATGAGATCAGAGAGCAACCAGGAATGGGGGGCATTTGCTCTTCTGCCCTCTTACCAGCCCTCCCGTGGGTAAGGTGGTTTCTCATTGAAGTTGAACATTGATGGTCAACCTGAACATTTGGGACTTACTCTTTAGGAGAATGTCTAGTAATAGTTGTAAAAATAAACTCCAACTTTGCAGTCACTTCCTTTTAAGTCATTTCCAATAAGACATTATATCAACACACAAATGTTTGTAAAATAAATTTCTCCCCTGGACATGTTCCCCTCCAGTAGAAGTTTTCTGAAAATGTGGTACACCAGATTTAATAAAAGTTAATTGTTCTGGTAATTGTTCATGTTGTGAGACTAGTGAAATATTGATTTGTTTTGGCACATAGGAGGATGCCTCTGAATGTCAGATGTTTTGTTCCCTATGTGAAGGGACTGGATACTGATATTTGTGTAATGTATAACATAGGCACATGGGGATAGTCCGTCAATGTATAATGCAAACTCTGAACAAATATCGGGCTCTGGTGAAACCCATGTATAAAGAAACAGGTGCTTTTGAGCACTGCACAACTATTTCAAAACTGTACGTTTCATTCACAGACTCCAAAGGGCCAGGATGTTTTAAAAAAAAAAAAATACCTATCCTACATAACAAATGGCAATTGAGTCTTTTAATCCCCTCCCCCCACACTATTGTGTGCAAGAGGTGTTAAACATAAATGCCACTGTATCAGGTGTATATATTACAGCTCTTGGATATTCTTATTTGTTTGACAAGATATGGATTCTTTACAAAGTAAGAAATATGCATTCCCACATTATTTATTTTTATAACCACATTGAAATGGTTTAGATAAATTTATTTAAGGTTAGCTGCATTCCTCCTAATCTGATCATCTGCATTTGAATATGGAATCATAATGTATTTGTGAAGTACAAAATAATACGTGTAGTTGTTGTATTGCCAAGCATCAAATACAATTTTACTTAAACCGTGAGAATGTTTTACAAGATAAGGTTGAGGTTAAGTAAAGTGATAGAGCTTCTCAGGGGAACTTAAAGGAAGCAGTACCAAAAGTGTCTAGCTATGCCAGCAGCATATGTACTTACATATTAGTTAATACATGTACGACTGGAGGAGTCAGAGGAAAAGGGAAGGGTGGAGGTCCAGCCACATCCCAATTGTATTCACATTACAAAATGATGTTAAAAAAGATCTTTGATCTTTAGACAGTAATGTCTAAAAACACTCAATGCATCACTTTTTTGAATAAATAACACAATACATGTAATGTTTGCAGTTCAAATGTGTAAATTAGATTTGAGAAAGCAGAAGTCGTCTGAAAAATAGACATGGCATTAGAAGCAGATATAAGTTGAATTAATTTAAAAAAAAAATACACACACACAAAAATAAGGCATTTCAATGAAGGAGGTCGGAAGTGGAATACTGAGAACCTATGTATCAGTTCTGCACATTAACCCTACTCTAGGGAGGTATGCAGCATCTGAATAAGGAATGTTATTTTCTTTGGAAGGTCTCACACCATTGGTCACAATTAATACATGATACAGCTGCACTGTGTCTGTTTTTTTTTTGTTTTTTTTCTCCACTCACAACACTCCAAATGTTGTTCCTTCTGATGTAGATTCAAAACTTTCACTTTAATGGTGCAGGTGGTTTAGGGCACCAGCGTCTGGTAGTTTTAAGGGTATACCGTTGCCAGAGAGGTCAGGAGAACTATAGTTTTTATGTTGCCTACCACTGTTTTGACTGTAGACTTTTGCTGGCAAGAGGCTCTGATCTCTAAATCCAGGGGAGTTAGAGTGTGTAGAAATAAAACCAATTCTTTTCCAAGGGGAAATGAGAGGCTGAAAAAAAGAAGAAAGTGAGCGATGAACATGTTAGAGGAGAAAAAAGGATAGGAAAAACTGGACAATGTAAGAGAAATTGTGTGGTTGTGGAAAAGAAAGACTGGATAGAGACAAAGGGGGTAAATAAAGAGATAATAATAGGCTACAGAGAGGTAGAAGTCTGAATGTACAGAAAGATAGTCAATGGGAAAAGCAGATATAATATTATAGTACATTTGAGGGGCTTGAGGGCAGTGAGGGAAGAATGCAAGGGGGAAATAAGAGAATAAAGTGACTGGACTGGAGTGAAAGGGCTGCAAAAGGAAGTAAAATGTGGGTAAGAGTAGGACAAGTGCCCTGCAAACAAATGTGGATAGGGAAATAACTTCAAATAACTTCAAATACATACAAATTACAAATACAGCTGAGCCATAAAATAGCACTAGATGGAATCTTTGATTTTAGCTTTGGAAGAACATAAATCTAAATCTAAAGCATGGCTGCCAGGAGGATCAACAGAATTATCCATTTGAGAGAGGGTTGGAGTGCAGGGTATTCTCTTTCAGTTTATACTAAGTGACCCATAGGTTGAGGAGGCGGTGACCGTGGCGGTGTAGGTCGAAGCGGCGCTGGAGGAGGAGGAGGAGGAGGTAACCAGAATTTTTCAAAGTGCGCTGTAAGCACAGTATTGGACTGTTCTATTTGACTCTCAGATATGAAGTGCACCGAGAGATGCAAATGTACTATTTACCACCCAAAACTATTAGAATTTTTCAAAGTGCGCTGTAAGCACAGTATTTGACGGTTCTATTTGACTCTCAGATGTAATACATGTAATGCTATTGCTATTCTATAAACCGAAATAGAGTCCCCATTCATACGAATAGGCCCATTCGTATGAATGGGGACTCTATTTCGGTTTATAGAATAGCAATAGCATTACATGTATTCCATAAACAGAAAGTATATAAATCGAATGTCTTTCGGTTTATAGACTTTCGGTTTATGGAATACACGTATTGCTATTGCTATTCTATAAACCGAAAGTCTATAAACCGAATGTCTTTCGATTTATAGACTTTCGCTTTATGGAATACATGTAATGCTATTGCTATTCTATAAACCGAAATAGAGTCCCCATTCATTATAGAAAGCCAATAGCATTACATGTATTCCATAAAACGAAAGTCTATAAACTGAAAGACATTCGGTTTATAGACTTTCGGCTTATGGAATACATGTAATGCTTTTGCTATTCTATAAACCGAAAGTCTATAAACCGAATGTCTTTAAACCGAACTCCAACACGAACATACAGTGGAATGTCCGGGTTCGGGTCTGGGGTCCAAAAACCGCAATGTTCGGTACGAACCCGAACAGAGCGGTTCGGGTTTGCTCAACACTGTTTCCGGCCATGTGATTGAGTGCACCCATCAGCTAGAGGTGTTACATTAAGACAGACTTATTTAGTACTAGTGATAGGAAAACAAAGGTTACTTGAAGAATCCAGTGAGTGCAGTATTCCTGGATAATACAATGCTCTGGACCATTCTTCAGATGTTTACATCTAAATGCATGTCTGATGGATATAAAACATGGATTAGGATTATATCTTATTATAATTTTAATGATATTGAAAATAAATTATATAATTGGACAAGACTTATATTGTTAACATTTAATGTTAAGAACGCTAATTAAAATATATGATTGTTTTACAGGCCATGTGCAATGCTTCACAGCAATTCTTATGTTTTGATTTTAGATCCAGAAGAAAAAACATCAATGCGTATTCTCGCATCCTCCAAATGTTTGGGTAGGAATGGATCAAATGACAGACCTTTGGCAAAGTGCACACAGTTGGCATCGGATCATAAAGCAGAGAGGATAATTCACATCAATTTACAGTAGGTTTATGGTAGAAAATAGTATTAGCAAAACAAGGTAATATGACAAGTTAACTTCCATTAATTAGAAACAATGTCCAAACTTACAAGAATGATTTTTTCTGGAAGTTGTGGACTTTATGAATCAGGCCAAGCACCACTTAGCATTGAGTAGAATTCAGAGTGCCGCTCATTTGATGTTATTCTTGGCAGCAGCTGTATTAAAACAAACTTGTATCTAACACTGTATTTATTTCCCAAAAAGTAAACTTGTGATCTTTCAATGAGTCCCAACAAGACCTTTTTTTATTACCAAACACTTACAAGAGCAACATTAGAGCAAGTATTTGAAATATTTCTTGTTTTGTTGAAGCATTTTAGCAATATTTGTTTGTTTCTCTTTATTTCAACAGATGACATTACCTTTGTTTTACATTTTCTATATGGTGTAATAATGTAATTATTTGTTTCAGCTTTTGTGCACACATATAATCTGAGCACTCTTATTCATATGGGTGAGCTGGTCATAAGTTATTAAAATGTATGTAAGCACAATATTTGTTCATAGGACTGCAAAAACAAAATGTTAGATTTAATTAACCCCTTAGTGACAAGACATTTTCACCTTGACTTTCCCTTGGTGACAATGGCTGTTTTGACAATTCTGGAGTGTTTGTGTTTAGCTACAATTTTCTTTCTTCTCAGATACTGTACCCACACAAATGATATGTTGTTTTTATCGTCATAAGAAGGGCTTTCATTAGATACCATTATGTTCATCATATCTTATAATTTACTAAAAAATATCATGAAATATGATGAAAAATTAAAAAAAAACACTTTTTCTAACTTTGACCTAAAATATAATTTAGACAAATACAACCATTAAAAAAGACCCCATCTAAATAGTTTCTAAATGTTGTCCCGAGTTCAAAAATATGCATGTTTCCATATTTTTCGGTATTTTTTTGCGAGTTATGGGGCAAAAACCAAAAATAGTGTTTTTTGTTTTTTTCCTATATTGACCTTTTGACCCCAACCCGAACCCAAAATGTAACCTTTACACTAAATTTAACCCCAAATCTAACCCTTATGCTATCCCTTAATATATTTTAATTTTAATTTAATTTTATCCCTATCCCTTATGCTAAAAATTATTTAATTTTAACTCTATAGGCTAATCTAACTATATAACCAGTTTTTAATTAATTAAATATTTATTTTACATTTTTTCCATTGCTTTGCTACTTAACTACCACTAGGGGCAGTCAAGTAGCATATTCAGAGCGACGGAAGTGAAGTTACTTTTACTTACGAAGCTCAGACCGCCAGAGGGCATAGCCATATTGACGGAGCATGCTGGTGCTGGCTATTGCCTCGACAATAGACCAGCAACCGACCATTGCCTCGACAATAGACCAGATTGTTGATCGCGAAAACCGCTTGATTCACCGCAGGACGTGCCAGGCAATTCCTTTGTCGTTAAGAGAGTTTCTCCTGGGACGTGCCTGACACGTCCTTTGTCGGCAAGGGGTTAAAAGTTTGCATCATTTTAAATGGAAATGTTGAGACATTTTTGCTTGTATAGTGCTATTTAGAGCACTTTATTTGTATTTGTATTTTTTCATTAAAGCATCTCTATTTAAAATGTCTACATTTGATGCAATCTTCCATTTAAACATATCTCGATTTTTTTTTGCCAACAGTTGTCCCTAAAGTCAAAATTAGATAGGTAGATAGATAAAATATAAACAGATACAGACAAATAGACTGACACACTGGTATATATGTGTATTCATATATTGCATTATGTACTGTAATGTAAAACAAGTACCAACATTATAGGGTAATGCTCTGACAAATTGATAATTAGCAATTAGTCATATAGCCAACACCTACTATATGCATTACAAAGCAAAACAGCCAAGTAAGATGACCAGGAAAAGGTAATGAACACAACTGTAATATGAATTTGAATCTAAGAGCACAACATTATATTACATAGCACTCGATAGTGCACTACTACATGTAGAATAAGTAAAATTGTACTTTTGTATTTAGGGCTGTGTTTAAAAACAAATACATCATTTGTACAAATGGTAATATCAGCTTTTGGTTTCTAACTACAATTTCTAGTAAATGTTTCAAAAGAAATGGTCCCCTACAAAAGGTCAAATGTGATTAAGGTGTCTACTTGTAAAAGTAAGTGCAGCAAACACTAGTGTTTTTTTTCCACAGAAGACCAAAAAATGATATAATGTGTAACTTCATAAAAAATGCCAATTAGAGGCAAATGTGTCACATGTGGGAATGTCCTATTATCATGAGACATGGACAAAAGAAAATAGAGAGTTGTTGACATTACACAAATACAGAGAAGTCATGATAAAAGCAAATACGCTCACTCTGTTATCCCTTAAGCTACTCACACACACGTTTTTATGTGATGTACACTTTTTATACAAATTTAAAGTAAGCTCCACTCTTGGGGGCCAATAAATTAAATATTTTTATAGTATCATAGTATGTCCATTTCTCCTACAACCTCATAGAGATAGCAGCATATTCTGCTCCATTATCCGACTGCTTGGTAAAGACAATTTGCAGGATGGTGAGGACTGAGGTCGTACAATGCCTTTCATACTAGAGACAATATGTAAGGGCTCTTGTACATGTGAGTGCATTTCAAATGGGGAGCTGTGGTCACATAACACTTTTGCATACAGAATCACACATTTGTTTTGTACTGGGTTTTTGTTCTTGTGTTTAACATGTTTATTTGCTGAAATAAGCCACATAAAGACAATTTAAGATTGTTTAGATTAGATTTAGGTTTTTCTATGTATTATATGTATATGTGTTATATTTATGTGCAACACTTTATATCGCATTATTGAAATTGACTCCATGTTATTACTTAAAATCAAAGTTAAAGAATGATGGGCCATATGACTTAAAATATGATTCCTCACAGAAAATCTACATTTGATTAACACAACGACAGCAACATTCATTCATTTGACATGCTGAATGAAATTTAAAGCAATCACAAGATTAATTCCCAAAACTACCTAAATAGAGTTCTGGCTTTGTTGTGGTAAACTAAATAAATATTACATAAATAAAATATTTCTAAAGCTAGTTGACACTGCAATATTATGGTTCCATTTTTGTGCTGAGTAAATAAAGCTATACCCATTGTAGGATGACGGGAACTACAAGTTGGTGCCCCCCTCCCTCTTTTTTTTCCCATGACATTTATTCTGACTTTTGATTTTTTTTTGTTGTGTTTCCTTTATTTCCTGTAAAAGGTACAGCAGTCTGGTCACAAGGGAACTTCATTGCTGAACATCAGTTGTTGTGACTTAATACTATTGTTTCCTCCGTCTTTTCTCACCCACTTGTAAAACTCCATTTCCCTCTTTCTCATGAATGATGGGAATATGTGTGTTTTAAAATATCTCTTTGTGACATCTGTGTTCCTAAAACATTGATTGAAACTCATCTAGAAACTCTATTATCTTTTTCCCAACAAAAAAAAGTCTATAGTAATATATATTTCCGAAAAACTGTTTAGTCGTTAAAAGTCAGTCAACGACCAATAATAAAATACATTTCCTAATTATGTAACTTCTTGCCACTACTATAATTAATGAATAATGTTTCCATAATGGCCCGTTTAAGAGGAAATGTTAGTAAAAGTCTCTAACTATAGTTCAACACTGCAACACCACTAAAGGAAGTGCAGGTACCATTTACAATCCTCCTCGGGATTTAATCAGATTGTATACCTGGCCTGTCTAATTAATATGTAGTTTGCACCTAGGATCCTTTTTTTTAAAAATCAATTTAGGTTTATGTGGAAGTGTAAAAAAAGACTTCCAGTCTGCCATTTCACAGAGCTGCAGCTCCTTGACATAAACACCTCCAGCTGGGTGGCTGTGGGCAATGTGATAAACTCTCTATTGCCACAGAAAAAGGCTTTGTTTAAAGGTGTTTTTCCATTTGCAATATTTTTTGAACAGTGCTTTCTCACTCTTTCTAGGATTAAGAAGCTGTTTATATTTGGTTTGAATAACCACAGGCCCGTTGCTCAACAAGTTTCTAGGGCAGGGGCATTGAACATGCGACACATGGCCTAAAAGTGTTCCCTCTGACTTAACTAGCTATATTCCAATTTGCACTAAAAAAAATTGTGTAGTTTTGTTTGAATAAAATTGACTAAATTGTTTTTGTTCTACTGTGAAATAACCAATTATTTTTCTATGGCTAATAAGCTATTCTGCACCATTAATGTAATCAAAGGAAAATAATCTGGCCCAATATCTGATCATGTGGAGCACTTCTGTTCTAGGGAATTAACATACACATAGTGTCCATGAAAATATAATTGTGCTTATAGATTAATAAACATTATAATGCATAAATAACATCATTTAGTTGGCTTAATTTAAAAAAAAAAATAATTATACGTCTCTACACAGATCTTACGTAAGTTAATTCAGACAAGCCTCATACAAATCATAAGTGTGACAGCAAGAAACTTGTAGGGGTCATAGACAACAGGACAATTTGTACATGTTTTATTTAAATAAAAATCAAATAATTATTCTTATTCATACACTATTCATATATATGAATATCTACAAGATGACATTAGGGGCAGACTTCTCCATTAATACTTTTGGGGATATAATAAAAGCCTTCTTGTATGTTCATGTTGTCATTCTTCAGGTTTAGGGGAACTCTGTTGCAAAATGAGTAATACTTTCTATGTGTGATGACCGGTAATGTGATTAATGTTCTAGTTATGGCTAATTGGATACAAGGTCTGTGAACCACAAATGTCTGACATGTTCAGTTTACTTTGCAGAATAAATGAAAAGTAAAAGAAGAAGGGAGTCGAGTTGATGATTAACACAGAGATCATTAACAACTTGGATAGAAGTTGTTATTTAATGTGTCAGGCATGAGAACCAGATGGAAACTAATGAAGAATGTTGATGAAAGAGCAATGCTTTGCTTTGGGCCTGAGCAGTTTATGTTCCTGTGACACACATAGCATCATTCAGTCTCAACTTTGTGTAATTTGAATTTACCAACAGTAGACATTTGATGTTATCACCCTTACTTCCTCCAACACAAGTATATATTTTATCATGCAGGTGTGGAATTACACTGTGACTTACTTTAAAACTGGCACTGATCTGTAAGACAGCAGTAATATTAATATCCAACTTGTGCTGCATTAGTTTGACAAATTATATTCTAATATTTGAACACTGTTTACAATGTGAAAAAATTGGATTTTTCTGTCAAGATAATTTGAGATTATATGATACTTGGTAGTGTAACATCTGAAATACTTATCATCAGACACTGGAATGTAAATTAAATTCTTTTATTTTAGTAAACACTATAGCAATTTGTGTTTTCCTGAGGAAAAGTGTTACACAAACTGCTTCATTTTCACGGTAGTTTTGAGATTTACTTTCCATTTTTCTTTGTTTCCAGATTGGACTATTGCATGTATTTGCTGGATACACCGATTATAAATGTTAACAACTAAGAATTCACTTTTCAAATTGCACCATAATATTGGATATAAAGACTTCCATGTACTCTCTCTGGCAATATTGCTGTGTGTTCCATTTCGAACAAGAGCAGAGATTCGCAATATGTGACCCTCCAGCTGTTTTGGATGATTGCTTCCAGTACTGGGTATGGTTGCCATCCAGCAGATATAACATTGAGGTGAGGCGAATGTTCAGGCAATGGATGCAGTAGCATGACCGGTTATATTTTTATATAAAGGTGAACTGAGGTGCACACCAAGGATTTTATAAAAAAAAATCCATGTTTTCCTTTGGTTCAATCTTTATTTTCAAGCAAATTAAGAGCTTTACACAATTTCCCATAATGGCTGTAAATAAAACAAGACTATGGGAGCTTTTTTGGAATACTGCTAAAACCAATTAATTAGGAAAGGACTATTTGAGACATTTGGAATGGAGTTTGTCTTTTTTGGCAATGCGTGATGTTTTCAGGGTGTGTGGTAAAAGTACAAAATTATAATTGTTTTCAAATTGACTGTAAAAGAAAAACTATTCCATGTTATTGTGTTGGAGCCGACATCAAAAATTATATTTCCTATTATATGAATCCTAAAAATAAAGCCTGGGTTCACAGAGTTTCAAAAGGCTACTTAAGGTTCTCCAACAATCAAAATGCACAAATAAGAATAAAGATTTTACATTAAAAAATAGGAATGTTCAAAAGAAAGTGAGCGTTATTACGGTATTATAAAAGCCAGATGACCATGGACATGTGGACAAAAATAAATGGCGGGAAACCTCTAGTCGAAACATAATAAATGTATCGGAATTGAACAATTGGTTGATAAATGATAAAATCATATTTTTAGGTCTCACAAAAATATCAAAATTATCAGTTCGCAAAATATAAAAGAATATATATGATCAGGATAGGATTTGATGGGAGCAAAAAAATGAAATACGTCACCTCAATAAATAAACTTATAAATGACGACCTTAACTGCTATTATTGCAATATGAAATGTATAAACATGCAAACAGGAGCAAATAACACAATAGATGAAGAAAATCACAATTATTAACTCATACATTAAAGTGTAAGGATCAAAAATAATAAAATTGTTTGTTTAAAAAATTATCTAGCGTTCCCATCTCAATCTATTGCAAATTAAGTAGCTAAAATTAATTAATCAACATTTTGGATTAAAGGACAACTGTAGCAGAAAATTAACTTATGTTTAATTGAAAGATCACATTATGTGTAGATAGTTCATACAGACATTATTTAACGACAGAATACAAACAAAGTATTTTATCAAAATATTATTGCTCGAAATAGTTCTAAAAGGGAGCAGGCATGTTGTTTAGAACATGTCAGACCACTGATAGAGCTATAGGGAGCTCAATCAGGACTCATTAAAGAATATCTATATAAACCATTTAGACTTTATGTACTATATCAATTAAACATCATTGTTGTGCTCCAGGTGTCCTTTAAAAGACCACTCCATCTCTATGTTTGGATATAATTGGAGGAGAAGATTGCATTAATTTATCTGTTGTTGTTTTTTTGTTCATGAAAATAAATACAAACCTTACCTACTGTGGACCTGCAATGGAAATTAAATAAATAACCGATTTGGTTTTATTTGGTATATTTATTTGGTATTTTAAATACCAGCAGAGCCAAAGTCAGGTAAGTATCAGAGTATCTTTCCCCATCCATATCTGGGTGACTAAATTGGTTTTACTATATATGTATTTGCTCGAATATAAGACAAGGTTTTTTTCAGAGCAAATGCTCTGAAAAATACCCCTCGTCGTATATATTCGAGGTCATCTTATAATCTGACCTCAAATCGAGGTCAGATTATAAAATAGGGATCCAGGTCCCCCGCAGAGCTGCAGGGGACCTGGATCCCCTCTCTAACAGCTGGGGGATGTCTGCGCGATGAGCGCAGACTCCTCCTGCTGCCGCCCAGCACGACCGCTGGGACTTCTATGATGAAGCCGGGTCCTTCCGGCTTCATCATAAAAGTCCTGGCTGAAGTGCCGGGCAGCAGCGGAGGATGTCTGCACGTATCGTGCAGACATCCTCCGCTGCCCCACTAGCCACCAGGAGAATCGGGCAGCCGGGGGATGTCTGCACGATACGTGCAGACATCCTCCATGCTGCCTGACACTGCCGACTATTATGACGGACCGGCTGTCCGTCATAATAGACGGAAGTGTCGGGCAGCATGGAGGATCTCTGCACGTATCGTGCAGACATCCCCCAGTTGCCCCCACTAGCCACCAGGGATCAAAAAATAGGGGAGGGGGAGGGGGGAGAAAGACAAGGGGAGGGGGGAGAGAAAGACGGGGGCAGAGAGACAAGGGAGGGGGCAGGAAAGACAAAGGGAGGGGGTCAGAGAAAAACAAAGGGAGGGGGAAGAGAAAGACAAAGGGAAGGGGGCAGCGAAAGACAAAGGGAGGGGGCAGAGAAAGATGAGGGGAGGGAGGGGGAGAGAAAGACAAGGGGGGAGAGAGAGAGAAAAGTTTGGGGGGAGAGAGACAATGCAGGGGGGGTGGAGAGAGAGGCAGCATTGGCACAATAAATACAAGAAATGTATTTGTTTAATATCATTTTTATTGAATATTAAAAAGTAATTTACATGTTAATATATACAAGTTAAACTTTTTTCCTATAGGGTAGTCTTATATTCAGGCTTTTCGTTTTTTTCCTAAAGGAATATCCAAATATATATAATCAGGGTCGTCTTATATTCGAGCAAATACGGTAATATGGTTTAGCTATATATGGGTAAACATAACGTTTTCCTGTATCATTTGAAATAGTGTAGACCAAATATTATTTCTGTAAGTAATTCTGTAGCATGCAGACAAAACACTGAAAGCTTTTACCTACAAGTAAAGTCATTAGAAGGTCAGCAAAACTAGGTGATTACATTTAACATAATTAGGCATGCATTCCAGCCATTTTAAGATCACAGACAACCAGCACACATGCACAACGGTAAATACAGGATTGCCATCTAGTGGACATATTTATGCATTGCAGAGTCAAGACATCTTCCAAAAGACAACATGAATTTTAAATATTTATGTATACATTGAGATCTCTCTCATTTTCAATGTTACATAAATTTCAATATTTAAAAACAAAAAATAATATATCTATCTATCTATCTATCTATCTATCTATATATATATATATATATATATTTAGATATATAATGTATGTATATATATATATACATATGTATGTATGTGTATATATATATATATATATATATATATATATATTTATATATATATATATATATGTGTGTGTGCATTGTAGAGAGGGCATACTATGACACATTTAAAAACATACATGTATAAGTTTGTGAACTATTAACTGTTATGTTCTTTTTATTGATTCAGTGTGGCAGTTTTTTCAAGGTGCTTACACTAGAGAAATATTTCTTGGTATCTGTGGAAGGCTATTACTTATATAAGATGTATTGCTGAAGAAGAGAACAGTCTGTCCTGACCAAGCCCCATGTTTTGGGATTGTCTTTGACTGGGCTCTATCCTTTGCCCGCCATGTTCTGTCCCTGGTCAACACCTGTTGTGCGATCTAAGGAACATTGCGTGCACCCATTCCGAAGCAAAGAGACCCACCAAAATTCTAGTACACTCACTTTTGCTCTTTTGTCTTGACTACTGTAATACTTTCCTGACTGGCCTTCCTCTGGTTCATCTTTTTCCCTGTTATCCATTCAAAAAGTGGCTGCCAGGCTCATCATTCCACGTCGGCTGCAAATCCCTACCCTGTCTACCAATCTGCTCTAGGACAAAATTTACAATTCTATCTTTAACCTAAAAATCCCTTCACTGCAGGGCAGCTACCTATATTGTCTCTTTCATTAACTGTAACTAACCTGTGCGACAACTACATTCCTCAAGTGGACTAAGGCTCACCTCCAACCTTGTCACCGCTAACCATTTGTACCTGAAAGATTTTTACATGAGTTTCCACCCATTATCTGGACTGCACTTCCGTAAAGCATCCAGCTCTCTTACTCATTCTCAAGTTTCCAAATTTTGCCTCAAAACTCACCTTTGTAAGTAAGCTTACTAGTTATCCCAACAGAACACTCATTAATTAACCTAGCTCCCACTGTCCCCAAATACAATTACTACAACCACCTTTCTCTTTGATCTTTTCACTCACCTAATGTGGCTTCTGTCCCGCACTACCTCTACCTCATCCATCCAGGGCTCTCTACCTCATCCATCAGTTTGTCTCTGGTCATTTAATGTAGCATGTAGTTTTCTTCTATGCTCTGTACCAAGCAATAAATGAATTGTTGGAGCTATAAAAATTTTTTTTTATATATTGTCTGTACAATACCAATTTTAAGATACAGTTTGGAAGATAGTTTATTAATATAGAGGCCCAGTGAGAGGTTGAGGTCAAGCCACATTACAAGCTATGTATAAGGATTGACTGGGTTTCAGTGACAGCTTGATTTATTTTTGAGTGTCTACTCAATAAAGAGAAAATTGCAGATAATTGAGATGGGAATTTTAAACAAATAAGCCAAGTTGGATAAATTCTCCCATTCAGCTTCATTGGAGAATTTCCCCTACTCTGCTTCATTTGCCTATAGTTTGAATTTCCCATCTTGATTCCCTGCAATTCTCTTTATTGAGTAGACCCTTTGATGTTGGGTATTGTTTTTAGTTTAGGATTTGTCTCACACCTGGATAGTGTTTCGGGAATATTTAGGAATCTATTCTTTTCTAACACAGTATATCATTTTCAGTAATAACAAACACACCACTGAGGAAAAGATTCACTAAGAAAGGTTGACACTCCCCATAATCCATAATCCATTTACTGGCAGCATGCCGTTTTTTAAACTCCTGTTAACAAAAAAATATAGGTGTAAAATCTGTTTCCTCCCAACTAATCTGGGTTGCAGTTATGGTGCAAGGATCAGGCCATGTATTGTAGTAATCATTATGTAGGAGCTTTTCCCTCACTTATTATGTAGACAGATTCTTCCTTCACACAGAATTGTGGGTTAGCTGAATAAGTTAGACTGTTGCTCGTCATGTGTTTCTTTGTTACTAGGTCATAACAAGTGACAGTATTTCTCCCATTCATTCTTTGCCTCCTCAAACAACCTTGATCTTTAGCACATTACATTTAAAATAATATCTTGTGATTTGATAAAAAAAAAACCCTGAAGGAACATTCAGATCCAAATTAGGAACTTCAAGATTGAATATGTTATCATAAGTCGTTCCTTGATCTGTCTTGGATATGCTAATTTATGTTGATGAACTGTCAATCTATTTTGGAGACTGCAGTGTCAACAGCAACAACAGCTATGCAAATGTAATGTTTGAAAATCCTTGTAGCTGGTAGAATGAGCCCAAGCAGATTCCCTCCACTCATCTGACTGATGTCAAAAGACAGGCACTAAGTGAGAATGTGGGCAGCAATTCTGATCACTAATATATGCCTGCAATTAAAACCAGACCGAGACAGAGTTTGCATTATCTCTCCTTTTGTATTCTTATATATATATATTTTTTTTTTCTTTCTTAATTATTTATTCTTAATTTTTTTTTTCTTCATGTATTTATTCATGATTAACGGTTTTTCTTACAAATATACAATCTATGATGCCAACATCTTGTACAGTGCTAAGACCTGTGACTGTGATAAGAGCAATCATAAAATGTATATAATAAAATGTTAAACAGTATTTATAAAGGTTATTTAATCATCTATTATGCCACACCCAAGTAAGGGCTGTGAAGATCACCATCTCTTTCCAGGTAAAGGTGTGTTCCCCTAAACCACTAATAGTAATGAGCTCCTGAAGGAGAAAATGTATCATCATCATAAAAAAATACAGTCTAAACAACTTTATACAGTGAGGGGGAAAAGTATTTGATCCCCTGCTGATTTTGAACGTTTGCCCACTGACAAAGAAATGATCAGGTGTATTTAACAGTGAGAGACAGAATAACAAAAAAAAAAGAATCCAGAAAAACGCATGTCAAAAGTGAAATAAGTATTTGATTCCCTATCAATCAGCAAGATTTCTAGCTCCCAGGTGTCTTTTATACAGGTAACGAGAAGAGATTCGGAGCACTCTCTTAAAGGGAGTGCTACTAATCTCAGCTTGTTACCTATATAAAAGACACCTGTCCACAGAAGAAATCGATCATATTCCTAACTCTCCACCATGGCCAAGATCACAGAGCTCTCCAAGGATGTCAGGGTATACAGAAAAAAAACAGAATGGCGCAGAATTGTTGGTACCTTAAATTATATAAAAAACATACAGTGATATGTTACTAACCACATAAGCAAAGTGGATAGCTGGTAATGGATGCACTCACAAACATATGTTAAAAACGAACATCTTAGGGGTGATTTGCTTTCTTCTAAAGTTATTTTTTATTGCGTCTGAAATTGACAAAAAAAAACGACAAACATATGCAGGACCAAAGTGTGCAAAAAGAATATTGGCCCCTGCAGAAAACAAACTCACAAGATGTAGAAAAGAAAGAGCGATGAAAAAGTCCACTGAAGCAGGAAATGTCCAAAGAACTCACAAAACGGGACCAATGGTGGTAGAGGAAAGCGGAGAAAGATACAGCTGCCGGTGTCTCTACGCGTTTTGCCGGAATTTGTGTCTCGGCTTCATCAGGAGAAGAATGATCAAGGATGTCAGGGACAAGATTGTAGACCTACACTAGGCTGGAGTGGGCTACAAGACCATCGCCAACCAGCTTGGTGAGAAGGTGACAACAGTTCGCAATTATTCGCAAATGGAAGAAGCACGTCAAATAACTGTCTCCCTCGGTCTGGTGCTCCATGCAAGATCTCACCTCGTGGAGTTTAAATGATCATGAGAATGGTGAGGAATCAGCCCAGAACTACACGGGAGGATCTTGTTAATGATCTCAAGGCAGCTGTACCATAGTCACCAAGAAAACAATTGGTAACACACTACGCCGTGAAGGACTGAAATCCTGCAGCACCCGCAAGGTCCCCCTGCTCAAGAAAGCACATGTACAGGCCCGTCTGAAGTTTGCCAATGAACATCTGAATGATTGAAAGGACAACTGGGTGAAAGTGTTGTGGTCAGATGAGACCAAAATCGAGCTCCTTGACATCAACTCAGCTCACCGTGTCTAGAGGAGGATGAATGCTGCCTATGACCCCAAGAACACCAACCCCACCGTGAAATATGGAGGTGGAAACATTATGCTTTGGTGGTGTTTTTCTACCAAGGGGACTGGACAACTGCACTGCATCAAAAGGGACGATGGACGGGGCCATGTACCATCAAATCTTGGGTGAGAACCTCCTTCCCTCAGCCAGGGCATTAAAAATGGGTGGTGGATGGGTACAGGATGACAATGACCCAAAACACACAGCCAAGGCAACAAAGGTGTGGCTCAAGAATAAGCACATTAAGGTCCTGGAGTGGCCTAGCCAGTCTCCAGACCTTAATCCCATAGAAAATCTGTGAAGGAAGCTAAAAGGTTTGAGTTGCCAAACGTCAACCTCGAAACCTTAATGACTTGGAGAGGATCTGTAAAGAAAAGTGGGACAAAATCCCTCCTGAAATGTATGCAAACCTGGTGGCCAACTACAAGAAATGTCTGACCACCTCTGTGATTGCCAACAAGGGTTTTGCCACCAAGTACTAAGTCGAAGGGGTCAAATACTAATTTCACTCATTAACATGCAAATAAATGTATAACTTTTTTGACATACGTTTTTTTTTTTTGGTATTCTGTCTCTCACAGTAAAATTATAGACTGATCATTTCTTTGTCAGTGGGCAAACGTTCAAAATCAGCAGGGGATCAATACTTTTTCCCCTTGCTGTAGCTTAAAAAGAAGTAATTGCACATAGTAATAAAACAGAGGAGGCAACAAACAGCCTCTTCCTATTGCCATTTATTTACCCCTTTGCCATTGAACAGGTTGCAAAAAGCAGTTATTAAGTTCCCATAACCCATTTAATTTAGTGGATGGGGAAGGGATAAAATAGCCATCTATAGTGCAATTATCTCTGCCCCAATATGGACATCTGCCTGGAGGTGTTCAAAAGCTGCCAGTCTGCACCCTTGACATTTAGCAAAACTTGTCCAGTGTTTTCCTTGACTGACTTGGCACACCATGGACTTTATATGCCAAATAAATGTTACATTTTACACATGCGCACTTTGCTTTTCTACAAGGTATTTGCTGTAACATTTCGGGCAACTGAACGTATTTTTATAGACTTCATAGCTTAGAACCTAGACGACCAACTGTGGCCCTCCAGATGTTGCTGAACTACAAACTCCACAATTCCCCAGCTGCCTTTTATAATAGTAGATCATTATGGTAGTTGTAGTACAGAAACAACTAGAGGACCATGTTGGACACCTAGGGCTTCAAATACACATAAAGTGCTGAAAAATCAGAGCTTCTTACTGGCTTTATTCCAGAAAGATGGTGTTCAGAATTTGTTATATACACCCCAAACAGCTATT
Organism: Pelodytes ibericus; assembly: GCA_036172795.1. Classification (NCBI taxonomy): domain Eukaryota; kingdom Metazoa; phylum Chordata; class Amphibia; order Anura; family Pelodytidae; genus Pelodytes; species Pelodytes ibericus. The sequence continues at coordinate 115,566,467 of CM069863.1, forward strand.
CTTCTTTGTTACGTACACCCCAAATTCCTCTTATACAGATTCTTGCTATTAGCCTGAATAAATATTACCATAACTCCTTCACCTACTTTTGTTTCCATGCATACATATGTTTGACAGTTTTCTGAGGGAATATAACTTTTACATGTTAACCTGCAGGATGTACTCATATGTTCTCGGATGGAAATTAATTCATTTAGAATGGTTGTGCCTATAAGAGTCACTCCTTGACCAATTAACTTGTTCCACCTTGAACACACTTAAATTCTACATTCTGCAGGGGATCATGTAAAAAGTATACATGTCCAGCTCAAAGCTGTTTCATTGGGCAATCTATGCTGTAAAACTGGTAGAAAAAGTTTGACACACAGCCAGTATTTTACTGGCAGACCGGTAAAAAAAAATGGCTTGATTCCAATGTTAAGTCCATGGAGGAATTAGCATGGCCAGTCAATTTTTTTTTTAGAAAAGGTGGCAAACCTAGATGTAATTATCATTTGGGATCCTTGAAGGTCTACTCAAGAGATAATTGCAGGCAATTTCAACCTCAAGGCCAACGTAGCTGAATTGGAAAAATTCTCTTATTCAGCTGCATTGGATACTTTTTCCAACTCGGCTCCATTGGCCTAAAGTTTCCCATATCAATTCCCTCTTTATTGAGTAGACACTTTTATTAAATTTAAAATGTTGCTTTTTAGAGAAAACTGACAAATCAGATCCAGGAGCACAACCTCGATTGCAAGGCAGAGTCTTGGACTTGTTACACAATGGCTGGCACTTAACTGCATGACGATTTAACTCGTCATAAGGTCATGATCAACAAGGCGATTATGACAAGATAACTCATCATAAAGACGCAAAGGGGTTAAACCTACCTTCAGAATTTCAACTTAATGATATTAAACAACCTAGAAGTTTTGTGAAAAATGTGATGTTGTGTTGGCTTCCTATTTAACCCCTTCCCAGCAGTACATCAAAAACATATCAATTTGTTGCAATGGACATACCCGGTAATGCTTGCCCGAAACCCGCATATACATCGATCAACAGTCGTAGCCTATGCTTTGCTGGTGCTGCCTCGATGTCGAGGCATCATGCAGCACTGAATTTTGCCCCTTCCCCGCTATCACCCAACGGGGTGATCGCAGGCACCATATTGGAGAAAAGCATGGTCCTCGAAGATGGCACTTGCCAGTATCCGACAAGAACAACGGAAGTAATAAGAAATCACTTACTTCGCTCTTTTACTATTGCTTAACTGCCCCTAGAGGCAGTCAGTAATATTACAGTGTTAAAAAAAAATAAGAGTTAGGATTCGATCCAGGGTTAGGGTCAAAAAGTCACTGTAGGAGAAAATGGTTAGGAAACAAAAAAACATTACTTTTGGTTATTGCCCTATAAAATTTTAAAAAAATAAATAAAAACAATCTTTATCATATTTTTTTTAAAAGTAAGTTATATGATATGATGCAAATAACGGTACCTAAAGAACGCTCTTTCTAGGGTGATAAAAACAGTATATAATATGTGTGGGGTATTAAATGAGAAAGGGGAAAATGAAAGCTAAAAACACTGCAGAAATGTTAAAACAGCTATTGTCACGTAGTGTCCAAAAATTGCACAAAAGTCCCGTCACTAAGGCGTTAGATGTATTGTGATTAAACAGAAGATAAGAAAAAAATTTAAAAGCAGTGATGTTGTATGTTCCACATCGCATTCAGTTTCTTTAACTCACCCCCATCAGTTGAGATCAATACATAACTACTTGCAGAAGTAAAGTGTTTGAAAATATGTATAGTATATTAAAATACTTAATAGAATTCTGGCATTAGAGCATAAATTTTAGAATTACACAAAAGTTTGGTAAAGGTCCCAAAAGCAACATTTCTGTGTAATTCTAGAATTTATACCCTAGTACCACAGTCAATCTAACATATGTCGGCAGATATGAAACTTTCAGCTCATCTAGTCTGCCCAATTTTCCAAAATACTTTTATTAGTCCTATGCTTTATCTTTATGCATATTTTATATTGTACCGCTTATTTTGTTACGTTTTAGGTCATATACTATTTATTAGTTTTTGGTTCTCGTACATACAATGATCGTTACCTATATTAACGATCACTCCAATATATTAGAGCAACAGAGAACTGCTCATTGGAGTTAGTAGCAGCTATTTTCTTTCTCTCTTTTCTTACTGGCGCAGACTCATACTAAGTACCTTAGTTTATCTCAATTATTTCCACATCATAAACAGCCTTGGAGGATGAAAGCATAGTTGTTGAGCCATGGGTTAAGAACTTAACTAAAAATATAAATGAAGGATATGCTTAAAAATAAACCAATAAAAAAATGAAAAAAAAAAAAAACTGGCTGCACTTTTCACCCTAATAAAGTTGGCAACAATTGTATAAACATAAAAGAAATGAGGTTTTTGTTTTATAGTTTGTAAGCATCTTAGATGTATAGTATTGAACCTGTGCAAGCTTTGTTCATTGACATATTTCATTCCCATGCTTAAAAATAAACCAACCTAATCCACAAATCTTGTTTAAACTTGTAATTGCACCTTAGCATGAAACCTGCCAATATAAGCATCATGACAATAATAAAATTAAAAAGAAAAAAAATCTTGGTCACAACATTTGTTTTTATTGAAAAACGGTGCTCAGACAGCAGACATTCATTTATACACAGCAACATGTTGTTTAATTAAGTTGTACTTTGAAAATGGATGTCCTAAAACAAAAATCAGTATTCTAAAAAGACTTTGTATTCTGTCAGGGTTACAAGGCTCAACAATGTGCAGAGAAATCTTATTGCATTGGTGTGAACAGATGGACACAATATTTGTATTAGCTTTTTTCACCTTCTCTACAGAAGACAAACACATGTACAACTGAAAATAAAAAATTGGGATTTTTTAGCTCTATTTACAAGGAGGCTCTTAGCCACATGGCTATACCATTTTGTTTGGAATATGGTTTTTTTTTTTTTTTTTTAAATGGAGCTCTATGTAAATGGATGTTTGTCTTTGTTCTCTATTGTACTGTTGTAGGAAATTTAGGCAGGATATTTTTCAAGATGTACAGGAATATAAAAAAAATAGATTTTTTTGCAATAACTTAATAGCTCATTGTTGTCTTATAGGTATCTGGAAATGGAATGGAGATGTGTCCTGAACCTGTCACAAGAGGTAGGATACCGGCATTTGGGACAACGTTCCATGAAAGAGTCAATGTAATATTGCGATTTCCCCTGTAAAAGAAACAAAAAACAGTTTAATAATATAAGAAGAGCAGCATAAAGCAGAAACAAAAAAGGGATGAGATAGGAGGGTTAAAAGCAGTAAGTAGTTACCAAACAGCATTAATCTTCTAAGGGCCCAGTAACAGTCTGTACCATAATCACAGTTTGGTCCCATAAGGGTCCTATGCTATCATGCAATATCCTGATCAATAACCATCGGGAGATCCACTGAGCAAAACCCCTACTGCTTCCTCCCTCATTTTTACATTATTTTACACAGAAGTCTATGGAAGTACCAATGATCATATAGCAGTGTTGCTATCCATGAATTATGATTTTAAAATAACCCACACAAAAACACATTGCCTTCTGTGTTTTCACCTTTTTAAACGGTAAGAACATCAACATAAATCCTATGAGACTTCAATAAAAACAAAATTAAACAAACACTCTAGGACCACTTGGTATAACATATGTACATAGTGTAGAACATAAGAGCTCATAACCATTTATAAACAAATAACATTCTATTTATTATACTACTATTAAAAAACACCATATAAATACAGAAAGCTATTCTCTTGCAGCCAATTCAAAGACATAAATATAACTTATCAGCACTTATCAGTGACATTTAACAGAAACAGATTAGAATCTCAATATAATGAACAGCAAATGAACAATTGTATAGATGGAATGGAAACCATCATGCTCTGGGAGGGGCACACAAATCTGTCTCTCATCTAGAACGCATGCAATAGGCCAAGTTAGGGTGTGTAATTATTAAAAAAATACCTTCACAGTTCGAGTATGCAAACGCATCATAAAACACTACATATTCTCATGCAAATAGTACACGTTTGAACGAAATTGAACTTTGGTTCAAATATATTTTATTGAACGGAGAAACACCCTTAGCGTTTATATCTCTCACATTATAGCTCCTTTAGCTGATTTGCACAGACATGCAAACAGTTATTGGAAGCTTCACATGGAATAGCACCATCTTTAGTGAGATACAACTTTAACACTGTTATAAGTTTTGGATTGCATTTTAATGGTTTTTGCTGCACAAAAATAAACCGTGTACAAGGGGGTGTGGCCACGCATTGCATGTGCAGAAAAACACATTAGAATACAATTCCAACCAAAGATCAACAGTTTTTAAAGGTTTGCTTTGGTCAGCACTTAGGTGATCAAAGAGTTAACATTATGTAAGCCAGAGGCCAATAAATTGTCCTGCTACTAAAACCGTGATATAAGCGCTAATAAATATATCACTGACCGAAACAAAGGAGAAGTAGCAGGAAGACATTTTAATGTCTGCATTCCTAAATACTTGGTTCAGATTTCAAGTAGTAATCTAGTGCTAGTAATTCTCAGGAAATCGTACTACAAGCAAAATATCAAACAATGATAATTAAACAGCACAGCTTTGGAGTACTTTTGACATCTTGATCTTTTACAGAACTATCCCTTCTGTCACCACAAATCCATCATGAAAGTTTCTGGCGCCAAAGAGGAAACAGACATCAGCTTTGTCAAGTTTCACCTTATAAATTTTAATCGCTTGCACTCGCTTCTTGAAAAACAGCACATTTTAATAAAAACAATATTTTTTTTTTCCAGATGCTTACTTCAAACCATTTCCATCGTCAAAGAAAAAATACTTTGATTTCATCTCTTTTAAGGACAATTTTGGATTATCTCCTCGGAGTATGATCTTGTCCCATAGAACAACCTGGTTCAATGCCTAAAATGAAATCATAAAACTATTATTCAAGACGTTTAAAGTGAGTCAATTGTCAGCTAAGGACAATAGGTTTGCAATTTCTTCCTTGTAAAATGGCAAAATGCTATATATTTTTTTACATGTTATATCAGATTTTAAAAGCTACAATAAATGCAGATGTGTTCATTAATGTAACCTCGATGATAACAGTATGGGGCAGATAGCTCAGTAAAAATATCTATTATGCACGTCAGATGGTTTAACCTATATTTTAGTGATGGGGCATGCTGCTCACCCTGACATTTTTCTTAGGGTTTGTGATTTAAAAACAAAAACAGTTAAAGGGACACTGTCTTTTTTTGTACGCTGTAAGCACAGTTTGAAAATTTCAAAATAAGATTACTTCACCTGAGCAACTTCTTATTCTAAAGCCTTCATTCTGCTGATGTTTTACAAAAGGTGTCAATGAGTCAAATACATTAGTTAGTGGACCTTCCCTTAAAGTATTATCAAATATTGGTATTTTATGGCAATGCCGGCGAGAAGGCTCAGTGAGCTAATACAAAAATGGTAAAAT